>OY744542.1:61205519-61235519 GCA_963556195.1 Sepiola atlantica
CGTCCGTATTTGTTGGAGCGTTGATGTACACATAAAAAACATCCATTTTGTTTGGTTTTCCTTTTTCATTTTCCCATATATATATATATATATATATATATATATATATATATATATATATATATATATAAATAGCTTACTTTGACAGGGGTCGAACCTTCGATATCAATGTCTATAGTCTGGAGTTTTCCTTCGGAAAATGACGCCTTGTCTGGAAATATGTCCTAGTTTTATCATCTAAATAATTTATATACATTAATTATTTTATGTAATCGTTTTATCGGTATGTGTTTACTTTGTTACTTTCTATTTTGTGATAAACAGTAATGGAAAAGATTATAATTTTAGTCGCCCTTAACTTTATAAACCGTATTTTTCGCTGATATATATATATATATATATATATATATATATATATATATATATATATATATATATATATATATATATATTAATTTACTACGTACATAAAAGTAATCATGGAGAAGTGTTTTGCGCTATACGCATTGTTTAGCAATGTTTGCTTATACATATATATATATATATATATATATATATATATATATATATATATATATATATTAAAGTAATAAAACCTAATACACAAATGTACTCAAATGACCAAACACTTGTCAAACGGAATATATATTTATCTAAACAAGACAATCCTCATGACATTTTTTTCTGTCAAATGGAACAGACTCTTTTAAATAAAAGAAAAATGAAATGTTTTCTCAAATGAACCACTTTTATCAAATGAAATATCCATCTGAAGAGAGCATAATGGATAAACGATAAATGCTCGAAACGCGTTATGAAATTATATTTAAATAAACTTAAAATGTTAAAATGATAAGATAATAAATAATTAATGAAGATGTTTTTTTACTAGCGTTGGTAACCACAATTCTTTAAATATACTTTTTTCTCTCGTTGGAACTGCACTGATGCTACACAACCCACCCTCTCTCTCTCTCTCTCTCTCTCTCTATATATATATATATATATATATATATATATATATATATATATATATATATATATATATATATGTATATTATAAAAACTAGAACTAATCATACAGGCAAGGTAAACTTCCACATGATAGGAATCCAAAGAATATCAACCGGGCTTATAAAAAGTACTCAATATCAAATAGAGCTTTTTAATATATGGTTATTTTTATTCATACAGACATGTACAATATCTGCAACACTGACATGTGGGTGTTATCAATCTACAGCTTTTAAAAGATGAGATCTCATCAAACATAGTTAAAACTTCCTCCTTACCTCAGATCATATTTTCTTTCATTCCCAACGTCATTCTTCCAAAATATGATCTGAGGTAAAGATCGGTTTTAACTCTACCTGATGAGATGTCAGTTTCTAACAGATGTTGATCGATAACATCGACATGCCAGTGTCGAAGATGTTGCACATGTCTGTATGAATAAAATAATAATATATATAAAAGCTATATTTGATATTGAGAACTTTTTATAAGCCCGGTTAAAATTATTTGGGAAAACATCCACAGCGTACTGTGGATGTGTATCTTACCTGTATAATTTGTTCTATTTTTCTAACAGCTGGTCATCTATGACATCGACATGCAACTCTCGCAGATTTTGTTAATGTCTGTATAAATAAAAATAATTATATATATATATATATATATATGTATATATATATATATGTGTATATATATATACATTGTTATTGATAATAGACAAATATTTGCTATTCGCAGAGGTGTTTATACATCTTTTCGTTACTTTAATCCTTTTTCTTCATCTTCTCTTCTTCTTTCTGGTTTTTCTCGATTCTATATGTTTTCTTCGTCGATTCTATCTTCGATTTTATATATCTTCTTTTTCAATTAAATGCATTTTTCGATTTTATATGTCTTCCTCGTCGATTCTATATATCTTCTCCGATCATATATGTCTTCTTTTTCGATTCTATGTGTCTTCTTCTTCGATGCTATATGTCTCCTTTTTCCGTTCTATATGTCTTTTTCCATTTTATATGTCTTCTGCTTCACTTATATATGTCTTCTTCGAATTTATTTGTTTTCATCGTCAATTCTATATGTTTTCTTCCATTTTATATGTCTTCTTCTGCCATTCTATATGTCTTCTTCCATTTTATATTGCTTTTTCGATTCTATATGCCTTCTTCTTCCATTTTATATGTATTCCTCATCCATTCTATATGTATTCTTCTTCTATTCCATATGTATTCTTCCATCCAAGTTGTCTTCTTCCATTCTATTTGTCTTCTTCCATTCTATGTCTTCTTCTTCCATTCCATATGTATTCTTCCATTTTATTTGTTTTCTTCCATTCTATTTGTCTTCTTTCATTTTATTTGTCTCATTCTCCCATTCTATATGTCTTCTTCTTCCATTCTATATGTCTTCTTCCATTTTATTTGTCTTCTTCAATTCTATATGTCTTCTTCAATTTTATTTGTCTTCTTCTTCCATTCTATATGGCTTCTTCTTCCATTCCATATGTATTCTTCCATTCTATATGTCTTCTTTCATTTTATTTGTCTTCTTCTCCCATTCTATATGTCTTCTTCTTCCATTCTATTTGTCTTCTTCTTCCATTCTATATGTATTCTTCCATTCTATATGGCTTCTTCTTCCATTCTATTTGTCTCTTTCTATTTTATTTGTCTTCTTCTTCCATTCTCTGTGTCTTCTTCTTCCATTCTATATGTCTTCTTTTTCCATTCTATATGTCTTCTTCTTCCATTATATTTTTCTACTCCTATTCTCGATGTCTTCTTATTTTGTTTCTGCTTCACTGTTGTTTCCCTTTACTTATCTGTTATCGTCTTCCTTTTAATGATTCATCTTTCTTCTTCTCTTCGATATTCGTATTATTTAATTTTTCATTCTATTTATTTTTTAGCATTGATTCTTAAATCTTCTTCCTCTTCTTGTTCTTACTCGTTCTTCTCTTTAATCTTATCGGCCCATGATCAAGCTGATTCGTCGGAATGCCTGCTTCAGTTTCTACAAATTAATATAGATGATGAGGGCTATTCGATAATTATCAATAAATATTAATCAGGAGAGGACAGATGCAGATGTTGAGAGACGAATACAATGTTTCCCATTGTGTCACTTCCGGTGCACGCTTCACCCATAGGAGAAAACCCTGTCTCTATAGCAAATGCCACGTCGGATGTCGAATACCTCACCGCGTACAATTTAAGTTTATGATAAACCTTTGCCGATTAGGTATTACTTAGCATATTTCTATCCTAAAGATTATAAGGTTGTAAAATATCACACTCTATTTCAATGTTATCAGAAAGTTCTCTATTCATAGAAAGGGTTTAAATCTTTGTCTATATTAAATAGTGTAAATTATTTTTGTCTTCATCCCAAATTAGATATATTGGATTAAACAGGGAAATGCGGGACGAGTTTGCCGGCGAGAGATGGGGACGATGGAGATAAATAACTTTTTACATGTTTAGGTTTCGACATAAGTAACTATGTACTTTTATTTAAATATGACATTAACATGTAATTTATGGGCATACTGTATATTTGAATTAAAACGGAAATGGTGTAACATTGCTATCAACGTGTTTATCAAATAAAAATATACGATTCCTGTTTTCGAATGACACATTAATTAGATGAACAGATTATGCATCAATACATTATAATAATGTACAGGGTGATTCATAAGTCACTTAACTATTTTAAATGATTACCATATGAAGCACAAACATACTATCAACTTTTGATCATTGTTATCTTACTCTCTAATTACCGTTATTTTGTATTTTAAATATTTTCGTTTATATATTTGTTTCTATATATATTTATTTTTATTTATTTAAATGTGTGTAAATCATCATATGTGCTTTTTTTCAGGCAGTATGTCATTTACAATTGAAAGGCGAATTTTTATTGTTATTCATATGGCCAAATTTTATGAATCTTTCACACTTGTTGAAAGGCAATGGAAACGTGATGTGAACAGAAGTCCTCCTTCACACAACACTCAATCAATCAATCAAATATGCTACAAAGAGTCGTAAATTCCTTGCAAAAAAGAATGGAGCTATGCATGCAGAACGAAGGTGGAAATTTTGAAAATTTGCTGTAATTTCAAACTCCCATAAATGAATGTGTCGAACAAACTTTCTGTTTTGTATTACCGTATTTTTTTTACTTTAGAATTTCAAAAATAAATAGCTAAGTGACTTATGAATCAGCCTGTATACTCATTAAAATGTATTTTATGGGCATACTGTATATTTGAATTAAAACGGAAATGATGTAACATTGCTATCAACGTGTTTATCAAATAAAAATATACGATTCTTGTTTTCGAATGACACATTAAATAGATCAACTGATTATACATTAATACATTATAATAATGTATATCTGAAATATAATTGGAAATAAAATTAAATGTTTATCAAATAAAAATATACGATATCCGTTTCAAAATTATATGTGAATAAAGATGAATTCTACATTCTAGAAAAAGATTACAATTAAAAGAAATAGTTAGTCATGGCGGACCCTTTATTAATCTTTGTAATCTATTGAATAAACATGTGTCAATCTAGTCTGCCTCTAGTGTATGGTATTAGTAATTTTACCCCGTAGGGTTTACAAATAAGCAAATATTATTTTTATGCGTAACAGATGGAACATCCAGATCACGTTTCATTTCTTTTCCATAATAATTAGAATTGAAGGCACAAAAAGCTGATAGTCAGGGGTTATAATAAATGGTCAGTGTGATTCACCAAGAAGACATTTAAATACTAAATAATATAAAACAAAAACGAAATTATAAAAGAAACTTGTTTGATCTACTGTTCAGGAGAATAAGTATGCCATTATATGTGTAGTTTGAATAATTCAAGAAATAAGATATTACCCCCTTCATTGCAATAGGGAAAACGAATGTCCGTGATAATTAATGTCAGTGAAGAAAATAGTTTTAAGATACTCGTTTGATGTGTTAATTGTCTATAACCTTGGCGATTATAACGACTTGGAAGTATTGTTTTGGAAATACAATTCTATGTTGCTTTTTGTTAAAAGTCAGGTAACGGTGAAAATGCGTCAGTGGAAGTAGAATTCGGGACACTAATTTTTTTAATATAATTTTTATTTTTTATTTTTTTATGGAAATCGCTCCAGACAAGACATGAAGCTACTTGATGTAAGAAGCTGTCATGCATGAATTATGATTATCTCAAAGAAAGGCGATGCCTACTAGTCTTAGTCTTGAAAAAAAAAGACTATTGGTATGTGGAAAACGGTCATTTTCACATGCCTCCAGTTCTTTGAAAAAAAGCTATGGGAATAGGAAGTTGTATTACAATGAGGTATAGAAAAAGCGAATTCATGGAGACCACTAGACCAACGAGGCCAACGAGTTGGAACCAAAACCAGCATATAATGGATCACACAATTTCGAAGAACACATTCCATAATAGTATGTATAGAAAAGACTGAGACACGCAACACCACGTTTGTAAGAAAGAGGATGTAGAGAAAAGGAAAGGTTAGGGCCAATCAAATTGCATATACCTTTCTGTACTTTATCAAAACCATCAAATTGAACAAAGATTCATCAGCCCAAATATGACAACATACGAAGTTTTAACTGTTTGTTGTCTTCTCTCTTTTTTGTTTTTAATTTTCTTTTTTCTGTGTTCGTTAGCATAGGGACTAGGCCTTCTTCCAAATGTTGGCCGTGCCCTTAAGTGCAATTGTTTGGATTTCTTTTGCATTTAGTTTTCCGGGAATACTTTTCAGATACTTTTTGAAATGTTTCTTCATGAGGCCTTTAGCTCCTATTATCACTGGGATAATGTTGATGTTTTGTAGGTTCCAGTTTCTCTTCATATCATACATTAGACCTTGGTATTTTGTCACCTTCACCCTTTCTGCTCTGTTTAAGCCACTGTCATTTGGAACACTCACCTCAACCAGTGTTGCCTCTCTTTCTGCCTTATGCCCGGTTTGACTGCTGCATTTTCCAAGTAGGTAGATGTGGGAACCACATAATCATAATGTATAGTATACTTATCGTTTCCCATAGTCCTCTCCGGTAGATGTTCCCAGGACTTAGTGCTACATTGGATATTTAGATTTTTACAGATGTTCCACTGTATGTATTTGCACACACCATCATGACGCGTTGTGTAGCTTCCATCTGCTAGTTTGCACAGTTAAGTCAACTCCATTGGTCAATACAGTCTCAGTATGTATAGCGATTTATTAATTAAAGAAATAGATTCAAAATTAGCTGTTTATCAGGTTAATATATAAGATGAACAATCAACATAAACGGACTGATGTCACATCGACCAACAAATCGTCGAAATATAAGCCTCAATGACGAAAATAGATGTACATACTCTATTCGTTGGTTGATTCGTAATCTTTAATCAAACTTGTAAAACTAAACCCCCAGCGGTATGGGCGATTGTCTACTGAACGTAGTGTCACACATCGAGTCACTGTTCGTCTAGACAAGGATCTAATCCCCGCCCATGTGGCTGATTTTAATGAAGACACCATAACTTTTATGACGGCATTAATTGTGCTTATGCCCGAAAATGATTACTTCACATGATTAAGTTTATATTGGCCGGCTCGTCACAAAATTATGACATCAGAAAATGATGACGTCATAAGCAAGCAAGATGCGTTTTAGTATGAGACTAGCAGGAAAACCAAACGTTGCTCGTGGTTTATTTTATTTTTTCCAAGATGCTCATGATACCATATTGATTTATGTTTCTTCTCTTTTGTCCTCTAATATACCGGAAGAAACTGAAATTGTGAAAAATGTTATTTTATTCAATTTTATCAAACTTCATTGTATTCAAACATTATTGTTAGTATCAGTATTTTTTTCTTATTGTTCTTACTCGTGTTTAAGTTAGACATTCTTTATATTTATATTTTTTCTATTTGTTATATTTTTTAAATTATTTATTGATGTATATTCATTCTCGCATGTATTTTCTCTCTTATGTAATTGTTCCTTCTCAATTCAACCTATGTTTTAAATGTTTGATTTGTTATTCAATTTGCTGTATGTTTTCTACTTCTAAAGTAGTTTCACTGGTCTTGTCTTTTAGTACTAAAATCTGATGTCTTTTCGCAAGGGACTTTTGTATGTGATGTTATAAAAATCGCTGACTAAGATATATTTTGGAATCATTAAAAAGATAAAAAATTAAATATTTCTAAAAGGACTTGGAAACGAGTGTACGCCTAATAATAGTTGTTTTTTATTTGAACATGGTTCTTAATTATGTTAATCGCAACTAACTTTATATATATATATATATGTATATATATATATATGTGTGTATATATGTATGTATATATGTATATATATATATATAAGTATGTATATATATATATGTTTATATATATTTATATTTTTATTTCTTAAAATTTTTTTGTTTTTTGTTATTTATTTTTTATTTTATATTTTTATTTTTATTTTAATTTTTGTTTTTATTTTTGTTTTTATTTTTGTTTTATATATATATATTTTATATCTCTTTTTTGATCTCCTCCGGTTTGGATCTCAACTGCCATTTTTCAAACCTTATTAAACCTTCCTTACACTAAATTTAAACAAACATACACAACACTCTAAGCAAATTACGCGTCCAAACGAGAGTGACACGTGACTTCATATTTCCGAAACAGATTACAACAGAAGCTGAAGAGTGCCGGATGGCAAAGTCATTCCGTGTTTGAAACCGACGGTACGAATGTTGTACTAATTTTTCTGTTCCAATATATATATATATATATATATATATATATATATATATATATATATATATAGTTAAACCGTATCATACCTGAAGACTACAATCTGATGAAGTTTTTTTTTAAGAAACGTTTCATCTGCTTTCGTTTTATGGATATATGTATCGCGGTAATACACTTGACTAATAGACTTTTAATGTTCACGACTTTTTATTATATACATAAAAAAAGTCGCAATACGTTTTTTTAATTCTATCAGACCTAATACCGGAATGAAAGGAAATTCCTCCCACGTCTGCTCGAAATCAAAAGAACTCTTTCGAATTATTTCCATCGTTCGATTCTTTAATTCAATCGAATAAATGTGAACATAAATCTATCAAATCACTCTACGTATGTGACACACATATTCATTATGCAAAAAAGTCGATTTGACTGCAAAATTAACTGCAACATTGATTTAATATATAAGTTTTACAAAATTTAGACGCACTACGCGTTTCAATACATTAATGATATGAAGCCGTTGATTAAAATACGCCGTAACTTCTGGTAACCATGCAAACCATGAAACTAATTGGAATTAAAAAAATTTTTAAATAAATAACATAATAACACGTACATCATATTTGATTGCTTCTTCCAAAACTTATGTCCGACCAGAATCGCTATATTTGTATATGACGTCACTTCCCTTTCCTATATCTCTACTTCCGTTCTTACACTTGTGATTACCAATCAGTGTTGAACTTTTGGTGTTTTGCCTGTACTGTCTTACTATGTTTAAGTCTCACATCCTAATATACGTACTAGCTAATTCGCCTACACGAAAATCTAGCAGGGTAAGTGTTGTGAAGTTGTCCAACAGTAAATAATAAATAAAGGAAGTCAAGTCGAGGGTTGGTTTAACAAGTGTATTAACAAAGTAAGAAAGTGACTAGCACTTGGCTAGACAGTTACAAGACTGTGCTTTGTCTTCTCGTGTCTCTAGTGACTCGCACTATTTATAGTGACAACCGGTGTAGTTTCTCCTGTGTAAGAACGGCCGGTGTAACAGTAAGTATAAATTTGGGAAAGTTCATTTTTTTAAGCATCTTTAAAATGATAAACTTTAAAAAAAAGCAAAATGCTTGCAACAAACCATGTGTTTGATGCAGATACTTTTATTAAAATTAAAATATTTTTTTTTTCATCTTGACTGTTTTATCTAATAATTTCGCTTGGTACAACAAGCCTCGTCAGGGATTAAGACAAATAAAAGGTATTCACCCTTATTATTTTTCGTAAGAATCTTTCCTGGTCTTATAGAAGTGACTTCCCGTGTTGTGTGGTCTGAACGGTGTAAATGTCTCTTTTAAATTTGAACTTTAATCGCGCATGGTCGCTGGTAGGTATAAATTTGGGAAAGTTCATTTTTAAGCATCTTTAAAATGTTAAACTTAAAGAAAGAAGCAAAACGCGGTCAAAAACCCATGTGTTAGATGCAGATACTTTTCTTAAAATCAAAATAATATATATATGTTTGTGTCATCTTGACTTTTTTATCTAATAATTTCGCTTGGTACAACAAGGCTCGTCAGAGATTTAGACAAATAAAAGTTATTAACCTTATTTTTTGTCGTAACAATCCTTCCTAGTCTTGTAGAAGTGACGCCCGATGTTGTGTGGACTTAACAGTGTAAATATCTCTTTTAAATGTTAACTTAAATCGCGCATGGTCTCTGGTAGGTATACATTTGGGAAAGTTCATTTTTTAAGCATCTTAAACATTTTAAACTTAGGGAAAAGGAGAAAATGCCTTCAAAAAACCATGTGTTAGATGCAGATACGTTCATTAAAATCAAAATATATTTTTTGATATAGTCATACCTAGTCACCGTACACATCTAAAAATACAAGGTTGTACTCTCCCCAAATTCATGTTCGAATTGCCCATCTGATAACGAGGCACATGATATTTTTTTAATTGTATTTTACTAATGTTTAACGTTTAATCTCAAATAACTAAAGATTAATATTATATCAATGAAAACTTTTACCCTGTTGATGGAACGAGAACACTGTATGCGTTACATTTTGTTCAAAATTACTTATAGGTCACCGAGTACGACAGAAATCCTCTGAATTTTAAAAGATGTCGGAGATTACATCATGCCAAAATGTTGTGAAAGCAACTACCAAAATGAAAATACTAGACTAAAAACACTAATAATAGAGGTGGGACGTAACGGGTGAAAAGTAGGGGTGGGACGTAACGGGTGAAAAGTAGGGGTGGGACGTAACGGGTGAAAAGTAGGGGTGGGACGTAACGGGTGAAAAGTAGGGGTGGGACGTAACGGGTGAAAAGTAGGGGTGGGACGTAACGGGTGAAAAGTAGGGGTGGGACGTAACGGGTGAAAAGTAGGGGTGGGACGTAACGGGTGAAAAGTAGGGGTGGGACGTAACGGGTGAACATTTCAGATTCATGCGAGTAGTATTTTTTATGTTCATTTATACATAAATAACACTAAACAATCAAAGATTTTGAAAATTTTGCAAGATTCAGAACGTGCAGGCCACAAGTTTTGGGCTATTTTACATTCATGAAAACCCTTTGACAGCCTGAAAATGGTCCTAAATTAAAGTACTATATCAGATTTAACCATCTACATCTAACGGTTATTTCTGGCCTGCACTTTCTGAATTTTGCAAAATTTTCAAAATGTTTGATTGTTTAGTGTTATTTATGTATAAATCGACACAAAAAATACTACTCGCATGAATCTGAAATTTTCACCCATTACGTCCCACCCCTAAAAATAATACTGATCATCAATTATGATTTAGATTAATTTGAATAATACCAATATACAATAGAGATGAACATGCACGTTAAAAACTGAACAATTAAGAAGTGTGTTATTAATAGCGTTGTCAGAGAACAAAAAGCATCGAAACTATTTTGGAGCCTGGTTCTTCATTAATGTGGTGATTGATTTCTGGTCCGGAAATTTGCTGACCGACTGCAGTCGATTCGTCTTCATCATGTCATGTTCGCTTTTATTTCTTGCGGTTTTAATTGCAAGGTTAATGTGTCTATCGAGACATTCAGTTTATTTCAAGTGGTCAATTTATAAACTGCTGATTCATTGAAATGTCGGCCTTAAAATAAATTGCAAATAACCCCGTCGCCAGATGCGCTATTTTTGTGATCGTTCAAGCCAGCAGTTATATATATATATATATATATATATATATATATATATATATATATATATATATATGTGTGTGTGTGTGTGTAGGGGGGTATACATGTATATATATATATGTATGTGTATATATATATATGTATATATATATATGTGTATATATATATATATGTATATATATGCGTATATATATATATATATATATATATATATATATATATATATATATATATATATATATATATATATATATTAGTACTTCATGTATCCACATAAAATATTATAAGGGGATATAATTTTTTATGTATCAGTTTTCAGTATTTACTTCAACAGTGCTCGATACGTAAGTAGAGCTAGGTAGTAAGCAATGAAAATATATATTGCAATCAAGCTACACAGAGGCTCCCGTGTTTCATCCCCGGGAGGAATCGTCAGGCTAAATGCATGGAGTTATTTTTGTCAGGTGTTTTTATATACATGGCTTGCTAGTTAACCAATCAGATTCTTTGTTGTTCCCTCAGCCAATCGTTGGGCTTCCCGCGAACAAAGGATTTGTTGGTGACGCTCCTATGTCAATCCTATTGTTTGTTAACAATGGAGTTTCCTATATCCTGTTTCCTTTGTTTTGTCAATACAGTAGGCGAATTTATTTTAACACGTGGTTTCTTGTATTTCTATTTTAGGTTTTAAATTTTAACTTGTTCAGTTTTTTATTTATTTATTTATTTTTTTAATTTAATTTATTATATATCATCCTAAGGTAAATTTATTTCTGTGTAAACAGCTGTTTGCTATTTCGCTTCTAGAGTTTAATAGGTTTCGGGGATCTTTAAAATTTAGGATTTCATATTTTTCATTCAGGCATAATCTACACGGGTCGTCTAAGTTTCTACATGTACTGGCCTGTCTTACTATTTTCCATTCAATTATAAGTGAGTGTCCATTTTCTTTGAGCTCCTAATAATGGTTTGCTAGTGCTGTTTTAGTTCGACGTTCTTTGTTTTTAAATGTGCTTTTGTTGTCATAGTATCTGGTCTTAAAGTCTAGGGATGTCATACCCACGTAGTATTTCTTGTTATTTGGTCTTTCGTTGGCAAATATCGTTGCTTGGTATACAACACTTTTAGTTAGGCATTTATTTTGTAGTGGACAAAGTTTACGATTCATGCAGTTACATCTTTTCTCTTCATTGCTAACTTTTTCGTTTCTATTCGAGTGGTTATTATTAGTGTTTTGTTTATTTCTACTAGTATTGTTTATATTTTTGTTCTTCGTAGTGTTATTTTGTGTATATTTTCCACTTTGTTTATTTTTTTCTTCTCTGTTGTTGTCTTTTAGTATTTTGTTGTTGTGTGCCTTAATTATCATTTCTAGGTTTTCACAGCAGCTGTAGGATAGTTTTAGATTATTTTTATTGAATATTTTATGTAGAGGGTTGGTTACGGGGAAGTGTTTTTCAATCAGATTTAGGAATTTTTTGCCTAGTTTAGTTTTTAGCATCTGGTTATAGGGAGGGGTATAATAGATTATATTTTTTTTTCTTTTGTTTTTATTTTTAATTTTGTTGTAATTATTGGTGTCCTGTTTTTTATATTTAATTTCGGTATTATGGTAACCACTATTTTTAGAGCTGTATTGTAAATGTTGATTGATTTTTTAAAAACGCTTTCGTTGCTTGAATTGTTGATAAGCCTACTTTCGATCGAATTCGGGATATGTTTTATGTTTGATGGGGGGGTGATTAGACTTTGGGTGTACGTATATTGAATTGGCGTTATCTTTTAGGTATGGTTCGTTGGTGTTTTTACTTAAGTTTAATGTGACGTCTAGAAAGTTCGTTGTTTTTATGTTAGCCATTACTTCTACTTTCAGGCCTAGTTTTTTCATTTCCATATGTATAATTTTCTTGAAGTTTTCTCCCTTGACTTTGTTGGAGTCTCTTATTATCGCTAATCCATCATCTCTATAAAGGCCGATATCCGAATTATCGAATACATTTGTGAGTGTATATAAAATGAATAACCCCACAAGATCAGATGCCCACGCAGAGTCAAGGGCACCCATGGCCAAATCAAAGGAGTTTGTCATATTCGTTTTAATCCATTGGTCCTCGTTGTTGATTAAAACTGATCTCCTACATTTTTAATGGTGTGAATTTCATCCTTGGATATATCGGTATATATCTCGGCGAATTCTAGGGCGATATTGAAGAGTTCTTCTGATATGGATGGGTAGAAGTCCACTATGTCGAATTGTAAGAAGGTACAATTGTTCTTATTTTCTATACTGTTAAACCAAGTGATTGTGTCGGCAGTATTCACCCATTGGTTTAATTCTAGGTCTTTTCTTATTTGTTTGTTAATTCTAGATAGAATTGTTTGGCTGATTCTTCCTATTTCTGGTTTGGTCGGATTAATTAAGCGAGTGCTAGGGTTATTGTTAAAGTTACTTTTGTGGTCTTTAAATAAGATATAGGCTTCCTTAGGTTTTAACTTACTAACTTTGTTGCTAATTTTTAGTTTATCTGTGATTTGTTTACTTTCAGTATTTATTATATCTATGAAGTTATGTTCGCTTGTATCTAGTTTTTTGTAGTTTTTTGTAATATTTTCTGTTAGTAGTTTGTTATACTCTTGTTTATCTATTTTGTAAAAATTTCTAGTTTTGTTCGCTTTTACGAATATTTTGTTAGAGTTGTTTATGTTTTTAACGATGGTGTGTAATTGTTTTTGGAAATTATTCTGTTGTTTGTGAAATTCTAAGTTTTTAATAACATTTAAGAGGTCATTTTCAAAGCTAGTCATGAGATCTATTGGTTTAGCGTTTTTTAGGCTTTTGAATCCGTAGGATTCTTTTGTATCTACGTGTTTATCTTTATTGTTAATGAAGAAGTGTGCTCGCCATCGCATTCGCCGTATTAGTTCGTCCGTTTTTTAAATTAATTTAATAATGTATCCATGCTTGCTAGGTGTTGGGATATTCTTAAGTGATGTTTCTAAGTTAACTTTTTCCATATTATTTTTTAGTGGTGAAATAAATTCTTGTGAGAGTGCTCAACTGTTTGAGGAGCAAGATATTAGTACTTCATGTATCCACATAAAATATTATAAGGGGATATAATTTTTTATGTATCAGTTTTCAGTATTTACTTCAACAGTGCTCGATACGTAAGTAGAGCTAGGTAGTAAGCAATGAAAATATATATGGCAATCAAGATACACAGAGACTCCCGTGTTTCATCCCCGGGGGGAATCGTCAGGCTAAATGCATGGAGTTATTTTTGTCAGGTGTTTTTATATACATGGCTTGCTAGTTAACCATGTATATAAAAACACCTGACAAAAATAACTCCATGCATTTAGCCTGACGATTCCCCCCGGGGATGAAACTCGGGAGCCTCTGTGTAGCTTGATTGCCATATATATTTTCATTGCTTACTATATATATATATATATATATATATATATATATATATATATATATATATATATATATATGTGTGTGTATATATAATAATATATGGGTGTATATATATATATATATATATATATATATATATATATATATGTGCATATATAATAATATATGGGTGTAGGTGTAGATATATATATATATATGTGTATATATATCTGTCTATATATGTATATATGTGTGTGTGTATATGTATATATATATATATGTATATATATATATATATATCTCTCTATATATATATATATGTATATATATGTACATATTTATATTTATGTATATATATACATATTCTATAATAATTAGCGTTAACTTGTTTCGTCGTTATTCGGCTCATCAGTTTGGCTTATTATAGCCTGAATCAGACGTGCCCTTGGATAAGTATATATGATTAATATAGACGTTCCTTATATAGGGGCATCACACTGCTGAAAAGAAACCCCGTTTATATTTTTTATGTATGTAATTATTCTTCCGTAAAACGAGATTTAAAGCCGTCAAGTAGTGCATTGCGCCATAGCACAACATACAAAATCATAATATACATATATATATATTTTTGTTTACTTTTCAACTTAAACTTACAAACGTTATTTTTTTTAGTTATTTTTAATTTGACCATGTGATCTTCCGGTTGTTAATGTCTATGTTTTCCTTTCTTTTTCATCTGTTTTCATACATTTGCAATATGAACATCTTAGTGAAACATCAGATCTTTTCGCATGATGAGATCTTAGTTTCTAATTACATAATAGTCAATAACATAAGCATGCCAGTGTATCGGTTATTTGTACATGTCTACATTAATACAATAATAATGATAATGATAATATATATATTTATATGAGTGTGTAATCAAACGATGATGTATATGTAGTAATCCGATAATTGGTCCCAGTAATTAATAATTAATTAACTAACATTTAATATGTGTCTTGTAAAGACTGGATTCGAACTTGGTACAATTTGGGTGTCCGTTCGTTTTGTAATTTACTTAACCACCGTCACCTCCCAATCATGTTCTGTGAAGCATGTCACATCTGACCTTAGCTCATGACATTTGTTCATTGTAGGTTCATATGTGCGGGGAATTGGCCGTGATTAAACTGCAATTCTTTTCATCTGTAAATACGTGTTCATAAAAAAAAGAATAACATAATTACTAGATCCAAAACTAGACAAGGTTTTTGAGAGATTTCTCGGGTAAGACCCTTGATTTTCTGCAATTACCTGTCATTCAAATCTAAATGACAGGTTATTTATATAATCACCGAATCAGAAAATATATTCATTATGCCCCTTTAGTTTAATGTCTTTAGGGTTTATCAATATTTTCAGATCAACTTAAAAATAAATGTTGTCATTGATCAAGCCAGCAAGAAAAATAGGATTCTAGAGATTCGTTTTACTCAGTCAAATGAAATATGAAATCGAACTCCAGCAAATTTGTTTTTAATTATTTTCTTGATAAATTACTGTTATTTAAATATGCATGTGTCAAGGTAAGGGTTGTGTTCCCGTTATCTTTTTTGTATCCGTTTTCATAACGTTTCCGCCGTTAGACTCTTCTTGTCTTCTTCATATACAGGGTGATTCATAAGTCACTTCACTTAGCTATTTAAAATGATTACCATATGAAGCACAAACATACTATGCACTTTTGATTATTGTTTTCTTACTCTATAATTACTGCTATTTGTTATTTTAAATTTGTTCGTTTATATATTTCTTTGTATATATATATATATTTCATAATCAATCAAATATGCTACAAAGAGTCGTAAATTCCTTGCAAAAAGAATGGAGCTATGCGTGCAGAACAAAGGTGGGAATTTTGAAAATTTGCTGTAATTTTAAACTCCCATACATGAATTTGTTGAATAAACTTTCTGTTTTGTATTACCGTATTTTTTAACTTCACAATTTCAAAAATAAATAGCTAAGTGACTTATGAATCACCCTGTATACTTATTTGTTGTCGGTTACTTTCAGACAATTTTGAATTGGAAGCTTTATTTTTTATAGATTAAATCACACAACATGGCCGAAATCCACTCGAGACTAAAGATAAATAAGATGGAATGATTGTAAGTTGATAAATGAAGAATATGATGAGAGGATTGAGAATGGATGATGGAATTCGACCGAGTTCGAATACGTTATACAAATATGTTGACATAGGTTTTAAATACGGTCATATTGTAATCTACATACAGGAGTCCCGTGACAATCTTATTAACAATTGGGAATATTTTTGCGAAGACACTCAGTTCTTGAAAATTCTGCCTGAGGCTAGGAATACGATGGATAATAGGAGAGTGTATATTTAATTGTGGTAAGGTGACGAGTTCTTGCTGTGAATGTCTTGCAAATAGGGGCTATAGATTGAAGCTGAACGAAGTACTTTCTATAGAAATAATGATAGTTATATTTAATTAAATGAATGTTAGTTAAGTTAATACATTATTAAGTTTTATGTTTTTTCTCATTCGCTGCTACCCCTTTAATTTCAAGTAGCCTCTAAGTAGCCAATATTGTCAACAATATCAAAGTAGTCAGCAATCTGACACATCACTTGTTTTTGCACGAAATCTTGCTAAACGTTTGTCGGCGGAAAAGTATACTGTCAGCCCGATGATCGTTGATACTTCTCTGCAATCAGCATACGTTTTTAATGAGATATCTGTTATATAGACACAGGCGGTTATATAGATGCACGGTGCTTGAACAAATGTTAAGAACCTAGTAGAATAGTGTTAAGAAATCTACAGTAAACTTCAACGTATTCATCCAAAAAGAAAACACTGAGCAAGCACTTGCCTGGATGTCTCGGATTAGCTTGGCTCTGTGCTGTTTTTATTATTGTCGTTGAGAGTCGATGCAGAGATGTGCATGCGCTATGTGACTATGATATTTGTACGTGTGTCTCAATCTCGAAAATTGTGAAATTATGAATTGACATTTTCAATGTTAGGGTTAGAGTTAAGCCTAACCCAACATATGTGGTATTGAATAAAGAATTTCTATTGCGAGCAATTCATTTTTCTGTAAATATATGTACATAAAAAGAAAAATATCCCAAATTACACAATATATAATCTCCATACATAGGCCATCGGATGTAGATTCATCATTAAATATCAATTAATAACTGAATATTTTCCTAACGAAATAATTGTGTCTATTAAAGAATGCAATTTATACAATTTATATAATTGTATTCGTCAAACATTAGAGTAATTTACTCCTCTCCAGGAGTTAGGCACAAGGCCAGTTTTTATCCTACTCCCACAAGTAAGATGTGACCCAAGCTCGGGTCGGAAAGTGGGGGTTGAAAAGCCAGCGCCCGAGAGGTGAGCACTCTGACCATCAAAAATTGCCTGGGCAACCCCGTCGGCATTCCCCGGTAGGGGCGCCTCAAGCAGTAAGCAATTAACTTACTCCCCCCCAAAGAGGGGAGGCAAAGCCTGGGAGGGTGGACCTCCTAGAACTGCACAGGACAGACATATAGACCGGCGTAAATGAAGCCCCGAAGGCCAAGACAATACCAGTCTATAGGGTGCAGTATCCATCGGAACAGATACTACACTTTGATCTCGACCAAAAATTAGATCCCGCAACAATTTTGCAACAAAGAATCATGTTCCCCCCTTTTACAGTTATAGGTATTATATGAGGTGTATAATGTGGATTATACAGAATACAGTTCTCATCTTGGAGGTGATACCAACAACGTTTCGCCCGATGTAACCTCCAGGCTTCTTATCGAACTCGGAAATATTTATGTCAAACTCGGGAAGCTATACTGGAGTTCGAACCAGACCTTTTAATTAAATCAACGCAGGTGGATTGTTCTTGTTCTATCAGCCATGATCATAAATTAAATGACGTCACACATCACAGAGACATGTGAAAGGGTTGCATCTAGACATGACATGCAACTCCAGTCCTCATACGAAGTCGAAAGATTTCAGAGAAAAACCACATCACTCCAAGCGCAGTGTTGATTACTTGAGAGAAAATAAACCCCGAAACTTTCAACACCAAAGACCGAACTAAAATGGCGTGCTCAAGGTAATAGTCGGGTGGATCCCCGTGGATTGATGCCATAAAACTAATACCGTCTGTGAAGTTAAGCGGTTTATCGGACAGGTGACTTGGTCGGACTATAAAAATGGCACCATAAAGATTTTATAGCTCTCAGAATGCAGACGGTTGTGCACTTCAGAAATTGATTGCAAATTTAACGGAAAGAGCAGAATTAAGTGTTAGTGCTGGTATATTTGAACCGTTTCAGAAATGGAAACGAACAATAACAACATTATTTGTATTATTTATAGAATAATACGCTATGATATTTCTATGTTCGTACGTACGCCACACTTTTTTCAAATCAAATCGTTTGATAAGCAAAGTATGATCAGTTATTCATCTATGTGGCTGAATAAAAATATACCAAATTTACCCATTTTAAAATGAATTGTTCCAAAATTAAATGTATAATCTATAATAAATACATTTTAAAAAGTGAAATCTCCGTTCTGCCTTTCAAAAACCTCACGTTTTGATCTGAATTGTCTTTTTTTCTCTCATTGAGTTAAATCAGACGCATCAAAGCGAACTCGATTTGCATAAGTGCACATGGATTTGCTGTCCCGGATATTAAATAACAACAACTAAAATTAAGCCAGTATTTGTAATCCATCGGGCAGTGCTCGAATCCGTTCTCAACCTACAATTAAAACATTTCTTTAAATGTTCAATTCCCGCCAGGAAAAGACGGGCTTTTTTATAGCGGGAATATGGCAAGTCGGGTCAAGAACTACCGTTCGGGTCTGCTTACGCATCATCAAGTTTGTCATTCAGATTTACACGTAAGATAAACGATAGTTTTTGAGGTGAGTACTTTTAAGATTCTTAGCTTTTCAACGACAAAGAGGGTTGCATTATATTTTCTGGTGTATATGCCCCTTGCTTGTCTGTTATGCTCATTCAATCGTTTAAGGAATGTTGCTGACATTCAGATTCTAAGATTTAGTGTGCAGTCCCGTCACCGATCGTTTATCAGCATGTCTGAAAAAAGTTCTGTTGGTGTAGAACCTCTCTAAACTTTGTGTACGCAATGTATGTCTTGCGCACCGAACTGGGCGTGTTGAGTGTTATTTTCGCCTCTTATATACTATATTCATGTTCGCATTTCTAATCTAGTAGTTAAAAATTGTAAATGACTTCGCCTTATCGCAAAAGCCGGTTACCATTGACTTTTCGCTCGTAACGACCATTGTTCTCCTTTGGGATATTGTGCGGCAATACGCCTCACCAAGGTTCTAGTACTCTTCGTACGTTTCCAGTGGAAATCTGGTTAGTTCTCTTTCTTCTCGCTCTTTAAATCCTTCTTGACCTTTCAAGACTATTGTGTGTGATATAAGCTGAGGTTGGTGCTATCACCTTTTAGGGTGGGTGGCAGTTTATCAAATTTTATTGTAGTTTCTGTTCCTTGATTCGTGTGGTTGTGTTCTGCCTGTGGTTTTGTTTTCTTTTCATTGTAACGACCATGTGACTGGTTATTGTTCGTAGCTTATGGGGGTTGGATGCCGCATTCGAGGATCTTTCTAAAGATTGCAGCTGTTTTGATCATTGCCGCTCTTCGTATGATATCAGTGAGCCTTTTTATTCCAATTTATAAATTTATAATTTTTGATGCTCCATATGTCTTTCAGTTGTATGGCAAGTTCCGTGTATTTGCTTCGTTTTTCTGTTTTCTTGATCTTCACTCTGTGGTCTGCTGGAACGGTAAAATCTACGAGTTGGCATGGTTGTTTCCTTTTTGTTGTCTATTATGACATCCGGTCTCCTTGTTTGTGTGAGTTTATCTGTTTGCACCTCCATGTCCCAGATAATTTTGTGCTTTTTTCCAGTACTATGTACCGTTTATGGTTGTACCATTTAGCCGCGATTGATTATTATTATTATTATTATTATTATTATTATTATTATTATTATTATTATTATTATTATTATTATTATTATTATTATTATAATCTTTATTTTATTTTTATGATTGTTATTTTTATATTTCTTCTTTTTATTAGTATTATAACTTCATTATTATTATTATGATTATTTTTATTTTTATTAATATTATTGTTATTTTTATATTTCTTCTTCTTTTTATTATTACTATTATTTTAATTTTATCATTATTATTATTATTATTATTATTATTATTATTTTTATTATTATTATTATTATTTTTTATTTCATTATTATTGTTATTGTTATTATTATTAATTTTATTATTGTTATTATTGTTATTATTATTATAATTATTGTTATTATTGTTATTTTTATATTTTCTTCTTTTATTATTATTATTATTATTATTTTAATTATTATTTTTTATGATCATTATTATTATTATTATTATTATTATTATTATTATTATTATTATTTATTCTCATTTTCAAATTCTGTTTTACAACACATAAGACCACTCTTTAATTTTTAAAGCTTATTTGTTATTAGTGTATCCCTTAGCCCCTTTAATGACACTTACACAATAATTCCAACCTCCCCAACTGCCCACGTTGCCTCGCCCTCTATTCCCGTTTTCCCATTCTTCTAATTATTTTACATTGTTTTCCTGAATTGTATTCTGTCTTTCTGTTCATCTTCGTCTGATTTCGTTTCTTAATTTGATTAATGTTTCGTCGGCGTAGCAGTTGTCGCCCTGGGCTCGACAATAAATGTACGTCTATGATTGTAGTTTTAAATGATTTGCCTGTAAATCTTCGGGGACAAAGAAGTAACGTTGTCGAGTCGATAAATTCATTTGTGAGCGAATAATCTTTAAACACACCAGACAAATTCAGGTTAAAACTGTCGGAATTCGCGGGAAGTTGGCGTAGATGAGAAGGATAAAAAAAAGAACTTTAGTTTCATCCGGCGTCTCCGAAATATAATCATTCGAGGATTTGTAGTTGTTCTTTTATACTGATCGGTCACAACTAGCCAAGTCTAAAAGCCACTCGAGAATATTGTTGTCTGCGATTGGCAGTTTGGTGATGAACATTACTATCAGAGGATTATGAAGGCGGATTGAATGATCACAGTATGACTAATTAAGATGACGTCTAGATATTTATGTGTCAACCTTACACTTGCAATTGATACGTTTTAGAAAGCTGTAAAGAATATCACGATATTGAATGCCACACATGTGAAGTTTTTTTTTTAATATATTAAGTGTATTGAAGTTACGTTTTTTTCGTGCACAGAAGGAATAAGGAAAGTTATTTGCAGTGGTTTTAGTTAGACGAGTTATTGCCGTTATTGTTTAACATGGGGACAGATGAAGAAGAGAAGTCGATCATTTGCCATTAAAAATATTATTTAGAGAAATACTAGCAATCTCTCTGGTCTGAGACAAAGGTTGTATGAAAGAGCAAACATGACCTTATTACTGAAAAAGGAAGTCGTTTCGTACTCTATCAAGTAAGAAGAATTATGTTCTTGGCCTTTTGGCTAAAATCAATTGGTAGTATCTGTTCCGATGGATACTGCACCCCATAGACTTGTATTGTCTTGTCCTTCGGGGCTTGATTTACGCCGGTCTATGGGTTTGTCTTGTGCAGTTCTAGGAGGTCCACCCTCCCAGGCTTTGCCTCCCCTCTTCGGGGAGGAGTAAGTTTATTTCTTACTGCCTGAGACGCCCCTACCGGGGAATGCCGACGGGGCTGCCCAGGCAATTTTTAAACCCCACTTTCCCGACCCGACCTTGGGTCACATCTTACTTGTGGGAGTAAGATAAAAACTGGCCTCGTTCCTAACTCTTGGAGAAGAGTAAATCAATACTCTATCAAGTAAGAAACACTGGTACGAGCAGAAACTTTACAGACATAGCAAAGTTACTTTTTTCTGATAACGTATCTATCTCTTATGCAGGTAGAAGATTGCGTCTGATCTATACAATCGTCCTCGCCATTCTACACGTGTTCTACTTACAAATATTTAATTATGTGTACCTTCATATGGCGGCGTTTAAAGCTTACGCTCTGATCAGTGTAAGACGTGATAATTACAGGCGGTCACAGGGTGCAAATCCAGTTCACGGAGTCAACGATAGCTCAGAACGCTTTCACTCTATCCTCACGATCATTAGAAATAATCATGTGATACAAGAGAAAGTTAGTTCTATCAATGCCGAAATATTGCGGACAGTTAACAGTAGACAGTCTAGATGGTTCGACAAACGTTATCGGAACTTTATTTATAGCTAAGTAACAGTTTGTTTGTAATATCTCCAAACACTGCTAAACTTTATATATATATATATATATATATATATATATATATATATATATATATATATATATATATATATATATATATATATATATTAGCTTCTGCACTGAAGATTGAGTAACCATGAAACATCGATATCTGTAAGTAATAAATAATTAATATTTATCTATAAAATATTATTATATATTTATATGTATACATACATATATACATTTATATATACATATATATATATATATATATATATATATATATATATATATATAAGTGAATGGAATAACATGCAGTACTACTAGCTTCATTGCGAGCTCCAACATACATATATACATTTATATATATATATATATATATATATATATATATATATATCTATATATATATATATATATATATATATAAGTGAATTTAATAACATGCAGTACTACTAGCTTCATTGCGAGCTCCAACACGATTGGTTGTTGTTTGATCACCGTTCGCCGCTTGCTGTGAATACTCGCCGACTTGGTATTTACAAAGTTAAATCTCTCCTTAATTCTAAAGCTAATGTCTGGTAGCCACCTGGTAACTCTCCTGACTGCGAATCAGTGGCGATGTGTAGTCGTAGTTTGCGCCCGTCGACCGTCGGGAATTAGCTTCTTGCACTGAAGATTACTTAAGCATGAAACATCGATGTCTGTAATTAATATATATATATATATATATATATATATATATATATATGCAGGGTAACCTCTTAACCAAATGAGCGGCCTGTTATTTATTTTTAAGTATATATTTACAAAAAAATGTATACTAATGAATGGATCATTAAGAAGGTTAGCATATATATTCAACAAAATTGATAACGTGGGAACATTATTTTTTGCTAATGTAAACACTTAGGGGCTGTGCATATATATATATATATATATATATATATATATATTTAATTGTTTACTTTTGTATAAAACTGTCTTCATGAATTTAAAAATAGGCACGTCGTCGTTTTTTTGTTTTTTTAACTTTACGATTTACGGTGTGCGCCAACACAAACCCGACGTGAAGATTTTTCCATAACCTAAACTATGTAACGGATCATTATAAATTTTGGAACATATATTCAAAAAAAAAATCATTGAGTAATATGTGCACATAATTTTTTGTGTGTAAATATACACATTTAAGAGGTGCATATATACAGTTTTTAATTTTCATTTTTTGTTCATAATTCCATCATATGTATTTTGGAATATATATTCTCACCAACCCGTTGAGGAACATGGGCACGATATTTTAAAACGCTTAAACGATGAATTAATTGTTTTTAAAATTATAATGCGGTAATATAGCATGAGATTTCTTATTTTGTCTGGACGTTAATTTGAACTTGTGCAATTGTGGTATGTTTGTGTAGACAGACTGTTTGAATGATATAATATTTTCAAAATGTGAAAAATATTATATATATATATAATATATATAGTTTTTAATTTATTTTATACGTACATAAAAGTAATCCATGGACACGCGTTTCTGGCTCACAGCCGTCAGCAGTATGGCTAACCTTTCCATGGATTACTTTTATGTACGTATAAAATAAATAAAAATATATATATTAATGAAAAATACGCGCTATAAAGTAAAGGGCGACTAATAATGCAATTTTCTGCATCTTAATCACTTAGGAAGTGAGACAATCGGAATAATAGTAATAAAAATAACAATGAACGCTGCAATCACCAGTAAAAATAATTACATAAAAATACATACATATATATATATATATATATATATATATATATATATATGTTTATTATTAGTAGTCAACCCTTCGAAATTAACCATAAAATGGATGTTATATTTTAAATTATATATATATATATATATATATATATATATATATATATATATATATATATATATATACTTTTTATACAAATATTTAACAGCTGCTGGTCAATAACATCGACATGCCAGTGTCGCAGATTTGTAAATGTCTGTATTAATAAAAAATAAACAAATATATATTCATATATATATATTTATATATATATATATATATATATATATATATATATATATATATTTAAATGTTGAATCATAACGATAAATGAGTTATCGTTAAATAATAATAATATATCGTTATAGTGTAAAGCTCAATATATTTAATAGAGCAATTTATTTTAGAGGTAATAGATGAGAATGAAGAACCTGTAAATATACAGTTTCTATAAAAAAACTTCAAAAGTTCAGAGCAAGGAGCCTCATATCCTTAATCCATGGATTTTCAAAGAAAAAATTCCGTCACATCAGAGGATTGGGAATGTGATTATAAATATTATCGGCAACATTTACCTTATGAAATTTTATATAGAATAACACAAAGTAGAAATTTTTTATATATACCGAACCATAACAGACAAAAATCAATCCGAACCCGACGAAACGAACAATTCCAGCAACAAACGGATACTAATACTGTTGTAGACCCGTGCTAGTGGTCACAAAGATAACAACCACAAATTGTGACAGGTTTAAATATACAATGTATTTATTCATAGCAATACAGTAACGCCACATATGGGGTAGGAGATGACCGGATTCCTACCATGCGGTAAAACATGAATAGGAATGTCCTCGATATTTAACACCTACCCACTATAGGAGTATGTGACACAAGGTCGGAAAGTGGGATTTGAAAAGCCAGCGCCCGAGAACGTGAGCGCTTTAGCCATTAAAAATTGCCTGGACAGCCCCGTCGGCATTCCCCGGTAGGTGCGCCTCAGGCAGTAAGCTATCAACTTACTCCTCCCCAAAGAGGAGAGGCAAAGCCTGGGAGGGTGGACCTCCTAGAACTGCACAGGACAGACCCATAGACCGGCGGAATCATGCCCCGAAGGCCAAGACCACACCGGTCTATAGGGTGTAGTATCCATCGGAACAGATACAACACGTGGACACTCACATAATAGGAATGTCCTTGATATTTAACACCTACCCACTATAGGAGTATGTGACACAAGGTCGGAAAGTGGGATTGGAAAAGCCAGCGCCCGAGAACGTGAGCGCTTTAGCCATTAAAAATTGCCTGAACAGCCCCGTCGGCATTCCCCGGTAGGGGCGCCTCAGGCAGTAAGCTATCAACTTACTCCTCCCCAAAGAGGAGAGGCAAAGCCTGGGAGGGTGGACCTCCTAGAACTGCACAGGACAGACCCATAGACCGGCGGAATCATGCCCCGAAGGCCAAGACAACACCGGTCTATAGGGTGTAGTATCCATCGGAACAGATACCACACGTGGACACTCACATGATAGGAATGTCCTCGATATTTAACACCTACCCACATTAGGAGTATGTGACACAAGGTCGGAAAGTGGGATTTGAAAAGCCAGCGCCCGAGAACGTGAGCGCTTTAGCCATTAAAAATTGCCTGGACGGCCCCGTCGCATTCCCCGGTAGGGGCGCCTCAGGCAGTAAGCTATCAACTTACTCCTCCCCAAAGAGGAAAGGCAAAGCCTGGGAGGGTGGACCTCCTAGAACTGCACAGGACAGACCCATAGACCGGCGGAATCATGCCCCGAAGGCCAAGACAACACCGGTCTATAGGGTGTAGTATCCATCGGAACAGATACCACACGTGGACACTCACATGATAGGAATGTCCTCGATATTTAACACCTACCCACATTAGGAGTATGTGACACAAGGTCAGAAAGTGGGATTTGAAAAGCCAGCGCCCGAGAACGTGAGCGCTTTAGCCATTAAAAATTGCCTGGACCGCCCCGTCGGCATTCCCCGGTAGGGGCGCCTCAGGCAGTAAGCTATCAACTTACTCCTCCCCAAAGAGGAGAGGCAAAGCCTGGGAGGGTGGACCTCCGAGAACTGCACAGGACAGACCCATAGACCGGCAGAATCATGCCCCGAAGGCCAAGACAACACCGGTCTATAGGGTGTAGTATCCATCGGAACAGATACCACACGTGGACACTCACATAATAGGAATGTCCTCGATATTTAACACCTACCCACATTAGGAGTATGTGACACAAGGTCGGAAAGTGGGATTTGAAAAGCCAGCGCCCGAGAACGTGAGCGCTTTAGCCATTAAAAATTGCCTGGACAGCCCCGTCGGCATTCCCCGGTAGGGGCGCCTCAGGCAGTAAGCTATCAACTTACTCCTCCCCAAAGAGGAGAGGCAAAGCCTGGGAGGGTGGACCTCCTAGAACTGCACAGGACAGACCCATAGACCGGCGAAATCATGCCCCGAAGGCCAAGACAACACCGGTCTATAGCGTGTAGTATCCATCGGAACAGATACCACACGTGGACACTCACATGATAGGAATGTCATCGATATTTAATACCTACCCACGTTAGGAGTATGTGACACAAGGTCGGAAAGTGGGATTTGAAAAGCCAGCGCCCGAGAACGTGAGCGCTTTAGCCATTAAAAATTGCCTGGGCAGCCCCGTCGGCATTCCCCGGTAGGGGCGCCTCAGGCAGTAAGCTATCAACTTACTCCTCCCCAAAGAGGAGAGGCAAAGCCTGGGAGGGTGGACCTCCTAGAACTGCACAGGACAGACCCATAGACCGGCGGAATCATGCCCCGAAGGCCAAGACAACACCGGTCTATAGGGTGTAGTATCCATCGGAACAGATACCACACGTGGACACTCACAAAATAGGAATGTCCTCGATATTTAACACCTACCCACTATAGGAGTATGTGACACAAGGTCGGAAAGTGGGATTTGAAAAGCCAGCGCCCGAGAACGTGAGCGCTTTAGCCATTAAAAATTGCCTGGGCAGCCCCGTCGGCATTCCCCGGTAGGGGCGCCTCAGGCAGTAAGCTATCAACTTACTCCTCCCCAAAGAGGAGAGGCAAAGCCTGGGAGGGTGGACCTCCTAGAACTGCACAGGACAGACCCATAGACCGGCGGAATCATGCCCCGAAGGCCAAGACAACACCGGTCTATAGGGTGTAGTATCCATCGGAACAGATACCACACGTGGACACTCACATAATAGGAATGTCCTCGATATTTAACACCTACCCACAATAGGAGTATGTGACACAAGGTCGGAAAGTTGGATTTGAAAAGCCAGCGCCCGAGAACGTGAGCGCTTTATCCATTAAAAATTGCCTGAACGGCCCCGTCGGCATTCCCCGGTAGGGGCGCCTCAGGCAGTAAGCTACAAACTTACTCCTCTCCAAAGAGGAGAGGCAAAGCCTGGGAGGGTGGACCTCCTAGAACTGCACAGGACAGACCCATAGACCGGCGGAATCATGCCCCGAAGGCCAAGACAACACCGGTCTATAGGGTGTAGTATCCATCGGAACAGATACCACACGTGGACACTCACAGAATAGGAATGTCCTCGATATTTAACACCTACCCACTAGAGGAGTATGTGACACAAGGTCGGAAAGTGGGATTTGAAAAGCCAGCGCCCGAGAACGTGAGCGCTTTAGCCATTAAAAATTGCCTGGACGGCCCCGTCGGCATTCCCCGGTAGGGGCGCCTCAGGCAGTAAGCTATAAACTTACTCCTCTCCAAAGAGGAGAGGCAAAGCCTGGGAGGGTGGACCTCCTAGAACTGCACAGGACAGACCCATAGACCGGCAGAATCATGCCCCGAAGGCCAAGACAACACCGGTCTATAGGGTGTAGTATCCATCGGAACAGATACCACACGTGGACACTCACAGAATAGGAATGTCCTCGATATTTAACACCTACCCACATTAGGAGTATGTGACACAAGGTCGGAAAGTGGGATTTGAAAAGCCAGCGCCCGAGAACGTGAGCGCTTTAGCCATTAAAAATTGCTTAAACAGCCCCGTCGGCATTCCCCGGTAGGGGCGCCTCAGGCAGTAAGCTATCAACTTACTCCTCCCCAAAGAGGAGAGGCAAAGCCTGGGAGGGTGGACCTCCTAGAACTGCACAGGACAGACCCATAGACCGGCGGAATCATGCCCCGAAGGCCAAGACAACACCGGTCTATAGGGTGTAGTATCCATCGGAACAGATACCACACGTGGACACTCACATAATAGGAATGTCCTCGATATTTAACACCTACCCACAATAGGAGTATGTGACACAAGGTCGGAAAGTGGGATTTGAAAAGCCAGCGCCCGAGAACGTGAGCGCTTTAGCCATTAAAAATTGCCTGAACGGCCCCGTCGGCATTCCCCGGTAGGGGTGCTACAGGCAGTAAGCTATAAACTGACTCCTCTCCAAAGAGGAGAGGCAAAGCCTGGGAGGGTGGACCTCTTAGAACTGCACAGGACAGACCCATAGACCGGCAGAATCATGCCCCGAAGGCCAAGACAACACCGGTCTATAGGGTGTAGTATCCATCGGAACAGATACCACACGTGGACACTCACAGAATAGGAATGTCCTCGATATTTAACACCTACCCACTATAGGAGTATGTGACACAAGGTCGGAAAGTGGGATTTGAAAAGCCAGCGCCCGAGAACGTGAGCGCTTTAGCCATTAAAAATTGCCTGGGCAGCCCCGTCGGCATTCCCCGGTAGGGGCGCCTCAGGCAGTAAGCTATCAACTTACTCCTCCCCAAAGAGGAGAGGCAAAGCCTGGGAGGGTGGACCTCCTAGAACTGCACAGGACAGACCCATAGACCGGCGGAATCATGCCCCGAAGGCCAAGACAACACCGGTCTATAGGGTGTAGTATCCATCGGAACAGATACCACACGTGGACACTCACAAAATAGGAATTTCCTCGATATTTAACACCTACCCACTATAGGAGTATGTGACACAAGGTCGGAAAGTGGGATTTGAAAAGCCAGCGCCCGAGAACGTGAGCGCTTTACCCATTAAAAATTGCCTGGGCAGCCCCGTCGGCATTCCCCGGTAGGGGCGCCTCAGGCAGTAAGCTATCAACTTACTCCTCCCCAAAGAGGAGAGGCAAAGCCTGGGAGGGTGGACCTCCTAGAACTGCACAGGACAGACCCATAGACCGGCGGAATCATGCCCCGAAGGCCAAGACAACACCGGTCTATAGGGTGTAGTATCCATCGGAACAGATACCACACGTGGACACTCACATAATAGGAATGTCCTCGATATTTAACACCTACCCACAATAGGAGTATGTGACACAAGGTCGGAAAGTGGGATTTGAAAAGCCAGCGCCCGAGAACGTGAGCGCTTTAGCCATTAAAAATTGCCTGAACGGCCCCGTCGGCATTCCCCGGTAGGGGCGCCTCAGGCAGTAAGCTACAAACT
>OY744542.1:61245519-61248019 GCA_963556195.1 Sepiola atlantica
GGGGGATTTATTCATCATGTGCCGGCCGACGTGAAAGTGTATTATCGCACATTGTTACGGTTTTTTGCTTTTTTTTAATGTATTTGGGACCGATTATTTGCTTGTTGGCTTGGTGGAAGAAATAATGAACGAGCTACTTTTCTAAGACTTTTCTAGGACTTTCCTTTTTTATCGTTGTTCTTCCTTGTTTTTTAATTTTGACTTTTATTTTTATTTTTCCTCTTCTCTTCTTAAGTGACCTCAACTATTGCAACGCCACATTGTGTATTGTCGGCAGTTGAAACCAGTATTCCAGACATTTAATTTCTCTGATAATCTGCCAAGCAAGTAACTGCTTGATAGTGAAACACGTGTAGGAAAAAACATTTAATTTGAATAAATAATATTTGTAAGAAAAAATATCTTTAATTGTGATCATTGGTGTCCTGAAAGGAATGCTTTGGTAAGCCTTCATAAAATCACATATATATATATATATATATATATATATATATATATATATATATATATATATATATATATATATATATATATATATATGATGTGGCAGTGTGTGACAGTGTGCTTTTGGTGTATTATATTACATATACAGTGGATCACCAAGGAGTTATATTTGACTTTGACTTTATAACGGATTTATCTGAAAAGTAAGTACAAAATATTTTGATTCGTAACAGGTGTAAAAGAATATTTAATAAAACAATATGCATTAGAAAATTAAGTCTAAATATTGAATATACTTATGCCTTTCATAGCATGTATAGTAATAATTACTTTGGAATATGCATTCTGAAGTCAAACTTGAATTAGACAACGCTGTATAGAACTTGATTGTTAGGTACTTGTTGACCAGGGCAGATTACTTATTAAATATGAGTCGGAAAACGAAAGTTTTATAACATGGGAAAAAATTACTGAAAAGTCAATGGACACCAGAATGTAATAGAAAGTAATCGATAGCTAGACAGATCAGTCAACTTAGTGTATATATATATAAATATATATATATATATATATATATATATATGTGTGTGTGTGTGCAGCATTTTAATAGAATGTTAGTATATCGTTATTCCTAGCAAGCTTCGATTATTTGAAAAAAATACTTAACTATTATTTAAAATATAGTTTTAAATTAAATAAAAATTTCTCACTCCGTCATAGCCGCCATATCTGAATTGTTCTAAATCATGTGGCGAAGCTCTGAAATATGCACATAATCAAACCAATTACTCCCAAACATTCACATACGCCATGTTTCTAGATGTGACCCTCTATAATGGAATAACATCTTATTTTCTTGTTATTTACAATCAAATACCGATGTGTTAGACATAGCACTGTATGTGTCTAGGTTGAAAACATTTGACAAAATAAATTTATTCATATATAGTAGTAGTAAGATATAATTAAAACAAATGAGCTACACAGGCGTTCATGTTTCATTTACACAGTAAATCATCAGGTAAAATGAGCGAACTGGTTTACGATTGTTTTTATATCTGAGTAGTGTGATAAAGTCTATATGATTATGAAGGAAAATTGTATAACATTGGAAACTCGCCTCTGATGTCATAATCTTAATAAATGTTGGTTTTTGAAACACGTGTACAAATAGATGAAGATTGTTATTTTTTTTTGTAACTTAATCTAATATTTTTATTAATTAGTTAATGAATTTTATCATCTACCGAATTGTAATACAAAAGCGCTGTTTGACATAACCTGTTAACCATTGAGCGTATGTCTAACTACAACATATATATATATAAATATATATATATATATATATATATATATATATTACAAGTTTTATGAAAAGTTATTTGTTTAAAACTAAATGGTGTATGAATTGAACTCTTGGAGATATATGGGATTGTTTTTGTCTTAAACTTGAACTTTTCCTTTTAAATTGATTGATTCTGTCAATCATTTTGTTTTTTCAAATTATGACTAGACGCAATTCTCTTAACATCACGTTGATAATCAACAGATGTTGTTGATACGATTGTGCTATTCTTTAAATATTAAGGTAATTATTTAATAGTAGCAATCGATGGATATTTTTTTCTACGAATACTAAATTGATTTTTTAGTTTACATTCGATTTTATTTTTAATTGCGGTGCTCAACCGGGAGGAATGTAGTTTGATGAAGTGTACCTCCCCCCCCCCCAAGTCTAACCCTTCCCTTATCCTTACCCTGATTCTAACGCCTTTTTGTCAGACCAGAATCTAATTCAGTCTGTCACTAAAACTGCCCTAGGGCAGGGTTTCAAAAACGAACTAATATCTTGACAGCGATTGTCGTAGTTTCGAAGAGCAACATACATAGATTAAAGATAAATACTGCACTATGTTTTTGCTCTAGAGGATATTTACTTACAAAAATATTTTCTACAAAACAGGCATTGCACTCCTATTGTTTTAGGAGACGACTGTATTTGAATTTTCGCTATATGTCCTACTAAAGACTGGACACAATCTCGAGTATTCATATG
>OY744542.1:61253019-61255519 GCA_963556195.1 Sepiola atlantica
TATATATATATATATATATATATATATATATATATATATATATATATAAAAATATGCTGCCTATATTTTTATTTGAAGCCCCCTTTCCCAAAGGCCGGGCACTTTTTGTGAGTTTAATAACAAGCAGTACTAATAGCTTCATTGCGAGACACCACACAGTTTGTAGATCACTTTCGCTGCTTGTTGTGAAATACCCGCCGACTCGGTATTTACAAAAGTGAAATTCCTCCTTAATCATTAGCTAATTTGCGATGGCCAACGACGGAACGCTCTTGACTGCGAATCAGTGGCGATTTTTGATCGGAGCTCTAGCCCGCCGACCGTGGGAAATTAACTTCCTGCACTGAAGATTGCGTTAGCAGGAATATTGATGTCTGTAGGTAATAAATAATTAATATATATAAATATATATATATATATATATATATATATATATATATATATATATATATATATATATATATATATATAGTGAAGCTGGTCAGATTGTACACAATTGACCATCAATACGTTCCTTCCTATATATTTGTAATTATATTCTGAATCGCCTGTCTTCATGTGTCTTTTTCAACCATATTTTTAGCAACCAGAAAATGTAATTCACTTAAAATTTCATTAGAAATCTACTTCATAAGGCTAGGAATGTTTTTCAGAGGGGGGGGGCATCTTTATTATCAGCAGAATATTTGTCTTACGCTGAACAACTGAAGAGTTCGAACGCAAAACGCGATTAATCCAATTCGTTTAAACTGATACCTTAAATAATAAAAACACGAATATATTAAATCTAGACTGTGAATAAAAGCTGATTTTAATTGAAATTTAAAAGAAATTATTTCGGCATCATATTATGTAACACATAGTTTTGGGGTGTCGTCAGGTGTTGAAAGGCAACACTTTTTGTAGGGACAGTTTCGTGATTTTGTAAATGGCGTTTATCGCGTTTTGCATTCGAACTCTTATCTCAGCAACCGGAATGTAACTGCAAATAGTAAATACTACTAATATATTGCGCTTATAATTTTCATATTTGCTTTGGACATTTTTTTAATATCTGTGTATTTAAATAACATTGAGAGTGAGATATCTCATTTGATGGCTCTGTTATATCGTCACTCTATCGCATGGACCCGTATGAAAACCGTTAATAACATAATTGCGTAGAGTATTTCATTACGTAAAATTCTCTAAAAAAATCACATAAATAAAAGAGTCTAGTATTCAACTGGTTAAATTAATTAACATGAAACATTTCCAGTTGTCGAAGTTCGTCTACTCACCCTGTTGAGGCCCTTCTTCTTGGCCTTTTGGCTAAGATCAAAGTGTAGTATCTGTTCCGATGGATACTGCACCCCATACTGGTGTTGTCTTGGCCTTCGGGTCTTGATTTACGCCGGTCAATGGGTATGTCCTGTGCAGTTCTGTGAGTTCCACCTTCCCAGGCTTAGCCTCCCCTCTTTGGGGAGGAGTAAGTTTATTGCTTACTGCCTGAGGCGCCCCTACCGGGGAATGCCGACGGGGCTGCCCAGGCAATTTTTAAATCCCACTTTCCCGACCCGACTTAGGGTCACATCTTTCTTGTGGGAGTAAGATAAAAACTGGCCTTGTGCCTAACTCCTGGAGAGGAGTAAATCAATACTCACCTTGTTGAGGCGAACTTAAAACAAGTTTGAATGTAATCCAAGATTGTTACGCGGTTGCAAGTAGAGTTCGGACAATACCACTAGACATAAACGTAGGAGTTTCTAATAAAATGTATAAGAGAAACAGACAGACAGAGAGTAAAAGAGAGAAAGGAAGAATTATTTTCGATTTGTATAGACAAAACGTAGAATGTTACATTCTGAAGAGAAAAGCACAAGTCTGAAGGCGCACCATTAAACTTCTAGGCACGGAACTCTTGCAGACTTTTCCCGTCTGAGAAATATTTTCTTTCAGGCACGTCTCCATTGTCCTTTGAATCAAACCTATATAAAATGGTCAAACCTTCCAGGCCTGCTATTTCACCCCAAACCTCGTACCCAACCACTATTAGCTCTATATGACTGCCCCGCGGGGTTCAAGTTAATTGTTAGATAACTGTCCAATGCAACCAATCGTAAATCAAATAAGCTGTTATATAAGAACCGGCGTTTGACCTTACTGTTCAGCTATGCTCCCCGTGGTCGTCTGCCTAGCCATTTATTGTTGAATTCCCTTTCTTTCTCTAATCTTGATATCTTTGCCCAACCCCACACAAGACACCTACAGCGATGCAGCCCGTGACTGGCATAAAGAAATTACAATGAGTTGACCAGTGCGCTGTCCACCGATCACTTATCGGAACAGAGACACAGCCAATCGGAAAGAATAAGCAACGCCGCGTCAGCAATATCCCAATAATTGTATCGACTCATTGGCGGAAAATATGTTATCGATAGAGGTTTTATTTACTCCTCCCCAGGAGTTAGGCACAAGGCCAGTTTTATCTTACTCGCACAAGTAAGATGTGACCCAAGAT
>OY744542.1:61263019-61280519 GCA_963556195.1 Sepiola atlantica
GAATTGTAGAAAGCGAAAAACACCTTTGCGTAGGAGCAGTGTGGAGAAAGTGTTCAAGTATAAGTAAATCCAAACGCACTTAAATGGAATCGAAAAGAGAAAAGCTGGTCATTATTGATAACTTCCTGGACCATAGAAAAAGGCAAAAGACATCTAGTCCAAAGAAAATCTAAATGAAACAAAAAAACTGAATTTTGGGTTAGGGGGAGGGTGAGTTAAAGAGCGAGGGGCTAGTAATGTTCGGATTGATTGGGATAGCCGCCGTAGGAGCTGGGAAGAAAGAAAAGAAAGAAAAAAGAATGAAAGAAAAAAGAAAAAGGGTTGGATGGGGGGAGGAGGTTAAAGTTAAAGGGGGATTGAGGGTATGGGCGGGCGATATATAGTCAGGGTTTAGAGATAGGTTATTGAGAGTATGATTAATCTGAAGAGGGAAGGAATGGGATGAAAATGTCGTATATAAAGTGGATTTAGGGAGTGGCAGTGTCAATTCGAAAGTATAAAGTTTGTCGATGCTAAAAATAGAATTCCAATGAGTGAACTAACATTTCAAAGGTAACAAGCAAAACTTTGACGAATTTTTTCAGTTACTAGCTAAGGTTTCTAGGGAGTTAAAATGGCTAAACAGATTAGTTAAAAGCATGGTAAAATAAGTAAAGGTATGTGAAAGAATGAATGATTATTTAAAATATAAATTAAAAATTTAAAAAGAACTAGAGAATAATTAATTCAAATTAAAAATTATTTTAAATTTAAATTAAGGACCAGATGAATGATTAGAAGAGAACTTAAATGGTAAAGGAGAAGAAACATTAAGGACTAAGTTTAGTAATATAGTATAGTTTAAGATCTAGACTGTCCTACTCAGTTATATTAAAAATTTAGGAGATGGGAACAGTTCAAGCGATAAGGATAGATTGTTTCTAACAATTTGTTTCGATTATAAGTAATAAGGGATGGAATTGGGTTAGTTCAATTGAGACTTGAGTGCAGTGTCAGTGTTTAAAATCTATAGTTTAAATGGTGAGTGAGCAGTAACTAGGCAACAATTAGTAATCTCAAGTTTACATTTGATTTATATGGGAAGCTTACAAGAGGCTTCCAAGTAGTTTAAAAGTATGATTAGAGAGGATAAGGGAAACATTTGTCAAAATAAGATAAGATGAGTAAAAGAGTAAAAGACTGATAGAAAGCGGCCCGAGATTAGTTAGAAGAATTAGGATTATTTAAGGCAGACCAAAGTATGTAGTTATGCAACTAGCCTGAATCACTCCATTAGTTAAACATTTTTTATTTGGGGGGGGGGGGGTGGAGACTATTAAGGGGATAAGGTAGACATGCTAGTAACAACTGATTTCAATATAAGTATTATGGGCCGGGGTTGGATTAAATTAAGTAAACTTACATTTTAATGCTAGTGTGTTGGAGATGTAATAGGAATTACAGGGGGATATATATGGACCAATTTGGAGGGGAAATCGGAGATTGTAGTTAAAAAGAAGACAAAAAGAAGCTACGAGGAAATGTGTTGCCATGAGAAGGAGGCTAATATGAGAACGATATAGTGGATACGTGGAAGATAAGAAGGAAATGAGATTAAGAGGCCATGGAGAAGTGTGTGGGCAGGTTTGCGGACAGAAAAAAATTATAAGAAGTTAGGAGTAGAACTGAAGTAACAAGAATAGTAGGAGCTATATTGCAGAGGAGGGATAAATGTCTTGATATTAGATATGTTAATGATCGGTGGGTTGTAGGAGGAATAATGTTAGTTCAATCAACGATAAGTGCTACGAGTAGACACAGTTATTAAGTGCAATGGGGAGGAAACCTTTATTGGGAAGGTTAATTGGTGAGATTAGGGGCGTTACGAATAGAAGTTAACAAAATTACCGAGATAAATAGTTTAGACATTTGTCTGATGCTAAAAAAAAGGGGGAGTTATTGGCTGGGAGGAGGAGTGTCAGAGGGAGTAATGAAATTAATGTATTTAAATTTTCGCTTGTGCCTGCAATTAGAAATAAGCTCATTTTTAGAGTTAATAACATTTAAGATCTTGAGTGCTGTAGCTATCATATAAGTTTCCAAGGTACATAGTTGGCAGAAGGCAGAACCAGGAGTATATGAGTAAGACCTTATTAATATAGACCAACTTAGGGAGTAGGGAATCATTTTGATGTTAAAGCTTTTTAATAGGTTGGATAGAGAAATGCTAGTGGTATTTTTATTATTGTGTTTAAAGGAGTAGATATGGTTAGAGATTCGAGTCTTAATGGGGAAAGCACTAACACCAATATATGTATGTATTTTGTGGGGGGTTGCTGTTATAGTATTTGTGTTGTTTATAGTATTGGGGATGCTTACGGTTTTCATGCTCGGGTTCTGATCCAAGATTAAGTTAGGGTTATTGGTTGGGGAAGATGAGATACCTTGAGGGGTGAGATCAGATCTATTATTAGTTAGCGGTAGTTGTTGGTCAGTGTGAAGGGTGCTATTTAGTGCAGGGTGTTGCAGATGGGGATAGTTGAGGGCAAAGAGGGAGTATGTATGTTGGTATTATTTCGCATATTGGTATTATTTTGTATAATAGTGTATTGTTAAACAGTACAATAATATATAACACTAGTTTATTACTGAATACACCTTGAATTGAACAATTGAAATTTGAAATAAATTTGGACAATCGTCGCATATTTATCACTCTTTTTTCTTCTATCTCTACATTTGCTCTATTTCGTATATTGAGCTAAACCTCTTCACTATTCGTTCGATCTACTAAAAGTTTTACTTATGGTTTATATTTGATCCTATATATATATGTATATATATATATATATATATATATATATATATATATATATATCCATGATAAATGCCAGTATATTGTAATCATATGCCCTTAATAGGGTTAAGATGAAAATTCATATACACTAAATGTACAAAAGCACGGAAATTCCCAAATTTTGACAGTTTATTTTCATTAATTAACGGTATGACTACATATCAACCAAACCATTTCATTATCACTACAGTATACATCTGTATGCATGAGTGGATGAAGTGTGTGAGGTGCGCTGAATAAAAATAACCTATCAGTAAAATACATAGCCCTGTTGTGCTCGAATACCCTTAATGACAATAAAAGTGTAAAAATTTGGGTATTTCCTTGCTTTTGTACATTTAGTGTATATGAATTTTCATCCTAACCCTATTAAGGGCATATGATTCCAGTATACTGGCATTTATCATGAAAGTTCACAACTTTTGTAAAGGCTATGCAAAACAATGGTCATTTTTAACGTTCATTGGAATTTTCTAGAAAACTAAGGTATATGGTAAACTGAAATTAAAATGCCATCAACTAAACCCTAGAACCTCTATTTCAGCCAAAACTCAGCTGAATCCATCAAATAGTTGATGAAATACAGGGTGAGACATACGTACGTACACACGGATAACACAAAATCATGCCTTACCTTTCTGGATCTCTGGGTTGCCTTGACTAATGAGGCTGACATTCTACAAACTTATAGAACTCATCAAAAAAATGTTGTGCAAAGTTTTAACTAATTTGGTTTATTGTTTTTTTAGTTATGATTGATCAAAGAAATGAGATTTCTTGCATAGGCCGTTTTTTAGGTCTATTAAGGGATAGAGCGCACTCGCGGCTCACTTGAAATATATATATATATATATATATATATATATATAATACATAACTATATATATATATATATATAGAGAGAGAGAGAGAGAGAGAGAGAGAGAGAGAGAAATAAAGCGAGAGAGAAAAAGACAGAGAGATTTTTTTAATTAATAAAGTTGCGTGCACAAATTTATTTGTAAATTAATTATTAAAAAACCTCATACAATAAATTGTTTTTAGATAAATTTATTAATTTTAAAAATACATACATATATATATATATATATATATATATATATATATATATATATATACAATTGATGACCTGTCCGATGCATATTCTTAAATAATAAAAACAGAACGCACAGGGTAGCGAAAAATAAGAACACACCGCGAAGACACTTGTCGCTATCATCCAAGACAAAAGGAATGATAAATAATCTACGTGTATATATATATATATATATATATATATATATATATATATATATATATATATATGATTAATAGAAAAAGATATATTTTTTATATATTCATCAACGTTTCGTCTTTATTTTTAGACTTTGTCAGGATAATAATTTGAAGAAAAATGTCAGGCACATACATCCATTTTTTTCTCAATTTACTCAAGCTAAATGATTTCGATATACTTGCATGACATTTTCCTTACACTTATCATACTGAGGAAGTCTTACAATAAAGGCTAAACGTTGATGAATATGTAAAAAAATGACATTCGTTTTTTTTTTCCTTTTTCATTTCCCATTACGTCGGATTACTCTCCTCATTCCTTTCTCATATATATATATACAGGGTGGGCCAAAATAAGGGTCCTATCTTTAAATTTGAATAACTTGAATTTGAATAACTTCCACAAAATAAAAGTTAAACTCACCAAACTTTATGTGTGTGTAGACTGACCCTTCCGAGATTTTTTGAAATAAACAAAACAAATTTTCTTAAAACTTACAAAAACTAAAGTATTGTTTTTTACACTGTTTTGAGTTTTTTAAGCAAAAATAATGTTTACTAAATGAGGGTACGTTCCTTAGGGCTAATACGGCTCATGCTTTCTTCGGAAGGGGTCCTTTACTTATTCTAAAAAAAAAAAAATTTTTTAAATCCATAAATAAAAAAGTTATGAATTTTTAAAAATAGGACTCTTATTTTTGCCCACCCTATATATATATATATATATATATATATATATATATATATATATATAAGTGTGTGTGTGTGTGTGTGTGGAGAGTAAAAAAGAGAAAGAGAGAGAGAGAGAGAGAGAAATCTGCGTTTACTCACAACATATACTTTTATGCTAAGGCAGCTTCCTTTCCAGTATTCTCAACGTATATTTTCTGGTTAGTTGTTATCTGTACAGCAGCTCATTAAACCAATATATTTATTTCCTTCTGAAAATTCTCATAATTCCTATTTACTCAATCCCAGTAATAAAGCGCATTCCTTAAACAAATGCTATTTTCTAAATATTCGTAGTAACCTATAAACGGACCTAATCACATAAATGTACCAAACAATGGTATACTTAACCACTTTTATTTGACGGGTGTCATGATATACAGGGTGGGCCAAAATATGGGTCCTATCTTTAAATTTGAATAACTTGAATTTTAATAACTTCCACAAAATAAAAGTTAAACTCACCAAACTTTATGTGTGTGTAGACTGACCTTTCCGAGATTTTTTGAAATAAACAAAACAAATTTTAGCCGAAAAACACTTCTTAAAACTTACAAAAACTAAAGTATTGTTTTTTACACTGTTTTGAGTTTTTTAAGCAGAAATAATGTTTTCTAAATGAGGGTACGTTCCTTAGGGCTAATATGGCTCATGCTTGCTTCGGAAGGGGTCCTTTACTTATTCTAAAAAAAAAATCAATAAATAAAAAAGTTATGAATTTTTAAAAATAGGACCCTTATTTTTGCCCACCCTGTATAAGACGAAATAGGAGACATTCATTTTTTTTTAATTGGAGACTTATGCTCACATTTAGTGAAGGATCTGTGCCTCGCAGCTTTGGAAAACTCGAAAAAAGTGAAAAGCAATTTTCATTACTCACAATGTGTTCTTCACACCAATTCGCAATGCAAGTACCATAGCGTGTTCAAAGGTGTCACCTCTGTCGAACTTGACAAAAACGTCTTTTATTTTAATCCAAAATAAACAATGACGTTCTTCCCTTTTTTGGAAGTATTTCAATATTTACTTGTGTGCGTATATGAACAAATCACAAAATACACTTTTTCTTAATTCTCATTATATCGTATTCGGATTTCATCACCGCATTCTACGTTAAATTGTAAAACTTTACTTCACACATATTTCGTAAATATTAAGATTACCTGCACTTATCCTAATCATCTGCGTAAATGTCGTTGCCTTACAAACTTTTACGTGTTTAGTGATGAGATCCTCAGTAATATCTTAGTTTCACGGTTTTAATCTCATGTCCGTTACTTTGTGCAGATGTAAATAATAATTTCGGTTCTTTTTTTAAAGATTTCTTTTTCATAGACGTGTCCATGAATTCGTTGGTCCGTCTTATATTTAAACATTTATTATTCGCACTATTTTAGTACCCGTTTTAATGTTGTCCGTAGTTTACAACTTGCTGGATTGTTTTTCCATCTATTACCTACCTCTCTCTCTGTTTTTGTTAGGTAGTTAAAAAGCCCTTTCATTGCCTGTGCTATCTTCAATACCTACGAGGTATCGTCTCCCATCTGCCCTTTTTACATATAACCGGTCAACAGCATTATATGTATTTTTTTAAAAACATAGTTTACCCCAAACAGAGCAGGCCGCCACTGTAGACGTAAGAGGCTACTGAGAAAAAAGAAAAGGGGAGAAGGTTGGGGGGTTGGGGGGGGGGTCAACCTAAATTGGGATCTGCGCAGCGAGATGTCTGTTTACATTAGTTTTAAATTTCTGCATGTCTGTACTGTCGGGGAAACGGGGGACAGGGGGGAGTTCAAGAGGCCAACAGCACGAGGAAAGAAACTATTTGAGTAGAAGGCTCTCCGACATCTGGGGACCTCCACAGTGAATGAATGAGATTTAGTTGACTGTCGAGTTAGTCTAGTGAATTTACGTCGAGGGGGCACCAGAGTAGCCAATTCATCGGAGCATAATCCATTGAAGTATTTGTAAAACAAGTCATTGGAGTCTTTGATTTAGGCTGATAAGATCGCGTTTGTACAGTTTATGAAGGGACATGGTGAGTATCCTACGGAGGTGTGTTACGTTGTGACGTTTTATAAGGTTCCAGCAATTTAATTAAGTTTCAAGTAGATTTCTCGTTCTTCTCAAGTATGCTCGTGTTATTATATCTTTCATTTCCGTTGCGTTGATGGTGCCTACTTCCAATATACACAGCCATTTATAATTATCGAGTTCGTTAAGTGCTTTTATTTATTCTAGAGTGGGTAGCTTTATATATTCAGTTGTTTCAAAATGCCTCCTTTCTTCATCTGAAGCGGTTCGCATTTTACTATCGCGAAAATCATTCCTATATCTTGATGAAATATACATTTTTGCGCTTATTAATGTTTGTCATTTCTTTTTGTATTTTTTTTAGTAATTTCAAGTCATTACGAGATGAGTTATTCGGTTTTGTTTTTCTGTACTTATGTGCTTAGTGAACTTTCCCTTTTGCTTTAGATAAAGTGAGTTATGTATTCCTTACACAAGGTTATTTATTATTGGTAGCAGTAGAATGAAGACGATAGGAAGAGGAGGGGAGGATAAGGAGGGGGAGGAAGAGGAGAGGGAGGAAGAGGAAAGAGAGGTGACAGATGAGAAGAAGAATGATGATGAAGAGGAGTTTGTTAGTATTATTAGTAGAGGTAGTAATACTCTTATTTGAGTTATTATATTACAGTTTTTACTTTTACAAATGCCACTAGGAAAATGTCTACACTTCTATTATACATCGTGTAGTTCCGTGTATGTGTGTGGAGAATCGCTGTTATAGTTCCATCATGTACGAGATGAATATACTTATCATCTATCAGCAGGTTTATAAGATATGATACATTACTGACGTTAATATCTGTATTTAAACTGGTGGAACATTAAAAATAATCGTATTAGTTCATATCCACTTGAGAAAACTGAATTACCTATTTCTAAATACATGGGTTGTATACACACATATATATATATATATATATATATATATATATATATATATATACACACACACGAACCCCCACACACACACACACACACACACACACACATATATATATATATATATATATATATATATATATATGTATATATATATATATATATATATATTGACATTAGGGACTGTCTACGAAGATCAACCAGTGTTTCGACGTTAACATGTCTCGTCGGAGCCGTAAAGAGAATATATATATATATATATATATATATATATATATATATATATATATATATATATAAATAGTTCGAATGCAAAACGCGATAAATGCCATTTTCAAAATTACGAAGCCATTACTATGAAATGTGTTGCATATCAATGCTCAACCACACCATACAAGACTGTTTTTACAACATATAATACCAGGCTAATTTCATTTTGCTTTCCATTAAAATGTGCTTTTAGTCGAAGTTGAGATGTAATATATTTTACCTTTTTATTATTTAAACGGATTGGATTTATCGCGTTTTGCATTCGAACTCTTCATATATATATATATATATATATAAATATATATATATATATATATGTATATATATATATATATATATATATATATATATATGTATATATATATATATGTATATATATATATATGTATATATATATATATATATGTATATATATATATATATATATATCTATATATATAAAGTTAGGTATGTTTATATATATATATATATATATATGTACATATATATATGTACATATTTTACTTCTAAATTAATGAACCTATCATTATGATTTTTAAATACAGCTGATATACGTTTGGTGTTAGAATGTAGCTTATATTTAGTTTATTACGTTTTACGTAGTTAAAAATAGGAACCCCTGGGTGGCAATTGAGATACCTCTCATTATGTTTACTTTTTAACGATGAATATTAGAAATACATTAATACATCTTTCCATAAAATAATATGAGCACAATCGCCGATTAGGACAATCCAATATCTTAATTTCGTTTTGAATCTTATTCATAGTTATAAGATACCAATTAAGCCAGATTTCCTGAATTTGAATTTGAACTTATGAGCCTTTAATTCTGAGTTTTAAATTGGTGGGGGGGGGGGGTGCGATGATAAAACTAATGTAATGATTTCAGATCAGCATTAGAATAAGGTTTGTAAAGAAAGGTTGTAGATTCTTTATATCTTGATTTTATCTTCGTAATGATACATAAAACCTAGTTGAAATCTGTTCGATAAAACACTCAAAAATGAAGTACTCAGCAGAATTCTCAAAAATAAAATACATTCGGAACGGAGTAAATAACTTAAATTAACATTAACCGACAGATATTTAAAATTCTTCCTTTCCGGTAGAAAGGTAATAAATTAAAGTCCGTACCGTTCCAAGTTTTTGACGTCGAGCAAACAGAACGACATCGGCACTCTTCTTACCACCAACAGTCATATGACACGTATGCAATTTAACTTGTTTTCCATCACACAATGTGGAGATACCTTCTTCAGAAACCCTGTAATAATAAAAGTGTGTGTTGGCATCAGTACGTCCGACAAATTAACTACCATTGAATAATGAGCACTAATAACGGAACGCATAAGACTTGCAGTTCGCTTCAAATGAACTGCCTACTATAAAACCCCACCCGCGCTAAATATTGCTCTCCGCCATACAACTCGCAATCGAGAAAGATCCAAGATTTTTAAAACGAGATCATCTTCCGGGAATAATTCACCGGAAGCATTGGCGTACAATATTAGTGAATCGATCGTATCTCCATATTATTTATCAATATATCGCCCAACCTTGTCTTCAAAAGTAACGTCTATCTACCACTGTTTTTGGCTGCATTTGTACATCTGTTTCCTGCTTGTATATTACGTGTGAGTGGCCGGATGACAACCTATGAGGTCCTGTGCAATCAATCGAATGAACATTGTTGTGTTGCCAGTGATTTCTTGTTCCTGGTCGATATAATAACAAAGTGTGTGCATACAATATGTCCATTACATCTGCGTGCTTCATGACGAAAATATCATTTTGAACTTAAGGGTTATTAACTGACATGGAGACAAAGCCTTTTTACTGCAGATACGTCAGCGCATCGAATGATAAGAGATGATTACCGTGAGAATGGTATTTAAAATAAATGTTGACAAACAAAGCTCAGGCCGAGAAAATGTTATATTACACTTACGAGTGGAGACGAACAGAACGACAGAGAAAGCGACCAACTGATATATCAAACAACCTATGTAATTACGGCCAATCAAAAATTTGATCGTTAAGTAAAATAAAGGGAATCGTATTTTCTTCTAATAAATTAAATTTCATTAAGGTCTAAAGCAACTCGAAAATAAGGGTTAAGTAGACGAAATGATTGTGCCTTAAGAGATAAGAGAACTTAAAAGAATTCCAAAAATGATTGATCGACTTGACTGAGTTTTAATGTGGCGACGGTTCAATCCAGATATTTGTTTATATTGGATTTGAAGATAACTAAGTTGTACTCTCCGGAGAAGCAATCCAGGTGTACTGTTTTCCACAACAGATAGCACTTGCGAAGAAGCTGGGATGCAAAGCATGTTGAGGATGAACGGAAAGGTTTTTCATTGTGGTGGAAATAGCGATAAAGTTTTGCCAAAATGGTCAACATCGTTACAAATTTACAAATAGTAGATGATAATTCAAGTTCAACTCCTAATTAATTCGACAACCAAATGCTGTCCGTATTAATGAGGATAGAACTAACTTTTAAATACATAATTCCAAACGTAATGGCGCTGTATACACGGAAAATCATACCTATTAACTTTGTAAATGAAACATATGAACCTACATTTACACATGTTACAATTAGTAACACAAGCATGCCTTAATTCACGCACAGCGACCAACCTAAAAAACAGATCAACAAGGTCAGTCATAGTAACGTATTTAGTAACATTTTTAGTCGTGAAATGCGGATTAAAACACCATACGACACAGACGGATTAAAAGCCAAAATAAACAGACAAGATAAAAATGTATTATTATCGAGAGACGTGACAAAGCAGAAACATTCCTTTGTTTATACCGGCAACAAATTGAAATCAATTAATACAGGCATAAAATATTGTTTTTAAAGGGATGTTGGTGACAAAAGTGATCGAGTTTTACTAGCAAGTTATTTAGTCAACAGCTGACGTCCAGCACTTTTTTTATTTAAGAGGAGTTACATAGGGTTCATAAAAAAGAGTCTAGCAAACAGGCTTTTGTCAAGACGTTAGACGTTACGAATTGATTCGGAGACTATTCATTAACTTGTGAATGAAGTCAACGAGAAATAAAATCGCATTTTTATGAAACAAAACCAGTTATTTTGTTACATTTGCGGATGCAAATAACTCATGCTTCGACAAGAAACGCATGATTCATTTGCAGCTCGCACACAGATCGGACAAACGAGAAAACATGGTTTAGTAATCGTGTTACCCCAGGTGCAGTTGTTGTTTGTTGCCTGACTCCCAGGGTATACATCTACGTTACTATGTATTTTATGTTTATATGTGATCGATTTATACACCGTTATTTATATATGTGCCGTGCGGGAACATAGTACGCGTGTTGCGGTATTTTGTAAAAAAAGTTTGAATTAAGTGCAGATATATTTAGGAATGTTGCACAGTTGCTGCATTGCTCATATCCTACATCAAGCACACATAGGAGCAGTGTTACAATATGGCGTCTACATGTGTTGGAATTATTGAAGACGCTAGAGTGTGAATAAATTATTTATAAGATGCAACCATCTTGATACGGGTATTTAAAATCGTAATTAATGCATGATATACAGGGTGATTAATAAGTCACTTCACTTAGCTATTTAAAATGATTACCATATGAAGCACAAACATACTATGAACTTTTGATGAGTGTTATCTTACTCTCTAATTACTGCTATTTTTTATTTTAAATGTGTTCGTTTATATATTTGTTTCTATATATATTTATTTCATAATCAATCAAATATGCTACAAAGAGTCGTAAATTCCTTGCAAAAAAGAATGGAGCTATGCATGCAGAACGAAGGTGGAAAATTTGAAAATCTGCTGTAATTTCAAACTCCCATAAATAAATTTGTTGAATAAACTTTCTGTTTTGTATTACCGTATTTTTTAACTTAGGAATTTCAAAAATAAATAGCTAAGTGACTTATGAATCACCCTGTATACTCATTAAAATGTTAGTTTAAAGTAGATATAGGTATTTACTCCTCCTCAGGAGTTAGGCACAAGGCCAGTTTTATCTTACTCCCACAAGTAAGATGTGACCCAAGATCGGGTCGAGCAAGTGGGGTTAAAAGCCAGCGCTCGAGAGGTGAGCACTCTGGCCATTTAAAAATTGCCTGGGCAGCCCCGTCGGCATTCCCCGGTAGGGGCGCCTCAGACAGTAAGCAATAAACTTACTCCTCCCCAAAGAGGGGAGGCGAAGCCTGGGAGGGTGGACCTCCTAGAACTGCACAGGACAGGCGTGCAGTATCCATCGGAACAGATACTACACTTTGATCTTAGCCAAAGTAGATATACTATCGTTCTCTACACTAGCATGTAAAAGATGATACGGTACGATACACGCGTGGGGCTCTACATAGAGCCATCATTAAAAGATGGTATACTGATAAACGTGTGTGACGCTCTTTCTAAGTAAGTATGATGCAACTAACTGGGTAGTTAGTTGGATTTCTAAAGCATTATTTTAAAAAGTTGTGGTCGTTTGTAATCATTAGTTGATTTCAATAGCATTGGCCTTTTTTTTGGGTACATTTCACGCATACATGAAAGGGAAGCATGTATACTAATTAAGTTATAACACTATTTTATGTTTTTTGTCGTAAATCTCAATGAAGATTTCATGTGTTCAGAAGACATGAATCTAACGACCACAACATGTTCTCCGACTGGAAATCCGAAGCAAGTCCATATTTAGTGTATAGTGAGACAGGGCGATTCAGCTATCGAAAAAGAAGCTTTCTGGATTGGGACAAACATTAAAACAATACTTAGTCTAGAAGGAGTTTCACTGATATAAACGAGGATAAAACATGTACTGCACTCTGATCCAAGCTAATCTTTGTATAAGACATACAAATATTACCAACACACAATTATAAAAAAATGTGAATAGTCTCAAATTTGTATATAATGTCAATAACCTTTTAGTCAAACACGTATTAATAGACTACCAAGATCTACAGCAAAGCTGAAAGAAATACTACAACTCTAAAAAGCTAAATGACCTGTTTCATGGCACAACTTGGACAAAAATCTTAGACTTCATCAAAGAAGTTGGACTGTTCCAAAAAATGTAATCTGAATTTTTTTTAATTTTTTCATAAAAATATAAAATAATTTAACTATGATTGGCATTTTATTTTACAACTTTATTCGGCATTAAATAACCCATAGATGCTTGTTATGCCGTACAACAAACCAAACCAAACGAAAGCAAACGAAACATAGACGTTATACTTATTTTCTGCAAAATCAAAATCAAAACAACGACAATGTTCCTCTACGAAACAATAGAATATTTACAAAAATAACCGGATTTGGGATTAATAAACAATAAAAGGGTAGATATACAGTAAAACAAAGCAACCAAGCAACCTTGCCCAAATGCTAAGTAGCATTTACTTCTTACCCGTTTCAAGAAAACGTGACACACTGTCAAGGTGTGTGTGGAAAAAGCCAGCGCACCCGAAGGTGCACCTTGGATCTTCAATAATGGCTATGAACTGATCAGTCGGCTTTCCCCGTTAGGAATCTGTCAGGCGATCGGCTATAAACCAACCCTTTCTAAAACATAGAAAAATACATTAGAGGATGCACCTCCTGGAACAGAACCGGATACTACCGTAACCGGACAGGAGAACGCCCAGTTCTTGCAAGTCAGCCGCTTTTCGGTCAGATTACCTGCTAAGGAGAGCCTCAGGGGAAAATGGTAAAACATACAGGTACGTTTATATATAACTAAAAGCACAACTATGAGTTTACTTTGTAAAAAGTCCAGGGTAGAAGTATATTATGAGTTCGGTGTAAACATCGGTGCGCATACTATGTTCAGCATGCGTAAACATTTTTCACTTGATGGTTTTGATAACATAAATTAAGAAGATATCTCCGTCTTGCGGATCTTTATTAAGTGCAGGTATATTAAACGGCAGCGGACAGTTTGCCGTTGGGCCCACAGGCAAAAAAGAAAAATAATATTTCACAATGAGGACATTTCCAGTGGACAGAGTAATTTATCACACATACCTGTTTCGAGTTTCGATCAGGTGTATCGAAGCGATATCGACAAAAAGATGCACAGTTTTTATTGGGCAGGAAATATAGAGAGGGATATGGGCCGCCACCTTTCAATTTCAATTGCGTCCAATAATTCCCACTAGTGATACTATCCGTCAGTCCGAGGGGCTCAACCTGTAAATGAATTTCGTCACGTAAACACTGTTTTATTCTTTCGCTCTTTAACAGTCTCTATATAAAGGTATCGACTTAGCAGGCTGGGAGTCTGTGGCCGAAGATTGCAGCCGTTAAGGTATACTCTAAAGGTGTGAGAAAACGATAGACCAACAATGAAGGGAGAAGAGAGCATAGACTTCAAAATAATAAAAACATAGTTCTGAGAACTAAAGAGGGATCACTGAGAGAACATGAACCGCCAAGAGACTTATTTAAAAAAAAAACTTCTGATGTCAAATGTGATTTAAACCATAAGCAACATATAGCAATAATATCAATACCCCCTCCAAATTGGCAAATTCTTTTTATTAAAGATTCTCAAAAGGGAACTTAACTTCACGGAATTAAACTTTTTTTAATCCCATAACTTGAGTTGTGTAATCTATTTTCATACACTTTTTAGCATATCAACATGTTTATTATCGCTTTGATATATTTTGCACGGATTAAAATATCAAAGTTGGTTTTATTAGACTGACCCTTTCTTGAGACGGGTATTGATTTACTCCTCTCCAGGAGTTAGGCACAAGGCCAGTTTTTTATCTTACTTCCACATGTAAGATGTGACCCAAGGTCGGGTCGGGAAACTGGGGTTTAAAAATTGCCTGGGTAGCCCCGTCAGCATTCCCCGGTAGGGGCGCCTCAGGCAGTAAGCAATAAACTTACTCCTCGCCAAAGAGGGGAGGCGAAGCCTGGGAGGGTGGACCTCCTAGAACTGCACAGGACAGACCCATAGACCGGCGTAAATCAAGCCCCGAAGGCCAAGGCCAAGACAATACCAGTCTATGGGGTGCAGTATCCATCGGAACAGATACTACACTTTGATCTTAGCCAAAAGGCCAAGAAGAGCCCTCCTGAGACGGGTATTTCAACTAGTAAAATACAATTCTCTGATTAAAACTCAACAGCGAGGTTACCTTCTATACTTCTACTTGATAAATTTCTTGCTTTTCATTTTTCTCACCGTAAGAACTAGAGTGATCCGAGTTCACGCCCGAGGCTCATAGACGTAACTTCGAAACAACAGCCCGCGTATGTCGCATGTACTAACATCTATACAGATAGGTATAAAGATAAGAATTAAGTTAGATCACCATCATTCAGCGTTTATAAACAAAACAGTATAAGTCTTTAAAGTAATGCCATTATATTATTTACCTCCTCTTCAGGAGGTTAGGCACAAGGCCATTTTTATCTTACTCTTACAAGGTAAGATGTGACCCATGGTCGGATCGGGAAAGTGGGGCTTGAAAAGCCAGCGCCCGAGAAGGTGAGCACTCTGGCAATTAAAAATTACCTGGGCCGCCCCGTCGGCATTCCACGGTAGGGGCGCCTCAGGCAGTAAGCAATAAACTTACTCCTCCTGAAAGAGGGGAGGCAAAGCCTAGGAGGGTGGACCTCCTAGAACTGCACAGGACAACCCCACAGACCGGCGGATTCAAGCAATGCCATTATATTTACTGCTGAATTGCAAGAAATATGAAACAGTTTGTAATATTTACAGACTCATCATCTTCCATAATTTCATTAAAAGAAAGGAGAGTTTACCTTTCTTACATCTTTAATATACTGGAAGAATATAATAATTTAGTTGGATCACAAGACGAAAGTAATATTGACCTGTATACCAAGCTATGTTGATGGTAAAGGCGATTAGAAAGCAGATATATTAGTCGGAAAGCCATTATAAAGGCTATAAATTATATCAAAATACAACATACAGATTAAAAAGGCAAATAATGCATAACATAACTATGGCAAGCAATATGGAACACCTTCTCGCAAACAAATTGTTTGAACACACACCAATAAACAGAAGAGAAAACAACACCTTCATAACTAGTCGAAAGGAAGACAATGTATTGAATCGTGTACGTATTGGCCACACACTTCTCATCAATACAGATTCGTTTAGAGGAGACAATGAGCCTTTGTGCACACATTAATGATAAGCAATAAAACAGATAATAATCAAATGCGACATTACACGAAAATACGCAGCGGATATTACAAGAAAAATTGTTCGAAAATACAGCTAATTCACAAATAAAAGGGTTTGTTTAAATAAACAATTTGTAGAAACCTATTTTTATTGAAGATCCAGTATTAACAAAATACACCTGACGAGAAACAAGTACCAATTAACTGTCATAAACATGTTTTCATTTAAAGCTAGTCATGATTGGTAAACATTTGTTTCATGCAGATATTAGCCTCATACTCTGGCACAACTAATAATAAAGTAAGCGTAATAGAACACAACAACTCAATAAAGTTTCAGTTAACATATTCAATTCTTGTTAATTATAAATCTTATCGGAAAAATATATCAAATAAAACTTTCTTTATTACTAAGAAAGCCTTAATAATCTATTGAATAAATTAAATCTACAAAAGTGTTTAAATATATTTGAAATATTAACAGGTACAAGTCTTTAGGGAGCCGAAGTCATTGTCAACCGTTGTCACTTCCAATCGTTTAACGTTTAACGACTTGGGTCGGGGTGACTTTGTGCTACGACCTGCCTGGTTGAATTATAGTAAACGGTGTCATCATAAACGGTACAGGTCATCGTATGTCGCTAACCTCAGGGGAATAGGCTTTATTGATTTCAATATTGAAATAATTCAGTGTGTCTTCATGATGTGACATTGTACGTAAAACGGGTATTTACTTAGTAAATACCATCAACTGTCCATGTTTATGTTTTCTCTTTCAACTGATAAACTACTGAAAGGCTTTTAAATAAACTTGGTAGTAAGTTATTATACACGTTGGGTCAAAGATTATGTCAAATGTTTAGATCATTAAAGCTAAACATAATATAAACGCATTCGTACTGTCATGGAAGTGCCCTCAAATAATGACATTTAAGAAAATGTCAGACAATTAATCCGATGCTTAAAATCGATAACAGGTTCTTAATAATAATAATAATAATAATGATAATAATAATGATAATAATAATCATAATAATAACAGTAATAATAATAGTAATGATAATAATAATAAACATGATGATTATTATTATAATTAACATAATAATAATAATAATAATAATAATAATAATAATAATAATAATAATAATAATAATAATAATAATATACATAATAATAGTAATTGTTGCATAACCGCCCAAATAGACATAATAATAAAAATAATCATAATAATAATAAT
>OY744542.1:61285519-61308019 GCA_963556195.1 Sepiola atlantica
CTATATCTGTTAATTCCACAATATACTTCTGGCAGGGAAGCGTTGTTATGAGTAGAGAAGATTGTTCCTGGAACAAGATGAATGTATACGTGAATTCTACTCGGATAGAAGGCATAGAAATATCTGTTTGGTTGTTTGGTTGTTTGGTTGTTTGGTTTTACGGCATATCAACCCTTTTCAGGTTATTTAATGCCGAATGCAGTCATTTTGGTGAAAGTTTTTATGCTTCAAGTTGTTTATATCTTCAAATATTTATTCATGGTGCCTAGTTTGGTTGTCGCGCTTTACGGCACATCAACCCCTTTCAGGCCACTCAATGCCGAATGCAGTCATTTTGGTGAAAGTTTTTATGCTTCAAGTTGTTTATATTTTCAAATATTTATTCATGGTGCCTAGTTTGGTTGTCCCGCTATACGGCACATCAACCCCTTTCAGGCCACTCAATGCCGAATGCAGTCATCCTGGTGAAAGTTTTTATGCTTCAAGTTGTTTATATCTTCAAATATTTATTCATGGTGCCTAGTTTGGTTGTCCCGCTTTACGGCACATCAACCCCTTCTAGGCCACTCAATGCCGAATGCAGTCATCCTGGTGAAAGTTTTTATGCTTCAAGTTGTTTATATCTTCAAATATTTATTCATGGTGCCTAGTTTGGTTGTCCCGCTTTACGGCACACCAACCCCTTTCAGGCCACTCAGTGCCGAATGCAGTCATCCTGGTGAAAGTTTTTATGCTTCAAGTTCCTCACACGTTCAAATATTTATTGATGGTGTTTGGTTTGGTTGTTAAAGTATGTTTGTTTTCTTCTCTTTTTTGTTTCTTTCCCCTTTTAATATCTGTTTCTATTTAACCCATAGTTGGGACCCTAACAGGTACTACCACTCCGGGTCAGGGTGGACCTGGGAGCAATGGTAATTAAGAGGAGGCTCCACATTCCCCAAAGTCCGTAAGCCGGATCTCACCATCGGATGTAGTTTAAGGTCATATCCAGGACCGGGAGTAGGGTAGGAAAAATAAAATAAAAAAGGGGAGGGAGAAAGGGAGAAGGGCTGTTGTTTTTGTTTTTGGTTTTGTAGAACATAATTAAGTTTTACAAAAAAAAAAAAAAACGTCAATGTAGGTGAATTTCGTCTCAGGGAGCTACAGGGCAGCCTGATCTGGTATCACCAGGAAATATCTGTAAGGCTACCAATAAACAAGAGGCAGAATTATCTAGTTTTGCTGATGGAGTACTGCTCTCCTATCTGGAGAGGTGCTGCTTGAAGCATTATTTTCTTGTCTTGACAGAGTATAACATCAATACACAATCTAGTGGGGGATTAATTATTTCGCGTCTCTCCAGTCTCTTACCAATATAATAGATATTGCTAGCCTCTCTCTACTGTATTATGTTAATGGCATGTGCTCTGCATAGCTATCATCCCTGCCTGCTCCTCTTTTAGACATTCAAAGCAAGGACTCGTTTAGTAAAGAATGCTCTTCTATTTATCTCGCTCTTTACCAAAAACCAAACGTAACTACCATAAAAAAGTTTATTTCCTAAGACATCCTATCTGTGGAACTAGATACCACGGTTGGATTCCCAACCGACTACAGCATTTAAGTAAACAAATATTTTAGAAGCTGTCCTCGTGGAACATTACTTTTTAAAAACTAATTTTATTTCCATCCTAGCAATTGTTTGTACGTTAATCTCGTGGTGGCGGTCCTCGTCATCTGACGATTATCCGCGCCTTGATACGCGGTGATTAGTGTGTAACACATTTTCTAAACTTTTACCTCTTGTCCGATTTTTTAACTTATACGTTATTTTGTATTTGCATCGTTATATATGATACACAGACATACACGTAGACCCTCACATACATACATACATGCATACATACATACATACATACATAATACATACACATGCATATATGGTGTGTGTTTATTTATTTGTGTATGATGTTATAATATGTGCTGCATAGCTGTGGCATTTCACCGTATCCGAACATTGACACATCTCATCATTTTATTTTGTTTTGTTTAAATGTATAACAAGTCATCTTAGTTATTTCTTCTTTTTTCTTGTGAATCAGATGATTCTGGTGTTGGCATTAGTTTCCCCGATGTTTTTCTCTTTCTAGAAAGACACCAGGTACTTACGGGAAGGACCATGAGAAGGTTTTCAAAGTGAAAGTGGTAATGTGGGACCGACTGGATTCGAACCTGGAATACCCAGGTCTTCAGTCCGTGTCGATATCCACTTAACCACCGTCATCTCCTCTCTTAGTTATTTCATATATAACTACGACTCCTAAAATGAACGATTAATTCCAAGATTTATTAAAAGCCTCTATATATCATGCTCACCAACCAAGTAATCAAGCCGACCTCCTCAATCGTCCCCTTTCGTTAAACATCAATGTTAGCAGGTATTCGAGGCGGTATTGCATCGTTCGCCGCGTAATTGATTCTATGAGAAAATATTACTCACAAATGTCGGCATTTCTTCAGTAGTGACCAGCAAGAGTAAACTTTCTCTTACTTAGCGAGGTTGACACCAGAAGAAGGTGTCCATATATACCTCTATTTATCTTCCTCCCACAAGGTAAGATGTGACACAAGGTCGGGAAAGTGGGAAAAAACAGCGCTCGAGAATTTGAGGACTCTGGCTATTTAAAAATTGCTTGGGCAGCCCCGTCGGCATTCCCCGGTAAGAGCGCCTCAGGTTATTAGCAATAAATTAACACCCTCTCAAAGGGTGAGAAGGCAAAGCCTGGGAGGGTGCACCTCCTAGAACTGCACAGGACGGACAACCGATAGACCGGCGTAAATCCAGACCCGAAGACCCGGACAATACCGGTTTATTGGGCGGGGTAAAAAAAAACCCGGCTCCCCGGCTGAACTGATATGTCCATATATACCTATTATCCTTGAGTATTACCTCCAACCGATGTTCAATGCAACTCGTAACATACTTCAGTATGCTCCGTCACATGGTGGTGTTTACTGTTTAGTAAGTGTCCAAGTTGTCGAGTCGTAGAGCAAAAGAGGTTTAATCGTGTCTATGAGATAGTCGCTGATGAGTTTGTCAAGGAGGGACATTTTCGAAATTGTCTGAAACCTATCAAAGACACCTCAGACCTTGATGTCGCGTTCTTCTTACTTGGTGTTGCTGCTAATGTATAACAATTACTGGACAGAGTTTATATTGTCCTTTTTCAGCTTCATTATTCCTTCTTGTCCGTAGCTATTATGTTTTTCTATCATTAATGAGATGGAGAAGTTTGCTATCTCTGAATCGTGTCTGGCATTAAGGCAAGCTCATCTGCGCAATATAGCTGTGTTATTTGTTTTGGTTTGGTGGTGTTACTTTCTTTCCTATTTTAATTGGAGAGATCCAGATGCGTGTTTACATCAGCATATTTTTAGAAAGCGTAATCATGGCACAGAATGAAAAGGTAGAGTTCTTTAATATTCGAAACAACCTTCATTGACTCCGTGTCTCCATGGGCAGATCGGAATACTGAGCGAAAGTTGTCCTACAGAAACATAATAGCTCATGCTGACTATTGCATGATGCTATACTCTAACATGATCTCTTCAGGTTTGCAACGATGGATGGAATCTAAAGACTGGGAAACATCGACAAATAAAAACACAACTTGTATTTGATTGTTATTTACACCAGAAATTCGACGACGGTTTTAAAAAATGTGATCAACCGTTAATTTGTTCTTTTTAAAACTCTGCAGGAATGTTATTATGTTCTCAAGAATTTCACATCGTATTTTCTTGTATTCAGCTACTAGGTTGTATCTGCTGAAACTACCCCTATATCTACTTCTTGGCCTTTTGGCTAAGATCAAAGTGTAGCATCTGTTCCGATGGATACTGCACCCCATAGACTGGTATCGTCTTGGCCTTCGGGGTTTGATTTACGCCGGTCTATATGTCTGTCCTGTGCCGTTCTAGGAGGTCCATCCTCCCAGTCTTCGCCTCCCCTCTTTAGGGAGGAGTAAGTGTATTGCTTACTGCCTGAGGCGCCCTTACCGGGGAATGCCGACGGGGCTGCCCAGGCAATTTTTAAACCCCACTTTCCCGACCCGACCTTGGGTCACATCTTACTTGTGGGAGTAAGATTAAAACTGGCCTTGTGCCTAACTCCTGGAGAGGAGTAAATCAATACCCCTATTGGAATCGGGTTCCTGCTCAGTTATTCTTTTTGTGGGTTTACCAATAATTTCGGGAGGACTGACTATAAGTTCTGCAAAAGTTTTTTTTTTTTTAATCTGTCATAATTCTCTCACTTTGATCAATAGTGTTTATGTTTGTTTTTCTACGGTTTTAACGACCACTATTTACATAGATTATTTCCCATGAAGGTGCTGCTTACTTATATACACATATAATTACAAGTGTATCAATTTTGACTTGAATGACTGTTGTTTCATCTAGATTATATGGTTTTTTGTAGAAATCAGTTTTGCTTATTTGTATTACGTCATTGTATTTGATGAAAACACATCACGAGAGAAAAAAAATCATAGTTGGCTTTTTGGCTAAGATCAGAGTGTAGTATCTGTTCCGATTGATGTTAGTCTCTATAGAGCGGTACCGTCCTGTTCTTCGGACCTTGATTACGCCGGTCTGAGGAATTGTACTGTGCACTCCCAGGAGCCGAACCATCCCAGGCTTTGCCTTCTCACACTTTGAGAAGGGGTTCGTTCATTGCAAAACGCATGAAATGCCCCTACCGGGCAATATCAACATGGCATCCAAGGCAATTTTTCCAGGCCAGAGTACTCTTCCTCAAGAGCGCTGGCTTTTCTATCCTACTTTCCATCCTACTTTCCATCCTTGTATTACACCTTCTCGCTGTGGGAGGCATATCCATACAAAAAACAGGACACGAGATAATGAAATTACTAGACATTGATAGTAAGTCTTGTATTTAGTGAATTAAACCTCTAGGATTGTCTGAATGTAGAATTTATAAGTGGTAAACTCGCAGTTAAATAGGAGCATAACATATGAATAAAAAAGCAACAGTCCTGTGCGATGGTTATCATGGAGCTTCAGAGGCCCTATTGTTGATGCCATCGGATTTCATGAAGCGAATAGGGATTTTTCTGACTTGAAATTGAGAATGCAGATATTTTTTTTTAACATGGTTCACCCCCAAACAAGGCAAGCCTCCACTGTAGACGTAAAGGGCTACTGAGAAAAGAAAAGGGGAGACGGAAGTGGGGTAAACCTAACTTGGGATCTGCGCAGCGAGATGTCTGTTTACATTAGTTGTAATGAAAATTGAGAATGAAGATATTAATTCATAACTTAGATGATAATATTCTCCCCACAAACAAAGATATGTTAAAAAAGTTGAGTAAAGGTAAATGTCTAAAGAATATATTTAAATATAAATTTATATTACTATTTTATTTATATACACATATGATATTATAAAGTGATACAATATATATATATATATATATATATATATATATATTCAGTATTTGCTACAACCGTGCTCTATTCATAAGAATTCTCATACATTTTATTTCATAGTATATATATATATATATATATATATATATATATATATATATATATATTAGTAGTATGTTTTTAAAAGGCTGTGGGCAATGCAAGTTCCGAGTAAGATGCAAGTCGTAAGGAACAGAAACAATAACAATAAATCGAATACCAAATATGACTTACTATTTATTTTTCCTTTTTTCTAAAATCTTACATAACAGCAAGAGTGTTTTTAGCTGTTCGTGTGATGTCCGGGTGATTAAAAATCACTATTTGATATTTCGGAAAAAGACACCCCTTTGTCAAAAATAATTAAACCAGAAGAATTTTTTTCTTTTTCTCCGACTGTGTAGAGAATACTACAAAACAAAATGGCTGCCAGATGTAGACCGCAGCGAAAACTATAGCAGTCTCGCAGGGAATGTAAATTAAATTAAATTTTATTTTAACGTTATGTTAAATGTATGATATACATATATATTACTATTTCATGTGCCCACATCAAATGTGATAAGGATATATAATTGTTTATGTATCAATTTACAGTATTTACTTCAACAGTGCTCGATACTTAAGTAAAAAAAGAAAAACTAAACAAAAACTTAACAATTTAAAAATGAAAACCTAAATTAGAAATACAAGGAACCACGTGTTAAAATAAATTTACTCATTATAGTGACACAACAAAGGAAAAGGGATATATGCCAATCTATAGAAAACAGAACAATAGAACAGGACATAGGAAGCAGCACCAACAAAATCCTTGTTCGCGGGAAGCCCAACGATTGGCTGAGAGAACAAAAAAGAAACTGATTTTTAACTAGCTAGCTGTGTATACAAATACACCCGTCAAAAATAACTCTATGCCTTTTAGCCTGAAGATGTCCCCCGGGGATAAAACGGGGGAGCCTCTGTGTAACTTCATTGCCATAAATATATTTTCATAGCTTACTATATATATATATATATATATATATATATATATTAATGATAATAGAATTAACGATAAGTGAAATATCGTAGAGTGATCTATCTCGATAAAATAAAGCTCAATACGTTGAGTAGAGCAATCAATTTAAAAAAAAGAAAGATAAAGATAAAAAATTGAACAAACTTACATAAAGTTACATGAATTAATACAAATGTTATTACATCGAAGGTTCAGATGCAAGGAGTTACATTCATCCTTAAACCATGGTTTTTCGAAGATAAAACTCTTTCGTCAGAGGATACAATCTGGTAATATGGTATTTATAACAATTAAATATTACCTAGTTCTATTTCACTTTGAAAAATTGAAGAATAAAATAAAAAAAAACAAAAAAGGTTGGGGATAACTTTCGATGTAATACAATTTGTTTTAATTTATGTAACTTTATGTAATTTTGTACAATTTTTTATCTTCATCTTTCTTTTTTTAATATATATATATATATATATATATATGTATATATATATATATATATATATATATATATATATATATATATATATGCCACGCTGACGAACCGAAACAGGTGTTTGTGGATTACTATTCATCTGTATATATATATATATATATATATATATATGGGGGATGTTCTTATGCTGTTCTACTTTAAGGTGCATGTAAAAATGTTTACGGGCTGATTTGCCAGTCGGTTTATCATATTAAAGTTTGAAATATCATTTTTTTTCGACATTCCACGTTACGTTTGAATAACGCCTTCTTCGGTCCGTTATTTTGTGTGAAATTGCAATTTAGATTTGTCAACACACATCTATAAGAAGCTCTCTTCTACTTCCATTGGTCTGCCGATCCGCCAACATTGACTATGTATACATAATTTTCATCGTAAGACTTGAAGATTGAATGGTTTTATCAAACTAATATCTCTTCTGGTTATGTTATATGCGACATTGAAATGTGTCCGTCTCCCGTATGTCACACTTGTTTTAAATAGAATCGCATTTAGTGTGTTAACCTTCAGTTCAAAATAACATCTTCATATTGAATAACCGTATGCTTACAATATGCCAAATGTTTACCGTTTCTCTCTTTCGCGCTCTCCCCATTCATCTCTCTGTATCTCTCAATATAGCTAGGTATCTATGTATGTATGTATGTATGTATTTACATATCTGTCTTTTTGTCTGTCTTTCTTACTGTTTTGGTCGAGATCAAAGTGTAGTATCTGTTCCGATGGATACTGCACCCCATAGACTGGTATTGCTTTGGCCTTCGGGGCTTGGGGCTGCCCAGGCAATTTTTAAATGGCCAGGGTGCTCACCTCTCGGGCGCTGGCTCTTCTAATCCCACTTTCCCGACCTTGTGTCACATCTTACCTTGTGGGAGGTAGATAAATCTCTTCTTACTGTTGGTTTTCGCTCTTGTATAATTGGTGAGAACAAGCACTCTGGAAGCTGTTTTGGTACGCATATGTTGCGAAACCCTCAAGTGCACAGAAGGTAAGAGAAAAGATAGCCACGTTCGTAAATGATATTTAGTAGAACACATAAACTGTGCTTTAAAAAGCAAACTTATTTATGGACATTATATATATATACACTGCATTATATTTATATATATGTATATATATTTATATATGTCGTATGCATGTATGTGTGTGTGCTTGTGTACGTGCGCGTGTGTGTTAATGCAATCAACTTTTTATATAAATGGCAATGCGACTGTTGCGCAACTACTAACACTCCTTAGTGTCGAGCAAGAAATTAACACTCTAAGAAAAAAAAGGTGGATCTTGAGGTTTGAGAATTGGGAACGTGGAAAATCTATGAGAGACACTTAAACCCCAACGACGGCAGGGTTTGGTGGGGGTACTAACAGTGGCGCCATTTTTACCATATGCGCTCATTCGCAGGCGCAAGAAAGCAAGAAACGTATCAAGTGACGTTAAGAGCATAAAACTAGGCCCATAAGCCTGTCAAGAAGTATTGCACCCTCTTCCAACCACGCACATACCCTGCTAAGTATTTGACCCGGCCTTGACATTTCAAGTTCAGTACCAAATTGCGAGAATTTTTTTTATTTTACTGTACGTAAACATGATATTGGTTTAGGGCGCTAATTCTCTTCTGGTTGGCTCGTCGCTGTTGTTGTTTTTTTTGTGATTTGGTGTCTCAGGTTTAGCGTGGAAAATAGTTGTGCCTACTTAAATTGCGTCTAGGCGCTTCTATAGTAGTGCATGTCTTTAGTGTGTTTTCTTTGGAAATATCGCTTTCGTCGATCTGTTACGCCTAATTGTGTAACATAATTCTTTTTATAATAACACTTGAGGTTGTAATACCATTTTTTGGAAGAAGGGGGTATTTTAATGCTTCAGTTTCATATATTAGTGTATTCAGTTTATTTTGACTGTGAAGATAACGTTTTCAACATAATTTCCTTCGCTTGGTAAGACTTAGATTTGAAATAGCTGTTTCTGGTCTGTCCCGTTTCTGTTTTTAATAGACTCCGATTTGCATTGTAACGCTCCAGTTTGAAATATCATTTTTGTTTGGTCTGTAACGCTTTAGTTTGAAATAATTTGTTGTCTGTAACGCTTCAGTTTTAAAAAAACACATTTTCTTGTTGTATGTAACGCTTCATTTTGAAATAACATTGTATTGCATGTAACGCTTCCGTTTTAAATATCATTTTCATTTTGTCTGTAACGGTCTAGTTTGAAATAGTTTTTTTGTCTGTAACGTTTCAGTTTGAAAAATAAACATGTTCTTGTTGTCTGTATCGCTTCATTTTGAAATACCATTGTATTGTATGTAACGCTTCAGTTGGAAATATTAATTTCGTTTTGCCTGTAACACTCTAGGTGTAATTTTGTTTTGTCTGTAACGCTTTAGTTTGAAAAAAATATTTTCTTGTTGTCTGTATCGCTTTATTTTGAAATAACATTGTATTGTATGTAACGCTTTAATTTGAAATATCATTTTTGTTTGGTCTTTAACGCTCTAGTCTGTAATGCATCAGTTTGAAAAAAGCATTTTCTTTTTGTCTGTAACGCTTCAGTTTGAATTAATATTATATTATATTGTCTGTAACGCTTCAGTTTGAAATTACACCAGTTTTTTTTTCTGTAACGCTGTAATTTCAAATAATATTTTATTTCATTTGCAATCATTCTTTCAGATATGGCAGTTTTTTCTTTTAAACGCTTCAGTTTAAATATCATTTCTTTTTCTTCGTAACGCTGCTGTTCTATATAGCAGTTTGTATTGTTTGTAACGCTTCCGTTACCGATATCATTTTTTTTTTTATCTCAAACGCTTCAATACAAACTAGCAAATTGATTGCTATGGAGTGTTCAATTTTAAATGTTAGTGTTTGTGTGTTACGCCTCAGATTGAAATGTATTGTTTTGTAAGTATTACGTTATCTTTTAGTCTGTAACATATCAGGTTAAAATGACATTTGTTTTAACCTGTAACGTCTCAGTTTGAAATAGTGTATTTCATTTAGTCTTTACGCTTCATATATATGGATGCAATCAAAAGTGTATTTGAACTGCGTGAGCGTACTCGGCGCATGCCCCTCTGGGCACCCGCTAAGTACTCTTATACAGTTATTCTACTGTTGTGAGGATTATTAATACAAGCAAATAATTAAGATTCTGGATACGGAAAGGGTAAGAATTCTGTTATGGTTAGGGTTAGGATAAGGTCTATATTTACATTTAGTAAAATTAGGGTTAGGTTTTTGCTGTACCAAATGGGGGAGAAACGCAACTGTCGAACGCATAACGGAATTGTTGATAACTTTCTGTGTACGTTTATCTAAGGACAGACATATTAGTGAAACGATTAAAAAAAAATTAAAATCGGTCCAGACAATTGCATAAAGCCACTTGATGTATGGAGATTAAGAAAAATACTACTTCAAGAAAAAAAAAACTAACCTACGTAAGTGTTAGATAGATGTATTCTGATCCAGAAAACAACACTGTTTTTCAATGTCAGAAACTGCGCTCATGGAATGTGAGGACTAAAGAAAAAACTAAGGAAAGTGAGAGTTACCAGTCAGCCGAAATATGTAAATACTCAATAACATAAATATATCCTAATCTCTTGACTGGGTACCTGTTACACCGGTCGTTCTTACACAGGAGAAACTGCACCGGTTGTCACTATAAATAGTGCGAGTCACCAGAGACACAGAGAAGACAAAGCACAGTCTTGTAACTGTCTAGCCAAGAGCTAGTCAGTTTCTTACTTTGTTAATACACTTGTAAAACCAACCCTCGACTTGACTTCCTTTATTTATTATTTACTGTTGGACAAATTCACAACAGTAACAAAACTATGTTTTACTACAACCTGTATTTTATCGAATGTTTGGTTGCGGGGGTATTTTTCTTTTTTTTGCGGGGGGGGGGGCGTTTCTACAAAATTCACAATGGCAGGGTAGCGGTTTTTGAGTAAGATTCAGGGATAGGTTTTTCAAAAGCAAAATAAACGCCGCTGTGGTAACGTGATTTGAAGGTTGAAAGTTATTGGAAAGAAACTATGTTCATGGAAATTGAGTTTTATTTTAGTTAAACAAATCTAAAACGAAGAGTACTTAGAAAAGTTGAGGGGAAAATGAGTTTTTGCTGAGAAGATCTTACGGGGGAAGGGTGACCAGAGCTCGAAGCTTAGTCGCACTCATACCATGAAACCGCCGATAGATAAGGGGAAGACTAGCAATGTCTCTACTGTGAGATCGGGGGCCTAATGCAAGAGAATAGATCATGTCCCACTTGATTACGGAGTAGAGTTTGTACTCTCTTGCACTAATAAAGAATAAATAAAATTAATTGCAAGAGAAACTTCAGATGTTTAGGTAACGTCTAAAATTGTTAGCATTCGATCATGTCTTCTTTTACGTGTAAGCCGTTACATTGGTCGCATTTTAACGATAAACCTTGTGAAACAGTGTTTTTAAACGTTTTAATTTTACGATGGTGCGTGTTATTTCTTTAATGATCGTTGCTTCTAGTTTGTTTGTTAAAAAACTAGTCGGACTTCTGCATAGGGATAACGAATATCGTTACTTGGGATTATCTGGTTTTCATGAAGTCCGACGCGTTGGTTGCAGCTATACGTTGAACTGTATGATTGCAAGTTCTACCCCGACACTGATAGCAGCAAGGCGCAGCGGTTGCATGAAAAGTCTGTACAGGTATGGGGCAGAAAGCGCAACAGACTGGACAGAAACAATGTTGCCACTCTGAGTTCACTTGATTTATGGTTCCACGCTTTATATACCTTTGCTTGCGACATGCAGAGACACTAACGCCCAAACAACGATGGATTCTGATACTAACTTCTCCTTGATTTTCACCAGAGCACTGTTACACGATTTTCTGCTCCAATCTGATTTATACAAACCTGACCAGCATGTGCGGCCTTGACAAAATACTTGAGTTCCAGACGACCTATCTCTGACAATATCAATTGTTCACTGAAGAGAAAAAATGATTAATGTGTAGTGCAAGTTTCAAAGATCAGCTTAGATCTGATGACCTCAGAGAGAAGATTAAATCTGAAAAAATGGATGAATGTGTTTGGGTTAGTAGATGTAAAACAGTTTAAGTAACATGTTCAATTGGCAAAAATGGATGAATAAAGACCTGACCGGAGATAGGTTCATTTGGAAGTAAATTTCTAAAAGCCGTCTATCACATTCAAGCATGTAAAACAGTTAAACCGAATATGATGATGTCTATGATGACATTTTATGAGATTTCTAATCCGATATTGCTTTTCCAACTGTCAATCGAATATTGGTGTTTGCGTAACGAGTTTGTTCTTTTATTGAATTCAAAGAATTTGGGTAAAATGGTTTTACCATTCTCTTTCAGAGTGTACAGAAAAAAGTGTAACTTTAGAGGGGTGCGGTGCAGCCTGAAGACTATATCGTTTTGAACATGTTCTCCAAACATCATGAGCGTTCACGAGTGCACGCACAGAGAAACAACAAACGCGAAATATCTCTATGAAAATATTTAATCTATTTATTTAATATTTATTCCATGAGCATCTCAGTAGACAAACACTGTATGTAAGGAATAATAAATAAGCATACATTTAACGGGTAAAGTTGTGTCTTGTGCGGAAGAATATCATGTGGATACAGCTGCTTAGAACTCGGAGACAAAATTCTTATCATTATTTATGTATGAACTGAAAAACCTTTTATAATCAAATGTAGGAAATATCTAGAGAATTAAGTGATATCTTTATTCTGTATTATCAGGATGGAGCACCTGTTCGTTCTATGCTTTTCAGATGAAGTCACATTTCCAACGCAGTTTCTTAATTATGTTTTTTTTCTTAGTTTTGGTTTTTACTGTCTATTCAAGAATCAAACGAACTATGTTCGTTCTTTTACTAGCATATTAGTTTTTTTTTGTCAGAAGCCTTTGTAACATTCTACGCAAAGAATAAGACAGATGTTCTTTCTGATTCTGAAACTCATGTGACTCTACAACGCTGACAGACAAACAACCGTTTAATATTTACAACCCTTACGTGCGTCAATCTACATAAAAAGGCGAATGGACGCGTGCTTATTTGAAACTAATTTGCTCTAAAATTCCCAAGCATATCTTCAACATGATTTTGTTCAAATTATTAGATTAGTCTTTTAATGTTAGACTTAAACTGCATGATGGGTCTTCCATAGTTGTTGTTTCCCCTATAACTTTCGATAATTGGTGACTGTCTATTAATTGACGACTTCAGGGGAATTCAATATTTTTAGTAGGAACTATGGGTGAACAGTTAAAATTAATGCTAGTATTTATAAAGGCATTGTAGTGTAAAAGTTACATTAAAACGTTTCCATTGCATTGAAAATTAATGTATTAGTGATGTATTTTTATATGTAGAACTTTGAGTATTTGTAAATTTAGCTTGTTGTTTTGTCTGTGTTACTATATTGGTAATATATAATACAAGTTTGAATTCATAAGTAAGGAAGGGATGTTCACCTTTTTAGTGTTCATCTGTTCAGCTTGTGTCGAGAATGGCTAACGTTAGAATATTGGTAGATTTGTGATCACACTTACGTATCTGCTTTCGTTGCTGGAAAGATGAAATAACATTTGTATAATTAGTACATGATAACATATCTATCTCACAGTTCTTGTCTATGAAATGTGCATAGACTATCATTTGTTTTACTTCAATTCACGGCAAAAACGGTACACTTCCACTGAGATAATAAAAAAGTATTACTATGAATTAAAGGTCACATGCAGTGGAGCATACTAAGTGGGGAGTTGTGGAGCAAGATGATTATCCACATTATATTTAAATTGCTGCATGTTATGTTGGAATTTATTAAAGCCCCCCTCAATGATTGGCTGTTGCCATGTCCCTTAAGGGCCTCACTGATTGGCTGTCAGGCATTGCAACCACTTTTTTCTTAGGTGTCACGTCAGCCAACCTTTAAAAACCCTTGCACGCGGCATCCCGGCCTCTTTTTCGACGACCCCGCCCAAGGCACCAATACATCGGCAGACATTCTCTGTGATACAGCCCAAGACGGTAGTCACAGAGAATGACCTCCCGCCGTTACCAGAACTCTATACAGATAAGTTCACGCGAACCACGTTTTCGCAAACCCTTTCTCAAATTCACCAATGCCTAACTGAACTTTTATAACTCTGTAAATATTATTATATTACTAAAATTGCTATGAAATTACATTCTTGTGTTATGTGTTCTTTCTCTCAGACTTCCGTCCTATATCTCTCCTTTGATGATTTTATCTGCACATTGATACCCCATTCTCACGTGGGAGAATTGAACTTCATTTTCAGGATTATTTTAATCCCAACAGTTAGTCCAGACAAGGGCATAGAGAGCAGGGAGATAATTACAAAAGGAAAGGGTTATAGGACAGACGCTATGAGTTTAGAAGGCCGTTTTACATATGGAGGCATTTACAGTGAAAGGGCGTGATTTTGCTATCTATTGGGTTTGTTAGAGGTATTTATGTTCATTGAGCACAAATGCTTGTCAGAGCACATTCCGTAGAAGTACTTGTAATTCAAGCACAGTAATGCAACATTGTAGAGATAGGACACGGCTGGAGCTTTGTACATAGCGTGAGACCTCAGAAACTCCTTTTGGAAACCTGATGAAGTGGCTGAGATAAGTTGTAAGTTAAGCAGCCCAGATGTGGTAAGAATAATCCATGCACTCCGGGCAAGTATGGCTTTGTAACGATATAGGATACTGACAGATGTGAGAGATTTTCTAGCCATGTAGATGTTTAGCGACTCGACTTCAGAAATATTTACACAGTTAAATACATATACGATTATGATTTTGTACGGCGTATATAACAAAGCATGTCGACTTAAATCATACAGAATAGAAGAAGAGTAGAAATAATAAGCATAAACATTCGATGTGTAAAGATTTAATACACATTTTAATTTTTGCGATTATGAATTAAAGAGTATGCAAAATAAACAGCGAAAAAAGCGGGAAATTGTAATCTGGTTATAAAATGTAACTTAAAAATGTTACAATATGAAAATATTTATTCAATAAACAACAACCAATAATTGTTAATCAATAAAATATCCTCCTTCGAAACCAATATGTGGAAGTTTAGCCTTATGTATTGCTAGCTATGCAGGCCGAGGGCACGGGGAATACAGTTCCACAAATAATGGTGATGGGGAGGCCCTCATGAAGCGAAGTCAATTCACGATGCTCGCGTGTGTGACGCGTCATAAACAGACAGAGACGGGAGGTGACGGTGGTTAAGTGGATATCGACACGGACTGAATCTATTTATCTTCCTCCCACAAGGTAAGATGTGACACAAGGTCGGGAAAGTGGGAAAAAAAACAGCGCTCGAGAATTTGAACACTCTGGCTATTTAAAAGTTGCCTGGGCAGCTCTTTCGGCATACCTCGGTAGGGGCGCCTCAGGCGATTAGCAATAAACTAACCCCTTCTCAAAGGGTGAGAAGGCAAAGCCTGGGAGGGTGCACCTCCGAGAACTGCACAGGACAGACAACCGATAGACCGGCATAAATCCAGAACCGAGGACACACCATGTTTGATCTTCCTCAGAATCAAAACTCGTCACAGAAACCGGTGTAAATCCAGACCTGAAGCCCCGGACAATACCGGTCTATAGGGTGGGGTAAAAACCACGGACTGAAGACCTGGGTTTTCCAAGTTCAAATCCAGTCGGTTCTACAGTACCACTGTCACTTAGGGATGTTTACAACCTTATCGTGGTCCTTCCCATAATTACCCGATGTCTTTCCTGAAAAATTTCTAACAAGAAAAACATCGGGGAAACTAATGCCAACACCAGAATCATCTTATTCACACGAAAGAAATAGAAGAAAGACAAAGGCTATTTAAGAAAGTTGAGCGTAGCGTTCCAAATTAAGACACAAACCTGTCGAGAAAACCGTCATTTTTGTTATTGCGTTCATATCATCTGCTGAATTTTCAGGGTTTTTTTTTACCGATTCTGTTATTGACTTGGACGAAAAGGTGTTGACACAGGCCACATCGCATATAAGTGATCTGTCGGCACTATCTGACGAAGCCAACTGGTTCGAGGTTTGAGAGGAAGCTGCGATTTCTCTGACCCGTTAAACGATATCATTAAGAGCGTTGTGTCTATCGAAAGACAGTTCTCATATTCATATGTAATAAAGAAGGCCAAATCAGATGTATTCCTTGTTTTAATATTATTGAAGCTGTGATTACCTTGTCATTTCATTTTAACGATATGCTAGGCTTACTTTCTTAATTCAAGCTGGTGGGTCAAAAGCGTTAAGAGAACATAAACTATCATCAGCAGACTACACAAAATACAAACCAACAAAACAAGCAGATTAGTAAAATAAAGGCTTACATTTTTTATTATAACAATATAAGAGGCTAATCTGCTAGTACTCTCCGGCCATTATTGTTCTCAAGTACCTTGCAGCTTCCGTTTAAAGAGACACCTACTTCTTTTAAAAGAGTAATAATATTCTGGGTGGGCAAATCCCAAATCAGAGATATTTGCCATATCTTCGGCGATTTTTCTTTTCTTAGGAAACTACCACTAGCTTGCAGCAAGTCTGTCAATCACATGCATCACAAACATGCAACCGGCAAGTGCATGTTTACATTCTAAGTAAATGAATGCGTAGGGCTCAGCTCCTTTGACCGTATTTAAAAATGTTGATATTGAATTATCAAATGAAATGTTTAAGCTACATTTTCTAAATATACCATTTTCTGTAATTAAACAAATATCTATTTTCTCTAAATAAATATTGATTTAATTAATAATTATTCATTTTAAGACATCTCTAACAAATAAAGAATTATCAGTAACACAGCAAAAATGTTAATATCATGTTAAAAAATTACCTTCAGATTAACAAAAAAGTAGCCAAGAGCAGGAAATAATTTGTCATTAATACGGGATTATTTTTTTTGAAATACTATCATTTTTTATTATCAATTATTTTTTTTTTATTTTTATATATTCCTTTATTCAATTATCTTTCCAATGATATGACATCAACTCAATTACGAAAACACGTACTTTTAAAATATAGGGAGCACACTCGGACGTCAGTACGCCAAAAAACATAAACAACAGATCGATTAGCCTTTTTAATTTACAGTAAATGTTTATTTACTGCTTTTTCCATTACTTTTTTAACGAAGATTTTATATAAATCAAGGCTAGTACTTTATTTTAGCTGGAATGAAAAAGAAGTTCCTGTGTTAATCCACTCTTTGTATTGGGTGAGACAAAAAAGAGAGTTATGCCACGGACTATTCGTGAAACGATATGCTGAAACTTGAGTTAAATTAAGTCTCAGATGAGACGAAAATGAGAAACCCCCTGTTTGTTTGTCTAGTCTATAAATGTTATCTGCTTTAGACATTTAATAAGTAAGAAGTTAAAAAGCTTATGGATAACTCGAAGTATAAGATTTTACGGCATTTCTTCTCGATTTGTCTTTTTATGCACGGAAAATACATAAAAACCCATTTGAACCTCTAAAAATCTGTCTTTATTTTGTCAAGTTAAAGAAAATGTGTTTACAATGATATAAACACCGCGACGATCACGGTATTATGAAAAGTGTAAATAAGATATAATCTACACGACCACTGGAGAGAAAGAGAAGAAGAAATCTACGAGACGAATAACGACGGCCAATGAAGAAGTAAACGAAGAATATGGGAAGTAAATTCTGTTTGAATTTATAGCCAACACTGGATATCTACGATGAGAAAAGAGAGAAAAGAACGCGAAAAAAAAAACACAACACACACACATTGGCGCACGTTAAAAGATGCGTTAAAAGTTAATAGAATTTGTGGTAGAGATTATTGTTTTTATAAATTATAAAGAGCACTTGATATGTACGTGAAAAAAGAAAGAAAAGGAAGGGACTGATACACGTAAAAGAACAATGAGTGTATAACAATTAAAACACACCCACCCATACATAAAATGTTTAAAACATACGCATATATTATAAGATACTCACACACTCTCACACCTAGTTTAGTTATGTGGAGGTAAGAACTATAAAACCAGTGTGAAAACATTGTAGCAACGTTTGGATGTTTTGAATTTTCAGAAAGGTTGCATATAGAAAAGTTTAAAGGCTTATTTGTATTACGATTTAAAAGAGTAGTATCGTTACAATTTCACTACATCTCCACACTTTTATAATAACAATATTAACTTGATATTTTTATATTATTTCGATATTATAGAAAAGTATAGTCACTTAATTCACAAATGCGTGTATAGACAATGGTAAACACTATATATATATATATATATATATATATATATATATATATATATATATATATATACAGGGTGTCTCAAAAAAATGTACTCACTCGTAGAATGACGAGAAAACTTTTATTTATGAACATAGAGTGAAATGAAATAGCATCGAATACATGAGACAGATGTAATTGAAGAATCATGTTCGCAAATGTTCAAACTGATGACCATTATTGTTCAAACAAAGCTGATAACGCGCACCAAGGGATTCGCAAACGTCGCGAAACATGTCATTAGGAATATTTTTTTGAGACACCTTGTATATATATATATATATATATATATATATATATATATATATATATATATATATATATATTTAGCCTGACGATTCCCCCCGGGGATGAAACACGGGAGCCTCTGTGTAGCTTGATTGCCATATATATTTTCACTGCTTACTATATATATATATATATATATATATATATATATATATATATATATATATATATATATATAAAATCTTCATGAGTCAAAAATAAAAACATAAACCCCACAAAATAATTCTAAAAAAGATAAATATTTCGGTTGCTGATAAAAATCACATACTAGCATTATATATCAATATTAAATGCTCCAATAAGCAATGGGTCTATCGACAATGCAAATGTAAAGTACTTGCATCACATAAACAAAACGCAAAAAAAAAGTAAGCATACAAAAAAAACGAAACAATTTTTTTTAAAAAAGGAACTGAAACCACGTGTGAATAAAAATATCTATGGAGAGATATTAAAAAATGTTTGAAGCTCAAACACAAAAAGTTATCGAAATAAATATGAATTCTATTCACAAGAACATTGATAAAAAGAGAACATATTAAATAAAGCAATCGCCTCTCTTCTCTCTTTCACTCTCTCTCTCTCTCTCTCTCTCTCTCTCTCTCTCTCTCTGTCTCTCTCTCTATTTCTCTTTATGTCAAAGAGTGCGGATTTTTATAGTTAAATTTTAATTCTAATATTATTAAATAAAAATAAATACTAGTGAAAAATATAAGTGGAAAACAATAGAGATGGAGATCTATAACCAACATAAAGATAGTGCGTGAACATTAAACTGGAAACCACAACGTGATGTGTACAAATGTTTTTGTTAAGGTATGAGCTATGATTCTGTGTCTCTCGTGAGAAAAAGAACTGTTTTTTTGTGTGATATGTGCTGGGAATAAATATGACAAGAAGAAATGCATCCACTTTTTCGATTACTCCTCTCGCTTAGTGTAGATGTCATTGTTATTTTCAGACGTTTTTCACTATCGAAAAATAGAGTTAGGGGTTTTCACTATCGAATAATAAGATACTGTAGATAAACAATTTCAGTTTTTGATTTATGTAAACTCGTACCAGTACACCAAATCGTTACCCGCTGGATCTATTTTATTTGTGATGAAGAATTTACAAACTTTATCGTGTGTATTGAACAGATTTTGCATTTTTTCATCCACAATAATAAGTAGCCAAAACACACTATTATAAAGATTAAAATACAGGGCGTGCTTTGCCTAAGTACGGAAAATGATAATCAGAAATCGATGTAAATTAATTATGATAATTCTTATCATTCAGATTCGTTTAAATGTCTAATTGTATACGGAAAAGAAATAAGATACAGTAATTGTTTCTATGTATGTGACTGGGAGGCCGTATTAGATTGCGTAACGGACATTTAAGCCAATGAAAACGCTTGAAATATGATTAACCTTCGGTGTAAAAAGAAATATGATTTGCTATGAAAAATAGTGCACGGTTGTTAGGATAATTTGAAGGAAAACAGAGGGTCATCATCCCCGACTCCTTCAAATACATTATAAATCAAAACAAATTTGTTCATTGGATAAAATATTAAATGTTAACAACATATACGAAACATTTTTAGAACACGAACCAATATGTGTCTTCTATCATACTGACAAGCAGATATTATACGAAGCTTTATGTTAATAAGAAATCTTCGTAAATAAATATGACTCTTTTCTATATGAATAGTGTACAAGCAAAACAATTTTCATTCCGGCCGCATATGTTTGCTAGTTATGTTAAGCGACATAATATTTTAAATGTACATTTAGTAATTTAACCTATGTCTATGCTATTAGTTAAATACATTTCTTGAAAAAAATGTAATCTCTACTTTTTATATATATATATATATATATATATATATATATATATATATATATATATATATATATATATATAAAAACGAAAAATACGTTCCATAATGCGAAGGGTGACTAATAATGCAATCGTCTGCATTTATCTGTATCACTTAGGAAGTGCCCATTCTAAATAGTAGTTAAGCAAAAATAAGAACCGTTACATTCACAAATAAATTACAATTAGATACAATACATTAAATATGTAGGTGATAAATACAGTACATATTTCCAGGCAAGCTGTCATGGTCCGAAGATAAATCGCCAGACAAGTCACATAAATATCGAAGGTTCGATACGTGTTTAAGTTTGAGCCAGAAACACGTATCCATGGGTTACTTTCATGTACGTATAAAATTTAAAAAATATGTTGATTTAAAATACGACCTATATAGTCACGGGCGACTAATAATACAATCGTCTGCATTAATCTGTATCACTTAGGAGGTGAAAAATCCAGGAAACAAGTAAATAGTAAGTAAGCAAAAAGTAAGAAACGCTACCATCACCAGTAAAAAACAATTACAAAAATACATCATTTATAAAGATAAGAACGTTTATATATTAGTATGTACAGTATTCTAACCTGATTAAGCGATCAGTATGTGTTTTAGAACGCAGCTGAACGTAAAGACATCCAAATGTGGGTAATATTTAGTTAAATTTAGTTTTATACAAAAGGGGCAACACTGAAAATAAGTGTACTTTCTATTTCTTCTTAACGTTCCACAATAGGTATTGGACATAAATTAATAAATCCCCAAATGTCAGTTTTTTTTAGCATATTTGAAAGGGTTTTAGTGGGCATGACATACGCAGTACCCCCTATTTGAAATTTTAAATAGCTTTTGTAATTCCCTTTCCTGCTCCCTGTTCCCCTGACTGAAAATTAAATGCAATGCAAATCAAACACTTCGTTGCACAACTCTTCACTTAAGATGCCTCTGTATGCATGGACCCCTTAATCACAGTAGCTCGTTTCGCACTTAGTGACAATGTGCCATTTTTGGATTGAATATTCACATCAGATCCAGCGCAATGCCATTTGCTGATATTTCGGCTTTCACATAACTTTGTTATTCCTGACAAAACTACTACCTCTACCTTGAGTAAAAGTCACACTAGATGATCTACCCGTTCAATATGTCAACATGAATTCAGTGTACTTTTATGTTATGCATGGTTACGTGGGGTTTAATTGAGATTATATTGAATAAGTAATAGCATCTTAAACGTTTCGACAACAAGCATAAATATTAGTTTTATCACGGATCTAAATACATGTAATCATGTTTGCAATTAAAATTATGTTGGTCCCTGTTGGCGCACTCTGTAACCATACATATGTGTGTCTTGTATGGAAAGTCAATCTCATATTTGTATATTTTTCGGTTCAAACGTGCACCAGTTTTGCAATTGCCCGTCGGCCCACAACCCTTTCTCTAACCCTCTTAAACTCTTTCATCGCCGAGAGTAATCAAATAATGTTTAACATTTGCTTAGAAAAATCAACCTTTGTGCAATTTTGCCTGCAGTATTAATCAAGTGATTCTAACTCAAATCGTTTTTCTGACCTCGTTTGTGTCAAATGTGTAAACCGATCAATTCTTTTTCTTTTTTTATTTATTTCCCTGTCTGTTGTTTTTCGATTTTCTTAGTCAACTGATTGTTCGTTTCTTGAATGGAGAAGTGTGAAATAACGCCAGACTTGGCCGACACTCTCGGTTGATTGTAAGCATTCACACTGGCGCCGGTGCAGTTAACCGAATGCGGTAATGAACGAACGATTTCTTATCAAATCTCTTGACTCGTATTTCGCAAACAAACGAAACACAACTTGGGTTTATTAAGATACGTCCGTCGAATTACTCTGCAGCAACGTTAATGCTATATTTTCTGTGTGTAGTAATGCATATTAATGAGTGTATTTATTAACAAAATGTCAACTATTAACGGACATTTAAAGTAGAACATACTCTAGAGTAAATGTGGTA
>OY744542.1:61318019-61395519 GCA_963556195.1 Sepiola atlantica
AAGACGAAACGTTGATGTACACATAAAAAACATCCACTTTTTGGATTTTCACTTTCATTTTCCCATATATATATATATATATATATATATATATATATATATATATATATATATATATATATATATATATATAAGGAATTGGTAGTTTGCTTGAAGCATTGCTAGTAAACAAGTAAATATGAAAGTGATAATTCCGAGGCGGAAGCAATGCAATGTTTAAAACCCGGAAGGTGGAATAAGAATGAGAAAAATAAATGACAAGAGACGGTAAATCTCAGATCCATTAATTTATATTTTAAAATTTAAATATAACGACAGTAAATTATAAAATTGGTGCGCTTACTGTTAAATATTTAAAGGTGCAGAATGATAGAGACTTTAATCTATTCGAGAGTAACAACCTCTCTTTTTCAAAAAGAAAACAAAAGTTGGACTGGCTGTGTCAGTTGAAGAGAGCCAGCTGGACGCTGCTATTCAATTTTGCAGAAGACTTAAACTCAACGTTTCATCTCGCTGTTGAGTGGGGTTTATCAAGAGCAAAAAGGTAGACGTGGAACAGTATGTACTTTGCCACTTTTAGCATTTTCGCTGTTGATAATTTGGATTTATTTAACAATTATATTTGTCACACACACATATGAATATATATATATATATATATATATATATATATATATATATATATATAGTTCTCTTAAATTCTTGGTCTGATGAGGTTGACTTTCTGGGAAAAGTGCAACCGAAACATGTATGCACATATGTAACCAATAATGTTTGTATAAATAAAAATGTATACTTATAAACAGCTCTACTTGTTTTTGAGCACTTTTTATAAACACTTGAGTTGCTACGGATTTATATTTACAGAAACTAATACAATACAGGTACGATATATATATATATAATATATATATATATATATATATATATATATATATATATATGTATTTATACGTGGGTTTCTGAGATTGTTCTTCTCTCTTTTGTAACATTTTTATTATTCGGCGTCCGAGTGATTGTACACAAGTAAAAACTTTGGTTCCCGAAGGCGACACAGATGTATAATGATTTATACTCTTACTAGTGATTGAAAAATAATAAATCTATTGCCTTTTCTCGCAGGAGAAAGTATAACCGGCATGGTGGACCTCTTAGAACAGTATAGACCGATACTTCAGCCAGACAGAAGAAAACACACCAAATTCGCTCCGATTGTCGTATTGAAGGTTGCCAACGTATCCTTGGCTGGCATGAAAGGCCTAACTAACATGCTATTTCAAACCTACGCATGTGAGACTACGAAGCAGTTCATATTGAACAGCCGAGCCAGTTAACGACGAAAATCATAAAACTAGAAAAAACGCATCAACAAGATTAAACGATCGTGCATACGTGATCGCTTGTGCCTACCCTGGTTCCTTCCTTTTCCTCCGCTGTTTGTTAAAATAATTAAATCACATCAGAAACTCGTGTGTAAAGAACACGGATCAATAGATTGAAGCCCCTTCATCGCCTAGAATTCTAAATGGAAAAGCGGTATCATTTCATGGAGAAATCGAATAATTGTTTTCTTTGTGTAAACCGGATAAGGCGGGAAGAAAATTGAAAAGTCAAGTTAAGACAAAATAACATTTTCTAGGGAAGTAAGCGCAGGTTATCTAGATAGGTACTAGAAAAGGCGATATGCTATCGCTATTGAATATCGCAAAACACGAGTGTCATTCTCTGATGAGATACCATCTATATTTACATAGCGTCCTCAAAAGTAGGATTCTCGTGATATAGGCATACTTACACGCACACACACACACACACACACACATATATATATATATCTTCCTCACCTCCCTCTCTGCCATCCACTTTACCCCTGCTCATCCCCCACCTCTTTCTCTTACCACCAGCCACAGTAGTCCTGGCTCACCCCATCCTTCCATTTTTTTCCCCACTCATTCTTTTCAACATTCATTTCTATTTCTCCAACAAATACGGACGTCCACCCAGCAGTGGCCACTATTTCATTCTATTTTTCCTCCCAATATGTCTACCCTACATGTATCTGTACTTGCATGACATTTTTTCTCTATTTTATCATCCTGATGAAGTCTTATAAATAAAGACGAAACGTTGATGTACACATAAAAAACATCCATTTTTTGGTTTTCCTTTTTCATTTTCCCATCACGTCGGATTACTTTCATCCGTCTCTTCCCATATATATATATATATATATATATATATATATATATAATTATAAATGGAAACGTCAAACGTGGTTGTTTATACGTCTTAGGAGACCTAATTAAGGGGTCGAAATAATTCATAATGTATACAACCTTAATGTGTGTATAGTTTTTTTTCCTTTTTATTATTCTGTTTTGCTCTGTTTAAATTACATTGAGCTCTGTTATTCAGATTCTCAACACAAAATTGAAATCTACACACTATATATATATATATATATATATATATATATATATATATATATTCAATATACCTTTGTTTATAATATTAAATACCGAATTCAAATAATTCAAAACCCCTACAGAGTTACTGCCTTTAGACCGCCCGGATGATATCTATATTTAAATTTCTTTGGGATTGATTTAAAGTCCTTAAATCCAGGATTTAAACACGAATTTAATTAGTGATGTTCCTTTTAACCTTTTTAATCCTTAAACCCATCTTCTCTCCCTTATTCTTTTAGAAGACACATCATTAAACCCCAAAACAGTAACGGCCAAATATACGATACTCATAATATTGACTCACGGGATTTATATTTTTTTATTTTTTTATTATATTTTATTTTTATTTATTTTTTTAAATTTGTTTTATATCTGTTTAAATCCTCTCCGGTTTAAATCTCAGCTGTTACTTTTCACCCTCCCCCTTTTTTCAAAATTTATCAAATCTTCTTTACACTAAATTTAAACGAATGAGAACTCCCATGAGCAGAGTTTCTTTCCAAGAATAGTCTGTAAAAAACACGAGTCCTTTCTATGGAAGGTGCTCGATGATTCTATTTTTGGTAATGGTTTCCCCGACATCTCTCTAGCAACCCATCGGGTACTTATGGAAGTGACCACGTGTAGGTTGCCAAGATCCAAAGTGAAAATGTTTATGCTCATGGGATTTATATAGAAATTTTTTTTTTTTTTTCTTGATTTTTTATATCTCTTTAAATCTTCTCCGGTTTAAATCTCAACTGTTACTTTTCACCCTTCCCCCTTTTTTCAAACCTTATTAAACTTTCCTTACACTAAATTTAAACAAACATACATAACACTCTAAGCAAATAACGCGTCCAAACGAGAGTGACATGTGACTTCACATTTCCGAAACAGATGACAACAGAAGCTGAAGAGAGCCGGATGGCTAAGTCCTTCCGTGCTTGAAACCGACGGTACAAATGTTGTACTAATTTTTCTGTACCAATATATATATATATATATATATATATATGTGTGTGTGTGTGTGTGTGTGTGTGTGTGTGTGTGTAAAATAGTAATTGCGTCTGTTAAATGGTTGTATTATTTGGATTATTCGAACTTCTGTTCTTATATTATATGTTATTCTCACAGACTCGTGACGCAACGGATATAGGTGCTAGGTTTAATATATTCAATCCAGAGTACGGGCGATATGAAGACATCAGTTTCATATAACTTCAGACTTCACGGAACCAGACCAAGCAGATTACATAAGTTGTTCCGGTCTAAAGTCCGTAGAGATTTACGATTTCGACATGAAAACCATCGCTTTTGGCAAGCGCCTATGAATAAGGTCAGAGGTTACAACGTTGTGAGAATAACATCTAAGATGTCCAAATTATCCACATAATAAATATTATTAAATCTTCATCCAAATAATTTCAGAACATGTTAAATCGTGATGGTTATTCTCATGAAAAACGATCACAGCGATCAAGTGCTAAATAGCACAGGTTTATTTTTTATAAAAGCCATAGATTTTCTCATGTAAACTTTTGCTCTGAAAAGAACAGTTTATTTAGATGTGTTGGCTTGTAGAAGGGATACTTTGTCAATCTAAATCTGTTTGATCGCACTATAGAATGGCCAGAGTCCGTTATATTGAATATAACTGCCTTGTTGGTAAGAAAATAAGAAAATAATTATAGCGTGCAAATAAAAGGAATTGACCGATTATCTCACTTGTCAGTAAAAAAACGGTGAGTAATTTGAACCAATGAAAATAAAAGTCTGCAAAGTCTAAAAAGAGGATAACCAAGACAAATAAGAGTGTAACTGTCTGTTCGGCACGCATGCAATTCCTAGCAATGCAGGAGAAACTTCAATTAATTTCACAAAACTGATACAGTCGAGATACGCACCTATGTTTAAAGAAGTTGTTCCCTCGGTCAATTTTTTTCTATTTGATTTTCTGTTAATTAATACAGTAATATGAACCAATAACAAGGCTTTCTCGTTCTTTTGAGAGGCGATATGTTTTTTTTTCTTCAGCCGAAATAACAAGGATCAGCACGGCTTTGTGGGTTAAAAGGAAAGGGCACCCCTATTCTATCGCACTAAGAAACATAATATTAACGAATTATCACTGACACCGTTACTCTAACCATTTTAAATTCTAGAAAGCGACCCACCTGATCTCACAGCCATCACAAAGGAAAAATATACACGAAACATAAGATTTCAAATTATATATATATATATATATATATATATATATATATACATATATATATATATATATATATATGATTATTTTTATTTACGCAGACATGGGCAAAATCTGCGACACTGGCGTGTCGATGTTATCGATCAACAGCTATTATAAACTGAGATCTCATCAGGAGGAGTTAGAATCCAATCTTGACCTTCAATCATATCTGGTTCTTTACAAATATGAACAAAGGTTAAGATCGGATTCTAACTCTGCCTGATGAGATCTCAGTTTATAATAGCTGTTGATCGATGATATCGACATGCCAGTGTCGCATATATGTACATGTCTGTGTAAATAAAAATAATAATATATAAAACTCTTTTGATATTGAGCACTTTTTATAAACCCGGTTTACATTCTTTGGATTACTACCATGTGGATGTTTTACCTGGATTATTATTATTATATATATATATATATATATATATATATATATATATATATATATATATATATAAAGATTATACCTCGGGTTTAATTTAGTTACTGTTCTATTCTAGAAAATAACTAATGGAATCTAAGTAAAGTACAGTGTAATTTGTTTTTTACGCCACCCCTAACCCTAACCCTTACCCTATCCCTAACGCAGTCGCTAATAAAAAAAGAATGTAGAAGATGAGACTAAAAAAAGAAAACGACTTAGGCAAATTAAAAACAGAAAGGAAACCAAGAAAGACATAACAAAAGGAAACGTTTCTGAAATGAAAACACTATAATTCCTTGTGATAATTGCTATTACTGAATGCATTAATATGAGACGCAATGCTCAAATTAAAATGTGTTTTTTTAGATTAGCGTTCGTTAATCTTATTCGATTATTCCAGAATAAGATAGTAGCCAATCAAAACGCTGTAAAAGCAGAACACGTAAGTTGTAACGAGCTAGTCGTATTTTAAGTATAATAGGTATAAAAAATAGCAGGAAATGAAAAAAAAAATAATAGCTGTAAATTTATCTAATGTAAATATTCCCCGCTGTAAGCTGGTAGTAGTGGAAGAAGAATTACCACTGTGAGTGAAATTACTGGAACTCATTATATCTCCGACTATTTTAGGAGCGTCGGGCAAGTCGGAAGAAATGTTACTGAAAGCGAACGAAGGCACACATATTTTCAAAAAACATTCTATAACTCTTGGCATAAAACGTGCCCATAACGGAGTTCTATATATCGCTAGTTTTTACAGACCTATAATAACTGATGAGAAAGAGGGACATCGACTTTACTTTGTTATATAGACATATATTTTTGTATATTTATGTGTTGTTTATCGTAAGCACGACCTGAAGATAAGACGTCAGCTTTGTTTATGAACTGCGTAGGAAGGTATTAATATCAGTTGACAACCATCCGTTTTTCATTAATATAATCATGATTGTGACAAAAAGAAAATTCGATGTGACAATTTTTTTTGTCAGTAGTTTTTTTTTACTTTTACTTTCTATAAGACAAATAAACAATATAGACATATTTGTTATTCTTTTGTTTTGGGGGGATTCATCTTAATCAAAGACTTCGTCCATTGATCGGTCACGCTTTAAATGTAGGTGTTTTGGCTCACCAAGATTAAATGGACGCATTTTAGATTTGTCAAAATATCTACAAGAACGTTTCTGTCTGTCTTTCGCTTTCTTACGTTTTCTTACGTTTTCTTTCGCTTTCTTACGTTTTCTTACGTTTTCTTATGTTTTCGTACGTTTTCTTACGTTTTCTTACGTTTTCTTTCATTTTCTTACGTTTTCTTACGTTTTCTTACGTTTTCTTATGTTTTCTTACGTTTTCTTACGTTTTCTTACGTTTTCTTTCATTTTCTTTCGTTTTCTTACGTTTTATTACGTTTTCTTTCGCTTTCTTAAATTTTCTTTCGTTTTCTTACGTTTTCTTACATTTTCTTACGTTTTCTTACGTTTTCTCTCGCTTTCTTACGTTTTCTTACGTTTTCTTACGTTTTCTTTCGTTTTCTTAAGTTTTCTTTCGTTTTCTTTCGTTTTCTTACGTTTTCTTACGTTTTCTTTCGCTTTCTTACGTTTTCTTAAGTTTTCTTACGTTTTCTTTCGTTTTCCTACGTCGTTTTTCGTTTTCTTTCGTTTTCTTACGTTTTCTTTCGTTTTCTTGCGTTTTCTTACGCTTAACGTTTACATTGAACTTTCTTCGTTTTGATAAACATAAGTTCAAAATAGCATTGCCTACGGTTTGTCTAGATTTAGTTTGAAATAGCATTTGCGTCGTTTTGTTCCACTGAAGTTTACAATTCAACTTTCGTGCTTTTGTCTGAAATCGTTGATGTCCATAGCAGTAAAGGATTCGTCATCGGAAATTACTTTAACAGTGGCTTTATTGGTGTCGTGATGAGGAATAGTTCATTTTAGTCATAAGAAGTCCACCTTTTAAGACAGTATTGTTTTCCTTTTATAATGGGCTAGCCTATTGCTAATCACCTGAGGCGCCCGTATTCGAGAATGCTGGCGGGACTTTTCACGCATTTTTGTAGACCAAAGTGCGCTTCTCATAATGCGTTTCGTCATAGTGCGCTGGCTTTTCAAACCCACACATGACCTTGTGTCGAACCTCCTTGAGCAGAGACAAATACAAACTAATCCTTATGAGGTACTCTATTTTTTCGTATATCGATGTGTTTGTCTGTCACCCCCAAATTTTTAATAGCATTTTCGGTTTTCTGATACTCAAGTTTGCAATATCATTTTACTTGATTTACTAACCTTTACACGGGGCATAGTTTTACACATGGTCAGTTTTTAATGTGGGAAATCTACAGTTCCCCCCCCCGTAAAAACAATCTAGACTGAGACAAGAATAACATATACTTCAGTCTAAAATGATTCTCTTACACCGAACATTTTTTTTTACTTTATTATGAAGAAAAATAGAACAATTTGGCGCTAGCTGAAAAACTGAGGCGTCCACATGTGACCTAGTTGAAAACAAAATTGCATTTTAATTGCTGAAAGGGCAAGAATGAGTGGGCGTATCTTTATAATACACGTTTTCTCTCGTTTATGGTGTTTATGTGTTGCTTTTTACGTGCATGTTTATTAGTTTTTTCTAATCAACCGGATGTTCCCGCATTATCAGTTTTTGTAATTGTTGTGGACCCGTTTAGGGGTACCAACAATGAAATAAAAGAACAACAGGTTTAGAGATAATAATAACGAATTGTATTGAACAGAGAAATTATACACAAGTCAGTGTTGGCAGTGCTAGTGCCTAAATGTGCCTTCCAATGTTCTCACGGCAAAAGCCGGTATTTATGATAGCCGGTTGCCAACATTTAGTTATTAGTAAAGGGTAGGTAGGTTCATCCACAACACCCCCCTTCCGAAACTCATTCCCCTGGAATCTCAAGGTATATCTTTTTCCTAGGATTCACCTCGAAACTCCCGGTTAATTTACGTTTTCTTGATGAACGTCTCTGTTCCGGAGGCGTTTTTGGTGTTGTCAGCTCAAATGCGTCGTATAGATCTTCCATGATGGTCTCACTCTGATCCGATGGGTCGTCCGACATGCGACGACGCATTTGGTTAATGTGGTTTTTTACAGGTGCCTCTAGGACACTCTACAATGTACACAATCCGCCCCAATCTTTTTGTACATTTCCCACTTCCAACACGGTTTTGTTTCCATGGTGTTCCTGGAAGAACACCTTCTCTCCATCCTCGTAACTCTTCTTTGGTGCCGCAATGTTGGTCGGTTTCACCTGTTTTGGTAAAAGTTTGTCGAATACCGACTTTATTTTTCTTCCAAACATTACTTCCGCCGGTGGTACTTGGGCTGGTGTATTCTCGTTGGGTGTAATTCTTGAAGGAACTGCTGGAGTGCCTTTTGTCTCGGCGTGCCCGTCGATTTTTTCAACGCTCTCTTCAAGGAATCAACAAATTTTTCTGCCTGTCCGTTTGACCTCGGATGGTAAGTCGGAGTGGTTATATGTTTAATTTTAAAGTCTTCACAAAATTCTTTGAACTCTCGTGAAGTAAATTGTGTACCGTTGTCCGATACAACAATGTCCACCACTCCGAATCGGGCAAACAGTTCATGCAACGCGCATATCATGACATCCGTTGTTGGGTTTTTACATCTAACAACTTCTGGCCATTTTGAGTAGCTGTCGACTATAATTAAATAGTAGAAGCCTTCCAATGGCCCCGCAAAATCTATGTGAATCCGGGACCATGGTTGCTCTGCCTTTGGCCATGGACAGTACTGAATAGGTGGTGCTTTCGCTGCCGACGCGCAGCCCGCACAGGCCTTCACCTTCGTCTCTTTGTCACTGTCCATGTATTTCCAATACACATAAGATCTCATAAGGCTCTTCATGCGTGTCGCTTCGGGATGCCCCTTATGGAAATCCTTCAGGATTTTTTAAAGCGTAGCTGGGATTACTACTCTCTCCCAGTATAGTAATGTGTCGCAACAAACTGAAAAAGCTTCTGCCGTTTGCTCATCGTCTGTTTATAATTTATTTTTAAGTTCGATAATAAAATTATCTTCTCTTGCCTCTTTTTGTATATCGCCAAGTGTGACTGGCAGCTCTTTTATTGTGTTACACAGTACTTTACTATAGTCATATTCAGACCGAAGGGATGCTATAACTGTACTCTCGAGCGGTTCCGTGTACTTTGGGATTAGCCGCGATAAACCATCTGCGTGTCCTAGTCTTTTCGACGGTAAAAATTCCATCTTAAAGTCATAATTTAATAGAATTATACCCCATCTCTGTAGGCGGTTTGCTGTGTAGGTTGGCAAGCCTTGTTTTGATCCAAAGATGGTGATAAGTGGCTTATGGTCTGTTTGTAGGATAAAATGGCGGCCGTGTAGATACCTGTGAAATTTAGTGATTGCGAACACAATACCCAACGCTTCTTTTTCAATCTGAGAGTATTTTTTCTCTGCAGGAAGTAAAGTTCTTGAAGCGTGCGCGATGGGTTTCATCGAGCCATCCGGCATTTTATGCAAAATGCACGCCCCAATGCCGTAGGAGCTGGCGTCACTTGCAACAATAGTTTTTAGCTCTGGATTAAAATGAGTAACAAATAATTCTGAAGTTAACTTCGTTCTTAGGTTGTCGAATGCAGATTGACAGTCGGCGAACCATTCCCATTTACTATCTTTCTTAAGTAACTCATTTAAGGGGGCTCGCAATTTGTGCATACTGGGGATGAATTTTTCGTAATAGTTTGCGAGACCTAGGAAGCTTTGTAGTTGGGTAACATTGTTCGGTTCGGGCATATTTTTGATGGCTATAGATCTTTCTGGGTCGGGACGTCTTCCATTCTTATCAATGACATGTCCCAAGTATTTGAACTCTTCTAGAAAGAATTCACACTTTGACTCCTTGAGTGTAAAACCAAAATCGCTTATGCTTTCGAATACTTTGTGTACGTGCCAAAGAGGGGAGGCGAAGCCTGGGAGGGTGGACCTCCTAGAACTGCACAGGGCAGACCCATAGACCGGCGTAAATCAAGCCCCAAAGGCCAAGACAATACCAGTCTATGGGGTGCAGTATCCATCGGAACGGATACTACACTTTGATCTTAGCCAAAAGGCCAAGTAATTATCTGAACCATAAACCTATGTAAACATATATGGATCTGTATTTAATTTTATTAACTACATAACTTTTGATTAATTCTTCTTATAAATTCGATTCACATTAGATCAATAAGAATATGATATATTATAGAATCGCTGCATTCTTGTAAGTGAATAGTAGTTTTAAATAAAATATCGATTTAAAGAAAGATGAAACTTTCAAAAATGTTTTATTAAAGTAGTTCGTTTTAAATACTTTTTTATTGATATAATTTAAAAGGAATCTGTTGATATCTCTGTTAAAATTTGCAGGGGTTGAATCATCGGCATGAAGAAAAAACAAAAACTTTATTACAGTCTTGTTTGACAAAGATGTGTTACTTAAAAACTTACAATAATAAAAACATAAATAAGTGATTTTATCATATAAATTGCACCATGTGTTGGTTATTCAAAAGGTCATTTAAATATATTTTCAGGTGTGCTTCAAAAGTGTTCTCAATTTCCTTATTAAAAAAGCGTTAACCAGCGCGAAACATCGACCGGACTTCATTTTTTAACTGATGTCCCTTACTACTTGACGTGTGTCTCTGACCCTACCGTGATTTGGGACCTTAGAGTTCATTTTTATCAATATAAAGAAGAAGAACACAAAAGGACAATGATCTTTTACATCGAGAGCTTTAAATAAATCTAAATAAATGAGTTTATCATTTAATTGCCCTATGTGTTTGTTTTTCACAATTTCATATATATATATATATATATATATATATATATATATATATATATATATATATATATGTATATATAAAGTACACAATGATATGTTTTGTTTGTGCGCGAAACAGTTGTTAAGTTACATGTAATTATTTTGAATTTCGACAAGAAAAAATTATACAGACTCTGGAATTGAACACACCATAGATTACGTATGCTCTGGTGTCTTATTTTAGCATTCATCGACCTTTTACATGAAATAGTTTCAGTCAATATTTTGAAAAATATATGCACACATATATATATATATACAAATATATATATATATATATATATATATATATATATATATATATATATATATATATATATATATACATACATATATTTAAAGAAGTGAGGCTACCAACATTTAAAAATAACTTTTTTCAATAAAACTTAAATAAACCTCAACTGCTGAAAGATTGCTCTCATTCACGGTACACGGAAGTATTTTAAAATGGCCCGAATTCTCAAAATTACTTCCGAATGAGTGCGTTCCACCTACGATTGAACTAAATATATTTCTATTGGATTTACTTTATCTTTGAATATTTTGAACGCTGCTTTCACGAAAACCCTTCCATTCCATCTTTAAATCTCCTTTCTCTGGACATCTTATCTACGGACATTTACCAACTGGACAGACCCAATATCTTTTTACACGCACGTTCTCACTCTCCATTACTTAATATTTCTTCAAATTTTGAATTTTGGCTTTTCCTCTGCATCTATCTATAGAATTCTTCTGATGATAAGATGTTAATCTTTGAAATGCCATGGCTTAATTAAAGAATAATAAACATGTTTTGTTACCGAGTACACCTTGCATTGAACAATTGAAGTGGAAATAAATGTGTCTTTCGTACATGTTTATCCCTCTTCTTTCATATATATATATATATATATATATATATATATATATATATATATATATGTATATTTTAAGACGTGAGGCTTCCAACATTTGTAAAAACAATTTTTCAACAATAGTTTGTTTCCAGACCATTGTTGAAAAATGTTTTTACAAATGTTGGTAGACTTACCTCTTTAAATATACATTTTACTCGCGCGTGAACTGTACTGATGCTGCGCACTACTCCATAATATCTCTATTTCTCCCTTTCTCTCTCTCTCTCTCCATCCCTCTCTCTCTCTCCTTCTCTCTCTCTCTCTCTATATATATATATATATACATATATATATATATATATATATATATATATATATATATATATATATATACTCGAATAATTCTAGTTACAGAATTAGTAAAAAAATCTTTAAATAAATCAGTTATGTACAACTTTTTATGTCGACTAACGTATATTACAATAAAGATATAATGATACTAAACATCATGTCTCGAATTATAATTCCTAATTGATCAAAACCCATTACATGATTCTGTTTCTTGAAATTGTGGAAAACGTCAAAGGCTCTTAAGCCAAACATAAAATTCATTGAATCTTGCTAATTTGTCAAATGACTATTTATAAATTAATATACATTTAAAATATCGGAATCCTGATATAGAACCGTGTGCTTATATTATGAACCCAGAAATCCCTTTAAAATATTCCAAAGAAAACTGAAATCGAGGAATATTTGTAAAATACATTTTACTATTTTGTTTCAATTTTTCACAAAAAAATGGAACTACCTTGATTATCTATAAAGAATATCACTTCTTTTTTACTTTCTTTAAATTAAACAAAGTGAACCACAATATAGATCACATTACCATATCAGCTGCGTTCAATTAATTAATAATGATCTAATTATTACTTAATAAATGGTTGCTGTACATACAAGCCTACTGCATATAAATACATGTATAAGTATGTCTCCAAATGAAAATGAAATCATTTTATTTGTCTTTATATATTCACAAGTAACCCCCATGAAATATTCGTTACAATATCATTCAATATCGTAACTGCTTTATTATATACGATGAATTGGTAATCCGTGTTACCGCGCTAACATGTAATTCCGATGTACGATTAATGGCCTCCATTTTAGTGTTTTGCTCATAAGCAAGACAGTTTCTCCTAATCCGATTTGAAGCTAATGATTTTACTGAGATGCACGGCTAAGAAGCGAGCACTTGATTAAAATACCCAATTGCGAATTTCCATTACTTAAAACGTGGTTCTGCTTAGCAAATCCAGCGTTCGTACAAGGACACATTCAGCGATTAAACTCGCTTCATAACGGGACAGCGATTTGCACAATCGCAATTAGATTTTCGTTGAGTTAAATCCGGTTCAAAATGTGGTTCAGGGTCATTTTCAAGAGGATCCTTAAAGGATTTGTCTTAAATGGTAATACATGATTATTATCAGCTGTGCGTAATGCTTAAGAGCCGAGGAAGGGTTCCCTTCGACATGAGGGGTATCAATTCGAAAATTTCAAATGATCTGGCCGCCTGTGCGATGCAGAAAACAAATAGCTGTATATTTTTTTAGTCTATGCTTTTCATTTCTTTTAGGTCGTTCGAGTATAACGTATAGATCTGAATTTAGACACGTTTGACTAATCGTTGCGATTCTTATTTCCACTGTTCATTCATTGTTATGTTTTGTTCACGGTATTCGTAAGCAGAAATATGTAAAGTTTATATTTAGAATTAACTGTTAAAACTAATTATAACAAAACATTACTAAGGTATAGCTAAGGTGCCCAGTTAAGAGTACTGGTAATTCTATTTAAAAAAAAATAATGGAAGACCAACCAACTAAAATACATTTAATAGAATCTTCAATATACATGAAAATGGTCGTTTTTGGATATGTAAACCATATTGCAGTTCATTTTCAAGTGTCACAATGTAAACAATATGGTATGGAAATGTAATCGTGATCGAATATATTTGTTGAGGGATTCGATCTATTTTCAATAATGTATCAAATATGTCAAACAGCTAGAGATATTACGCTGTTATATAGAACAGTCTGTATTTAAAAAATATCTTCTTTATATGAAAATAAAGCAAACATGTAGGAATGCGCAGACACACGCGCGTAAGAATCTAAAGAATAAACTGAAATTCAAAGAATCTTGCATAATTAGTGTCTAATGACTATTTATCAAATTCAACGCAAATCTTATATCTTTTAATGTTTGATTGAGAGAACCTGCCCATATTATACCTCTGAAATATCAATTAAAATTCTTTTAAAAAATTAAATTTAGGGGAATATTTATTAATTGACGTTTAATACGTATTGGTAAAATTTCACAAAATCACAATTATTTGAATTTTCATGAAATCTTTCAAACCCTTTCTACATTGTGTGAATAAAACTAAATTAAAACAAATATAGTCCACATTACGGTAATTTAAGCTTAGCACATGTGTTCCAAAACTAATAATTATCAGTTTATTAGTTTGAAAGTGAATTCTGTATATACAAATATATAAACATATATCCACATACCTAAGTTATATTGATATAGATATACATGCGGGTACATTTTGATATATATCGCGGCTTTTCAGTTGACACAGTCCAAGCTTATTTCGTTCAAATAAACCGTAATGCTATGGGATACACTTTGTGATCAGGAATGCATTTCTTACACACCATACAATAATCTTCCAGATTTTTTCTTGTTTGGATATCTTAAAGGTAATGTCTATTAAAACAATGTCCATATTCCTTAATTAGTCAAAGCTATCGCAGACCAAACATGGGCAATACGAAGAGAGAAGTATATCAGAGTTACTGACAATTTTGCATGTCATATTCAAGTGAGATTGCAGCGCTGAAGTCTATATTGAAGGGCGATAAAATTAAGACCGTCGGAAATTTATCATTGAAAGTTGGTGGACAGGTTAGCCATAGAATAAAAGGTTATTTGTCCTAAATAGGTGTAATTTCAAAGAGGATGTTCGATTATGTTAACCATTTTTTCTTGGTTTAGAAGCAGAACATTTTGATAATAACACAAAAAAGAGAAGTTTCACCGAGTTCTAGTCCATGATAAAACAAACCCATCATAACACAAAATCAAAATTAGCATTTTCCTCCATGCATCTTCGAAACTGATTAGCTGAATAGGTTTCCTTCTAAAAGACTTCGACCGTAGCCAAAGAACATTGCCCATTTGAAGGTAGTACTTACATTTCAGAATTGATCACTGAGAAAGCGAATCCCGAAGTTACAGAAGAACAGACATACACAAAGACATGGATAGATAGATAGATAGAATGTTAAGACTATACAACCGACCCACACACGCGTATATATAGTACACGTGCATCAAATGTAAATATGACGCACACACACACGTGGACTATGTAATAAGCTTTGATAAGTTGAAATACTATCAGAGTAATGGCGGTAATCTCCAGCAAAACGCTGTTTACCTGATCTGATGCGCTATTTACCCAAGGCGGCTTCAGTCAGCTTACTCTAGGAATATAATATAAACAAGTGGTCCCCGGTCTCATGCATATCCCGCTTAGTGAAGTTGAGAACGTGGGTCTTTGCAAGTTTTTGAAGGGCAGTTTAGCTATCCTCCTACATTCAATGGCCGGTATTCTTAAATGGTAACCGAGCTGGTACTGACCAGGCTAATCATCGCTTAACTTCGGTGGTTAAACGGAAACCGATGGGTAAAACGTGATTATGCCATATAACACTGTTTAGAAAGTTATGACCTTCACTTTTTTTACAGTTTTCAGACAGTTTATCAATCGAAAGAATCATGACCTTAACACCTACTAATTCCGTTCAAATGATGATACTGTTGACTCACAGCTGTAGATGTGTCGGTGACGCCGATGAATCCGTAACTTACACTGTGAACGCTTGAAATATAAGAGCCCGGAGAGGTGTTGATTATAAAGCCGTCTCCTAGTGGCACTAGTGAGCGTATACAAACTATTCTATTGAAGTTGACACGAAGTAGTAACACTATAAGCATGAGGGAATATTGGAAAAAAGGAAATTGCTAAGATACTGTTGATATATATAGACTTCGACTTTGATTGTTTTCGCCAGATAGTACGAATGCAGTTATGGCAATCGCCATTCATTTTTACTCTGTATTTATTTACTCCTCTCCAGGAGTTAGGCACAAGGCCAGTTTTTATCTTACTCCCACAAGTAAGATGTGACCCAAGGTCGGGTCGGGAAAGTAGGGTTTAAAAATTGCCTGGGCAGCCCCGTTGGCATTCCCCGGTAGGGACGCCTCAGGCAGTAAGCAATAAACTTACTCCTCCCCAAAGAGGGGAGGCGAAGCCTGGGAGGGTGGACCTCCTAGAACTGTACAGGACAGATCCATAGACCGGCGTAAATCAAGCCCAGAAGGCCAAGACAATACCAGTCTATGGGGTGAAGTATCCATCGGAACAGATACTACAATTTGATCTTAGCCAAAAGGTCAAGGTAGACAAAAATAAATCCGATAAAATTGATAATTATATTAAACTATAAATATTATTAGGTAGGCTGATAAACCCTTCATGAGGCTTCTCTGATCTAACGGGGACCGGCTAATCATGTCATCGGCTAATCATGTCACCGGGTAATTATAGCACTGTTTGTAATGATATGACTCAATTTCTTGCCAGCTTTCAGACACGATATGTTATCACAAGGTTCAAGAGCGAAAATAGCACTGATCCTTCTTCGAGTCGGACGATATTATGGATACTGTAATTCGTATGAAAATTGAACACGCCTATTTGATCAGATTACGGAATTTGCTGAAATAAAAGCTACACACGCTTTACATATTTACACTCATTATAATGTGTAATATTGCTTGATAGAGTATCATCTCAGCTTGATATAATATATATATATATGAATATTATTTAGACGAAGGGGAAAACTATTATATTAATTAGGTATTCTGGAAAAAGAGGGATAAACCGTAATCACATAATATACGTTGCGAAAACTGGAACGCTAATCCTAATAAGCATAGAGAACTTTGTGAATAAATGCAAGGTTTTGTTGTGTACCTGACCGGAGGTTACCCGTATTATTAGATATAATGCGAATAAAAATGACATATTTGAACTCAACATTGATGATAAAACAAACCATGAATGTAGAGTTTCGTTAGATAATAATCAATCAATTCTAAGTGACACTTATCTGTCGGTTGAATTCTACAGTTCGATATAAAGATTCAGAAGATAAACCTGAATACGGTGAGAAGTTACATTAGTCAAAACGTTGTGTGAATAGAATTTTAGATAAGAACAGAGAATTGGAATGTTATGTCACGAATTAATTCATTAAATTATTACTTTTATGTTTCCAATTTTATTGATGAGGATTTACTATTTTTATTATTTGAATTAGTCGCATTTTGTTACGTATCATACGCACATCTATTCTAGACAGTGAAGCTTGCTCTAGAACGTTGGTATCCACTTATAATATAACGAGCACTTTCTCTGTCATTCTGTCTGTCTGTCTGTCTGTCTGTCCGTCCTGGGGAAGCTAGCTCTAGAACGTTGGTATCCACTTATAATATAACGAGCACTTTCTCTGTCATTCTGTCTGTCTGTCTGTCTGTCTGTCCGTCCTGAGGAAGCTTGCTCTAGAACGTTAGTATCCACTTATAATATAACGAGCACTTTCTCTGTCATTCTGTATGTCTGTCTGTCTGTCTGTCTGTCCGTCCTGGGGAAGCTTGCTCTAGAACGTTGGTATCCACTTATAATATAACGAGCACTTTCTCTGTCATTCTGTCTGTCTGTCTGTCTGTCTGTCCGTCCTGGGGAAGCTTGCTCTAGAACGTTGGTATCCACTTATAATATAACGAGCACTTTCTCTGTCATTCTGTCTGTCTGTCTGTCTGTCTGTCCGTCCTGGGGAAGCTTGCTCTAGAACGTTGGTATCCACTTATAATATAACGAGCACTTTCTCTGTCATTCTGTCTGTCTGTCTGTCTTTCTGTCCGTCCTGGGGAAGCTTGCTCTAGAACGTTAGTATCCACTTATAATATAACGAGCACTTTCTCTGTCATTCTTTCTTTCTGTCTGTCTGTCTGCCCTGGGGAAGCTTGCTCTAGAACGTTAGTATCCACTTATAATATAACGAGCACTTTCTCTGTCATTCTGTCTGTCTGTCTGTCTGTTTGTCCGTCCTGGGGAAGCTTGCTTTAGAACGTTAGTATCCACTTATAATATAACTAGCACTTTCTCTGTCATTCTGTCTGTGTGTCTGTCTGTCTGTCTGTCCGTCCTGGGGATGCTTGCTCTAGAACGTTGGTATCTAGTAAATATAAATGTCACTTAATATTTATGATCCTCTTTCGACACGTTTGGTGGAACCTCTCCCTAATCTTGATGTGTCTGCGATACGTAACCACGTCCCCGAAGAATACAAGAGAACAGTGAAGACGCACGAGTTGTACACACACAGTTTTAATTTGATAGTAATCGCTCTGTCTGACCACACGCGCTTGTCAAGCCTACAGAAAGCTTTGCTTGCCTTTTAAAGCTTTAGAAGTATCTCAGAGTCGAGGGATCCCTCTAGGGAAAGAGGTCTACCAAGTTATACAAATGACTTAACTACACTTAATCTATATACGGTACAAATCACGTTGACATACCGGTTCCCGTTAGATCACCGAAGTAAAGCGACGTTGAGCCTGGCCAGTATTGAATGGGTGACCATTTGGGACTACCAGGTGCTGTATGTGCTCTCTGTTTATCTCGGCATTGTTTCCAGTCGTCTTGAACTGCTTGCCATTGGAATCAAGCAGTGCCGACTCAGGAGAGGTGTTGTTAGGGATTGCGCAACCCTTGCTTCATAATTACACGCGCAGCCAGCCTCTTATAGGGGTATCTATAGTATCTCTAGACTGAACGGAGGGCCTACACTTAATCTAGTTTCTTTGACGTACATTTGAAGCTTTACATATTAGAGTCCTGTGAGAGTGGTGAGTATTAGCATGGTATTCTCCAGGTTGAGTGTGAGTCAAGTCGTGGAACATGCTAGAGAGAAGAAGTCAATTATGATATGCATATCCTCATAGTATTACGCAATGAAAACCGCCTCATGCCATACATATATGTTCAATGTGATGAATAAATAATAATCAGAGAAAAGTTATAAAAAAACAAATGTAAAGTTACGTACTTTACAAGTGTAATAAATTTAAAACAGTACAACAAGAATAGTTTACAGAATTTTCTTTTAACTTAATTTTAAAAAAAAACACACATACTTCTTTTTTCAGATTTCATAAACAATAGAAAATATCAAAAAAGAAATGTCAAATAACTAATCGAAACCAGAGCTTGGTAAATAATTGTTTTGTCCTTCTGAAGAGAAAACGCGTTTTTTTGAAAAAACCTTGGTTAAAAATACATTGCTATAAATTATTGTTGTTGTGTTGTTTGAATTTATCAACATTTCAAAGTATGTAACTTTACATGTATTGTATCATCATTAACAGTTTCTTTATATTAACATGCTTGGAAATATAAATTATTTGATCTCTGATTTACTATATTTTGCATTCATTTCTGTTCATCCCATATTTTACCTTCCGGTGTTAAACCTTGCATTGCTCCTGCCTCTGAATACTTACCTTCATACTTACTTTTTTACCAGCAATGCTTCAAGCAAGCTTCTATTTCCTATATATATATATATATATATATATATATATATATATATATATATATATGTATTACCTGTAATAACTTATAAAAAAACAAATCTTGAGGCAAAACTAAATCAAATATTTGTAAACTTTTTAAATTAAAAAATAATTATTAAATAGGGAGGTGGTGTCTGATCAACACTGCTGCGATGCCATGATAAAGAAATACTGTTTTGTTTTTAAAATACCGAAACAGTTTTAATGGTAAACAACAGACGATCCCTTATATGAAAAAACATATAATATATTTATATTAGAGTGAATTCTTGAAAGTTTACTAATATAGTGATTGCAGTAGATTGATTGACTTACTAGACAAAAATCTTTCAACGAAAACATTTTTTTTCCAGTTTTGAAGGTTAAAGAAACTTCCGAGACTATATATATATATATATATTATAATATAAAATGAGGTAATAAAATAAGGTGTCAATCAAATTTTATTAGAATTCAAAGTTCAAGCAAAGTATTCTTAAGTCCTATGCAATTCTGAAGCCGTAATGATAGCTACTGCACCTAAACATTTAAATCTGATAAATTCTAGAATTGAATTAGTCTCCAAATGTCGACATGGAAGGAAATTCAAATATGCAATATGGAAACCACCACCAGTCTTGCCGTAGCTGTTTGGGCGAGCAATGAAACCGGGGGTGTCCAGTCCTCGAGATGGGTTCTTTTTAATCTTCTTTGCCTAAAGGATTTAGAATCTGAGGTTGTAAAAGTTTATACACCTAAATTTTCAGTTTCTAAATAGCTTTACAATATCTTTACAATATCTTTACAATCTCTTAATTAGGAAAAATTAAACCTTAAAAATATTTACAACTTCTTAATTGAGAAAAATTAAACCCTAATTTAGATTAAACTTCTTGATTGGGCAAACTAAACCTTGATTTAAACTTCCTAATCTGATAAAATTAAATCTTAAATTAAACTATTAAATTATTAAATTCTAATTATTTTGATAACTTCGTAATTTGGAAAATTAAATCTTAATTAGGAAAAATTAAACCTTAAGTCAAGTTAAACTTTTTGATTGGGGAAAGTTAAACCTTGAATTGGAATTCCTGGGCTGATAGGATTGAATCTTATTTAATAACTAGCGGGGCTACCCGGCGTTGCTCGGGGTCATAAAAACATATAATTGAAGAAAAATCGTGTGTGTAACATCTTTATATACAAACTTCTATTTCCCCCCCCCTTTCTCTATAGCCGTCTCTTTATCTTTCTACCTTTCTCTTCCCTGGTCGCCGCATTCCACCGCTACTTTCTAATTTTGCCTTTTGCGAAAGCTGTTTCTTTCGCACCATTTCTCCTACGTCGCCCAGGGCAATAGTATGACATATTTCTATAAAAAGTAACACCTCTATCTGCGCCTTCTATATAGGTACTTATCTCCGCCCCAGTGTTCATACTATATACGTATCTATCATCACCCCGGTGCGCATACTATATACGTACCTATCGCCGCCCCAGTGCACATACTATATACGTACCTATCGCCGCCCCAGTTCAGATACTATTTATATACCTATCGTCGCCCCGGTGCGAATGCTAAATAGTACCTATCGCCGCCCCGGTGTGAATGCTAAATACGTACCTATTGCGCCCCGGTGTGCATGCTACATAAGTACCTATTGCTGCCCTAGTGGGAATAATTAATATGTACATATTGCCGCTTTGGTGCAGATGCTAAATACGTACCTATCGCCGCTTTGGTGCGAATATTAAATACGTACCTATCGCCGGCCCGGTGCGAATGCTAAATACGTACCTATCGCCGGCTCGATGCGAATGCACAATACGTACCTGTAGCCGCCCTGGTGCGAATGCTAAATACGTACCTATAGCCGCCCCGGTGCGAATGCTAAATACGTACCTATAGCCGCCCCGGTGCGAATGCTAAATACGTACCTATCGCCGGCTCGATGCGAATGCTAAATACGTACCTGTAGCCGCCCTTGCTTCGAATGCTAAATACGTACCTATAGCCGCCCCGGTGCGAATGCTAAATACGTACGTATAGCCGCCCCGGTGCGAATGCTAAATATGTACCTATCACCACCCCGGTGAGAAATACATACCTTTCGCCGTTCTGGTGCACGTGCTATATACGTACCTATCACTGCCCCGGTGCGCGTGCTATATATGTACTGATCGCCGCCGCGGAGCGCATGCTATGTACGTACTTATTGCTGCCCATGTGTACATGCTATATACGTAGCTATCGCCACCCCTGAATTCTGAATACGTACCTCTCGCCGCCCCGGTGTGGGAGCTAAATACGTACATATCGCCACCCCGGTGCGAATGCTAAATACATACATATTGAGCACTTTTCTCCCGGACAACGCCGAGTATTTGAATATCAAAAGGGGCCTACTGAGCACTACTTAAATAACTCTTATCGATTCCACCATCCTTTTAAGCGTAGATGCTGTTAAAAGATTATCCAAACCTATCACTACAGTAGCTCTATATAGGACATTGAGCACTTTTTCCCGGACAACGCCGAGTAATTTTAAAGTCAAGGAGGCCTCCTGAGCACTACTGAAATCATTTAGGTATCCTCCCTCGTTTTCATCTGCAAAATAGTCCAAAGGGGAACGAAGATGGCGTTAAAATATTTTCTAAACCTATCACTACAGTAGATCTATCTAGGATATTGAGCACTTTTCTCCCGGACAACGCTAAGTACTTTGAAGATCAAGGAGGCCTCATAAGCACTACTGAAATCACTTAGGTATCCTCTCTCCTTCTGATCTGCCAAATAGTCCAAAGGGGAACGAAGATGGCATTAAAATATTTTCCAAACCTATCACTACAGTAGCTCTATCTAGGACATTGAGAACTTTTCTCCCGGACAACGCCGAGTACTTTGATAATCAAGGAGGCCTCCTGAGGACTACTGAAATCACTTAGGTATCCTCTCTCCTTCTGATCTGCGAAATAGTCCAAAGGGGAACGAAGATGGCGTTAAAATATTTTCCAAACCTATCACTAAAGTAGCTCTATTTGGATATTGAGCACTTTTCTCCCGGACAACGCCGAGTATTTGAAAATCAAAGAAACTGTCAAACCAAAAACTAGATTATCATTTTATTTTTAATCCCTTTTCCTTTGGCTCACTTCCTTTCCTCTAAAGTACCGGCTGATATGCGCCCAAGGTCGGGATCTGTCTCACTGACGAATACTCATAATTTCCCCCGTCACCTAATTTCGCCTGAGGTGCCCACACCGCCGAATGCCGACACTCCTCCTCCCCAGATTTGGCCTGAGGTGCCCCACCGCCAAATGCCGTCCCTCCCTTCCACCGCTGAATGCCGACACCCCCCTCCCCCAAATTTCGCCTGAGGCGCTCACACCGGCGAATGGAGACACCCCACCCGAAAGGAGGAGGTAATGCCTATCATGATAACAGAACGGCCATAGGAAGGGAGGGGGGAATATTAGCGTCTATTAATAATTAAGAAAGAGAGAGGGAAAAAAGAAAGAAAGGAAAAACATTGGATATGTATCATGTATATGTATCATGCATCATACATATGTATCATGTATCATGTATCATAGATATGTGTTATGTATCATAGATATGTATCATGTATCATGAATATGTATCATGGATATGTATATGTATCATGGATATGTATCATTGGTATGTATCTTGTATATGTATAATGTATCTTGGATATGTATGATGTATCATGGATATATATATGTATCATGTAACATATATCATATATATGTATCATGTATCATAGGTGGGTATCATGTATCATTAATATGTATCACGTATCATGTATCATAGATATGTATCATGTATCATGGATCATGGATATGTATCATGGATATGTATCATGGATATGTATCATAGATATGTATCATGTATCATGGATATGTATCATGTATCTTGGATATGTATCATTGATATGTATCATGTATCACTGATATGTATCATTGATATGTATCATATACCATGGATAGGTATCATGGATATGTATCATGTATCAAGAGTATGTATCATGGATATGTGTGATGGATATGTATCATGTATCATGGATATGTATCATGTATCATTGATATGTATCATGTATCATGGATATGTATAATGTGTCATAGATAGGTATCATGGATATGTATCATGTATCATGGATATGTATCATGTATCATAGAGTTGTATCATGTATCATAGATGTGTATCCTGTATCAGAGATATGTATCATGTATATATATCATCAATATGTATCATGTATCACGGATATGTATCATGGATATGTATAATTTGTCATTGATATTATGGATATGTATCATGTATCATATATATGTATAATGTATCATGGATATGTATCATGTATCATGGATATGTATAGTGAATATGTATCATGGATATGTATCATGGATATGTATCATAGATATGTATCATGCATCATGGATATGTATCATGATATGTATCATGGATATGTATAATGTATCATGGATATGTATAATGTATCATGGATATGTATCATAGATATGTATATTGTATCATGGATATGTATCATGTATAATAGATACGTCTCTTGTATCATGGATATGTATCATGTATCATGCATATGTATCATGGATATGTATCATGTATCATGTGTCATAGATATGTATCATGTATCATAGATGTGTATCATGTATATGTATCATAGATACGTATCATGTATCATGTATCATAGATATTCTTAATAATTTTCAATCCCCTCATAATTTTCTTCATCATTTTCAATCCCTACATGATGATCTTCATCATTTTCAATCCTCTCATAGTATTCTTCATCATTTTCAATCCCCTCATGTTATTCTTAATCATTTTCAATCCCCTCATAATATTCTTCATCATTTTAAATCCTCTCATGATATTCTTCATCATTTTCAATCCCCTCATAATATTCTTCATCATTTTCAATCCTCTCATGATGTTCTTCATCATTTTCAATCCTCTCATGGTATTCTTCAGCATTATCAATCCTCTCATTGTATTCTTCGTCATTTTCAACCCTCTCATCATATTCTTCATCATTTTCAATCATCTCATAATATTCTTCATTATTTTCAATCCTCCATAATATTCTTCATCATTTTCAATCCTCTCATGATGTTCTTCATCTTTTTCAATCCCTCATGGTATTCTTCAGAATTTTCAATTCTCTCATAATATTCTACATCATATTCAATCTTCTTATGGTATTCTTCAGCATTTCCAATCCTCTCATTGTATTCTTCATCATTTTCAACCCCCCCTATGATATTCTTCATAATTTTCAATCCTGACATGATGTTCTTAATCATTTTACATCCTCTCATGATGTTATTCATCATTTTCAATCCTTTCTTGATGTTCTTCATAATTTTCAATCGTCTCATGATATTTTTCATCATTTTCAATCCTATCATTGTATTCTTCATCATTTTCAATCCTCTCATGATATTCTACATCATTTTCTATCCTCTCATGGTATTCTTCACCATTATCAATCCTCTCATTGTATTCTTCATCATTTTCAACCCTCTCATGATATTATTCATCATTTTCAATCCTCTCATAGTATTCTTCATTATTTTCAATCCTCTCATAATATTCTTCATCATTTTCAATCCTCTCATGATGTTTCTTCATAATTTTCAATCCACTCATGATATTTTTCATCGTTTTCAATCCTCTCATTGTATTCTTCATCATTTTCAATCCTCTCATGGTATTCTTCATCATTTTCAATCATATCATGATATTCTTCATCATTTTCAATCCTCTCATGATATTCTTCATCATTTTCAATCCTCTCATGATATTCTTCATCATTTTCAATCCTCTAATTGTATTCTTCATCATTTTCAATCCTCTCATAATGTTCTTCATCATTTTCAATCCCCTCATGGTATTCTTCAGCATTTTCAATCCTCTCATGATATTCTACATCATTTTCAATCCTCTCATGATATTCTTCAGCATTATCAATCCTCACATTGTATTCTTCGTCATTTTCAACTCTCTCATCATATTCTTCATCATTTTCAATCATCTCATAATATTCTTCATTATTTTCAATCCTCCATAATATTCTTCATCATTTTCAATCCTCTCATGATGTTCTTCATTATTTTCAATCCTCCATAATATTCTTCATCATTTTCAATCCTCTCATGATGTTCTTCATCCTTTTCAATCCCTCATGGTATTCTTCAGAATTTTCAATCCTCTCATAATATTCTACATCATATTCAATCCTCTTATGGTATTCTTCAGCATTTCCAATCCTCTCATTGTATTCTTCATCATTATCACCCCCCTTATGATATTCTTCATAATTTTCAATCCTGACATGATGTTCTTAATCATTTTACATCCTCTCATGATGTTATTCATCATTTTCAATCCTTTCTTGATGTTCTTCATAATTTTCAATCGTCTCATGATATTTTTCATCATTTTCAATTCTCTCATTGTATTCTTCATCATTTTCAATCCTCTCATGATATTCTACATTATTTTCATTCCTCTCATGGAATTCTTCACCATTATCAATCCTCTCATTGTATTCTTCATCATTTTCAACCCTCTCATGATATTCTTCATCATTTTCAATCCTCTCATGATGTTCCTCATAATTTTCAATCCACTCATGATATTTTTCATCATTTTCAATCCTCTCATTGTATTCTTCATCATTTTCAATCCTCTCATGGTATTCTTCATCATTTTAAATCATATCATGATATTCTACATCATTTTTCAATCCTCTCATGATATTCTTCATCATTTTCAATCCTCTCATAAGATTCTTTATCATTTTCAATCCTCTCATGATGTTATTCATAATTTTGAACCCCTCATGGTATTTTTCAGCATTTTCAATCCTCTCATAATATTCTACATCATTTACAACTCTCTCATGGTATTCTTCAGCATTTTCAATCCTCTTATTGTATTCTTAATCATTGTCAACACCCTCATGATATTCTTCATCATGTTCAATCCTCTCAGGATGTTCTTAATCATTTTCAATCCTCTCATGATGTTCTTCATCATTTTCAATCCTCTCATAGTATTCTTCATCATTTTCAATCCCCTCATTTTATTCTTCAGCATTTTCAATCCTCTCATCGTATTCTTCATCATTTTCAACCCGCTCATGATATTCTTCATCATTTTCAATCCTCTCATGGTATTCTTCATCATTTTCAATCCTCTCATGATATTCTACATCATATTCAATCCTCTCATTGTATTCTTCAGCATTTTCAATCCTCTCATTGTATTCTTCATCATTTTCAATCCTCTCATGATGTTCTTAATCATTTTACATCCTCTCATGATGTTCTTACTCATTTTTAATCCTCTAATGATATTTTTCAACTATTTGTAATCCTTTCATGATATTCTTCATCATTTTCAATCCTCTCATGATAGTCTTTATCATTTTAAATCCACTCATGATATTCTTCATCATTTGCAATCCTTTCACCCTATTATTCATCATTTTCAATCACTTCATGATATTCTTCATCATTTTTAATTCCGCTTATGATAATATTGGTCATTTTCAATCCTCACATGGTATTCTTCATCATTTTCAACTCTCTCATAGTATTCTTCATTATTTTCAATCCCATCATGATATTTTTCCTCATTTTCAATCGCCAAATACAAGGAGGCCTCTAGAGCTATACTAAAATAACTCTCGCTTATTCCCCTTCCTTTTATCAAGGCAATAGTCCGAAGAAAAATGCAAAAAAAACAATAATAACGTGACGATAGCATAAAATAATATCCGAACCTATCACTATGACGTCATGTACCTATCTATGTGACGTCTTGTGCACGAGATAACATTAAAAATCGTGATCACATTAAACGAAATAATGGCTATTTGACCCCTTAAAAATGAATCTTTTTTTTAATTGTTCGATATTATTTTCTCGAGGTTATGCCGGTTAAAATAATACCTAATTCGGAGGTGTTTGTTTAGTATTTTAAAAGCCTTAGCGTTACATACATATCACAGATTTGTGCCTTATATATATTGAGATTCCTAACCTGATAAAATTAAATCTTAAATTAAACTATGAAATTATTGGAGTTTGATGACTTCATAATTTTTAATTTCATAAATATTCTGGATTATTTGATAGGGCTAGATTTGTGAAATCGGGTTTTACTGTAAGCTAGACTTTAAGCAATAATCTTGGATGTGAACGTGATTGCATGATCTGACCTATAGTTTCTTTTAACTTCTTAACCCCTTTCCCCTTTGACATAGAATATTCTAACTTGACCCAGCCAGGGAAAATCTAATGTGGGTGGATTTGATGGCGGGGCTGTATGTTGCTCTTTTGAGAGTCCATCAAATGGGCTTAAACAGGATGTAACACAGACATAATTTCAGTTATATTAAACTCATTCAGAGATGTAGACAATTTAATATCGCCTCCTGCTCTTTAAGGATTTGTCATGTCTGGTTGTATCGCTGGTGAGAAAAGATTACTTATTTTTCGTTCTGCTAGCGAGATGAGATTGGGATTCAGGCTTTTTTTGCTCACTTCGGATTTAACGGGTTTTCTAATTAAACAACGAACTTTGATTTGACTTGGGTTGCACATTTCGGGATTTTAGAACTTTGATTGGACTTTCTATATTATTTGATTTATTTATCATTAACATTGAATATTGACACATTTCGGGACTGGATAACTTTGTCGGCACCTTCAATTACACGTATTTGAACTGCTGTTTGTAACTTGGAGTAATTGTCTTTCCTGATTATGGTTCTCAATATGTATGAACTGGATGGACTATATGGATTCAACATAAAGTATGTTTTTGGGTTGATATGTTTTGATGTTATGTATTTTTGTGTATTTGTGTATATAATTTTATATATTTTCAAAGCGTAATTTTATTACCTGTAGTAGTATCACTGCGGTAATGGTCCTCTGAAGAATTATCTTTGAAAACTCATGAGCTAAGGACTTAAGAATACTTTGCTTGAACTTTGAATTCTAATAAAATTTGATTGACACCTTATTTTATTACCTCATTTATATTATAATATTAATGCTCTATCCAGTATATTGAGCTTCAGTTTTTATCCGGATGTTTCACTAATTATAAGATATTAGTTGACGCTTATATCTTTTGTTGGATTACTTTATATATATATATATATATATATATATATATATATATATATATATATATATATATATATATATATATATATATATAGTGTGTGTTTGTGTATGTCAGGTGTGTTTTGGTGAAATCACCGAAGAATGCATTTTATGATTAAAAAAAACACTAGTGTGTTAGATCGTCGACCGACGAATGGATTGAGTGTATGGTAAAATGACAATATTGATGGGCGATATAACTTATTTATAAAAAGAAAATTAAGGAAGAAAATTCATAACTTTAGTTGTGTGGATATGTTTTCACGAAGTTTTTATCATAATAGTGCTTTCTGATTTGAAGAATTACTTTGATATTAATTTATTCGCACTCACTGAAGTCTCCAGGTTTGTCTCGTTTTTAATAATTAAAGGAACGAGCAAACCGGTAATACCTGGTGTGGCATTTTGTCATGAATGACCTATGACGGCTTCCTAGGAAAGAAGGAAGATTACAGACCACATGAAATTTACAAAGGGTCCTTAGCCGCATGTATATTCCAGTCATTGGAAGATGAAATACAGTGCCAAGGATGCTCAAATGCTAACCCATCTGGTACTGGCCAAGTCCCGCGTCGCTTAACTTCGATGCTCTAACAATAACCGTTGTGTCAGATGAATGTTAATTGTTTGGTCTTTTTGTATATTTTCTCTAGATTGGTTACAATTCATCATTGATTGATAGAATGGGCACAGTTCAAATACAGGCGGTTCATACCAAGAATCTGTTTATATTTGATCGGAACACGACAATTTTTAAATAGGCAGGGAAGCAGTCCCGTCGAATCGTGTTCAACTGACAGAATAGGTTTCGAAAGCAGCTATGTTCCGGAAATTCAGAAGGACGCTGGGCACACGGATGGAAGAAAATATATTTTTTTGTCATAGAGATACGAATTCTTGCTGTGAATATCTGGCAAAGCATTGATAAATATTTGAGCACAGTCAATTACCTTTTATGGAAATAACTATGGAGTAGAATATACACAGAGAAAGAGAGAGAGATAGAGAGAGAGAGAGAGATAGAGAGAGAGATAGAGAGAGAGAGAGATAGAGAGAGAGAGAGATTGAGAGAGAGAGATAGAGAGAGAGAGATAGAGAGAGAGAGAGAAAGAGAGAGATATATATATAGAGAGAGAGATAGAGAGAGAGAGAGAAAGAGATAGAGAGAGAGAGAGAGAGATAGAGAAAGAGAGAGAGATAGAGAGAGAGATAGAGAGATAGAGAGAGAGAGATAGAGAGATAGAGAGAGAGAGATAGAGAGAGAGAGATAGAGAGAGATAGAGAGAGATAGAGAGAGAGAGATAGAGAGAGATAGAGAGAGAGAGAGAGAGATAGAGAGAGAGATAGAGAGAGAGAGAGAGAGAGAGAGAGAGAGATAGATAGAGAGAGATAGATAGAGAGAGAGAATATGCAGGCAAATAGGCAGACAGTCAGACAGATAGGAAGACAGACAGTTCAACTAATTTACTTTGAGAAAAGAGATGTAAGGAGGAAAATAGATCATTCCGCATTAGAATTTGGAGTCGATTCTTAACTCTGTCTTTTCTCCAATGTCTTCGGGAAACATTCTTATTTACATTATAAAATATAGTTTTCTTTTTTCTATATCAACGTAAGAGATATGAATATTTTCGTTTGCATACAAGTTTACAGAAATTAATTTTACCTTATTAACTATTCCCTGTCACGAAAAGCCGTTTTACGAAAATAATTACATATTTGAAAATTCAGATTAGAAATAATTTTACGACAACATTCTAAATGCTTATCCGAATCGATGTTGACAGCGTCCCCTTTTTGCGTACGTAGTATACGCGATGAAAAAAAAACAACATGCGAAAATTTGTTGAGCTTGTGATCACCATAAATTCCTAAATGAAAACGATAACTCATCGATCAAATACAGAATGCTATCATCTCTTAATTTCCAAATGTCACTTTATTTAATTTTTTGCCTCATCAATCATTTTAAATATTGCCTGAACTGTTGATGATTTTCCGTTATTAGGATTGACTCTGGTTTTTGTGCAGATTAGTTGGATTCGGGGTCAACATTTCCATTTACAGTAACTGATCGAATTCTGGTAATCATTTCGAAATTCATAATCCATTCTCTAAATGAAATATAGATATATTTGATATTCACAAGGCGATGTAAGGTTGAATTGAAAGAGTGTAGTAGACTTAAGGAGACTTTATCTGATGTAATATGTTTTCTACTGATTATTTTATTTGTGTATATTCAGTAAATAGGGTGTTTTTTTAACCATAAATCAAAGTCAAAAGCCACTCGAGGATGAGTGTTAATAGGCCGGATTGGGTGGAATTGCTGAGTACAATAATAATAATAGAAATGACCGCGTAAAAAGGTAAGAAACTGTCGTGTGACGACATGCAACAAAGACAGGCAAAGAAGAAGAAGAACGTACGAAAAAGAAGATGAAGAAGAATGAAAAAGAAGAAGAACGAACGAAGAAAAAGTAGAAGAAGAACGAAGAAGAGGAAGAAGAAGAAGAAGAAGAAGAAGAAGGACGAAAAAGAAGAAGTACGAAAAAGAAGAAGAACGAAAAAGAAGAAGAAAAAGAAAAAGAAGAAGAACGAACGAAAAAGAAGAAGAAGAAGAAGAAGAAGAAGACAAAGAAGAACGAAAAAGAAGAAGAACGAAAAAGAAGAAGAACGAAAAAGAAGAAAAAGAAAAAGAAGAAGAAGAAAGAAGAAGAAGACAAAGAAGAAGAAGAGGAAGAAGAAGAATGAAAAAGAAGAAGAAAAAGAAGAAGAAGAACGAAAAAGAAGAAGAACAACAAAAAAGAGGAAGAAGAAGAACGAAGAGGAAGAAGAAGGAATAGAAGAAGAAGAAGAAGAAGAAGAAGAAGAAGAAGAAGAAAGCGTATACTATTACCAGCTTAAAGACGAGGAACACTATCGGGAACCAATATTAATCGATAGCATGAACTGCATTCGATTGCTTATGGAGAGGTTTGTGACAAGAAATTGCGTACATTAGATGTGAAGACGACAAAGTTGTAATCAGCAGTGAAGCAGTCTGACGGCTATGTGTTCCACATACTAGAACGCTTTCATAGATGTGTCAATAGAAATTCTGCCTGATACTTAGCATATATATAGGAAAATACTGTTTCCGTTGTAGTATTAATACGAGTTGTTGCTGTAAATGTTTTACCATAAGGCACTAAGGACTGGGGCTCCGCTGAGCAACGTCCATGGACATAAAGATAGGGAAGACTAACAACGTCTCTTTTGCGAGACAGTGGTTTATAAGAGAGGAAAGACCTTCCGCAGCAGATTTCGAAGTGTATCTTCTACTGTTTCAAAGCCGGAAAGCGTGCTCAGTGTGGCAGTGTCCAAGTTATTTCTAATATTTCAAGGTGAATTACTTCGTCGGTGTAGGTTGTTAGTTGTGGTCTATGGCGTATGATGTGATTTTGTTATATTTGTTTCTGGTCAATCATTCTAAGCATTTCTTGAACTATGAAACAATGTTCGGTGGGAGTGCATGCTCAAGTTCGAAAAACTATTTTCACTTCATATCTCAAATTGTGTATGCATTTTGTGATTGGATCAACTTATTTGATCAATGAAACTATTAGGTTCCTTGGCTTTGTGTCATGACTTTTATATATATGAGAGAACTTGAATGCCTGCTAGCAAGTCTCCTCAAGTGTCTAAGGTCTCTTTCTACAGGGGTTTGTCAGGACGACATGGCATGAAGATACTTCCCCCTACAAGTAAACCCTGACTAAATATTCAAAATAACTTAGTATTCACAGCGCAAATAATATCCCCTAGAAACTGCCATCCCATACTGTTTATACGATAAATTGTGCATTTTCACCAAGTGAGGTTGCCTATATTAACAGCACTAAGCTGGATACTCCACCAGACTAGACGAATTTTTGTCCTGGAATCCGGTAAAACCAAAAGAGCAAAGGAAGCTATACTATAATATAATTAACTGGTCTATTGAGTATAAGATAGTTAATGTTCTTAACGCTTTAACTAACTCAACGTTTTAGAAATAAATGAGAATTTTATAGAATATTCGTATATCTATGTATCTCATATAGAGATCAAGTGTTAGACCCAAGTAGGGGCCCCTTGAATTCTACGAATTTCGACTGAAGTGAAATGAAACAAAAAAAAAAAAATATATATATATATATATATATATATATATATATATATATATATATAATTATTATTATTATTATTTTTACCCACTAAGAGTTTTCAAACAGGTAATCATCAGAGATTGCTCACTGATAATAACGGGTGGTGTTCCCTGGAACATGGGTGACACCAAGTCTATCCAGATGTCCAATACTTACAACCTCTTTCAATAACCTTTGCAAATTACTTTGCGTTATCGCAACAGCAGCTTTACATGTATTTCTCGCTGGCAACGACCATTCGTCTTCACTTTGATTTCGGTGGTAATAAGCCCCCCCCCCCCAAGGTCCCAGTACTCATAGTACTCATTCAGTAGAGGTCTGGTGAGTGTCTACCATTCTCCTTGACCCTTCATGACTATTTTGTCTGGTATCAGCCGAGACAGATGCTTTTTCTTGGAGAGCGGGGGGAAATTAATAACATTTCTAGCAGGTTCAGTACCCTTTGGTTCATGTTGTGTTACTTCCGTCTTTTTGTGTTACTTCCGTTGCACCTTCCATGTGGCTGGTTTGTGTTTGTAGTTTATCTGGGTTGTTTTCTGCATTCGCGAATTTTCTGATGCAGCAAACTCGCTCAGAAAGAATACACGAACAAACATTACTGCGTGGATAAAACGGTACGTATCTTGAGGATAAACATGCAGGCCAATGGTACAACACAAACCGGAGACAGTACTGGGAAACGAACATCACAAAATATATTGACACATTGAGGCATCAACAGATAAAAAAATCCGAACAAGGATATCGTACATCACAATAATGAACAAGAAGGAAAATAACTGCAACATTATAGATTTAGCCGTCCCAGCAAACCACAGGGTAAATATTTTTAAAAAAGACGGAAACACGAAGCAAATACACGGAACTTGCCAGAAAAAAACTTGGAAAAAAGAACTAGGAGAAATTGGAATTAAGGTGGTCTTCACCTTAATTCTAATTTCCCTATATCTTTTTTTCCACAACCGACAGCAATGATGAACACAGTCGTCGTCGTCGTCGTCGTCGTCGTCGTCGTCGTCGTCGTCATCATCATCATCATCATCATCATCAGCAGCAGCAGCAGCAGCATCAATCGGATCATCATCATGATATTCACTATCATGATCATCACCACCACCCCACCATCATCATCATCATAAGTATAACCATCATCAGCAGCAGGATCATCATAATGATCATCATGATGATGATCATCATCATCATGATAATCATCATCATAATAATAATGATAATGATTATCATCATCATCATCATTATCATCATCAGCTACAGAAGCATTATCATCATCATCATAATAATAAGCATTATCATCATCATCATAATAATAATAATAATAATAATAATAATCATTATCATCATCATCATTATCATCATTAACGGCATCATCATCATCATCATCATCATCATAATAATAATAATGGTAAGCATTATCATCATCATTATCATAATCAGCAGCAGAAGCATTATCATCATCATCCTCATAATAATAATCATTATCATCATCATCATAATAATAATAATTATTATCATCATCATCATTATCATCATCATCATAATAATAATAATTATTATCATCATCATCATTATCATCATCAACAGTAGAAGCATTATCATCATCATCAGCAGCAGCAGCATTATCAGAATCATCATCAGCAGCAGCAGCAGTCACATCATCATCTTATTCACCATCATGATCATCACCACCATCCCGACCATCATCATCACCATCAGCATCATCATCATCATAATTATAACCATCATCATCAGCAGCAGCATCATCATGATCATGATCATGATGATGAGTATGATCATCATCATCATCATACTAATAATAATAATGATAATCATTATCATCATCAGCATTATCATCAGCCGCAGCAGAAGCATTATCATCATCATCATAATAATAATAATCATTATCATCATCATCATCATAATAATAATAATAATCATTATCATCATAATCATCATTATCATCAACAGCAGAAGCCTCATCATTATCATAATAATAATAACAATAATCATTATCATCATCATCAGCAGAAGCATCATCATCCTCATATCATCATCATCATCATCATCATCATCATCATCATCAGCATCACCACCATCATCATCATTATTGTTATCTCCTGACTATAGATCAGTTTATGGGATTCATGGTTGTTTCTTCTACCTTTACTGTGATCTTTTCTTTATATTTTTCTTTAGCGTTCGTTGGTTTTGTTAGTTGGTTGTTGTATTCGATAATTTATGTAAAGATTTCGGTTATGTTCTTGATTGCCATCCTGCGTATGCCCTTACTCCTCCATTTCATTAAATCATTTCCGAACTGTCCTAGTGCTACTTCGAATATTGTTATCATAATAAAGCTTTCTGCATGTTCTATATTCCTTTCAGTTCTCTGGTAAGTCCTATATGTTTGTTTCGTTTTTCTTTCAACTTGAGCTTTTACCTGTAAATTGCTCGGATGGAGAATCTCCAGGTGTGAAGTGTTTTTAATTCTTAATTGCTCCTGTTTTCGTGTTTGAAAGCATTCATCATCATCACTATCATCATCATCATCATCATCATCATCATCATCATCATCATCATCATCATCATCATTAATGTTATTTGATATGCAAATTACCATATAACACTGTAGTCTGAAGGGTAATTTATTATTAGTATTATTATTATCATTCTTGTTATGATTATTATTTCTGCTCACTACGAGTTTTCACACAATTCCTAATCGGTGATGTCTTACCGACAAAAAAACGGTTGTGTTCCCTGCAGTCTGAGTGACAACAAGCCTCCCCAGAGTTCCAGTACTCTCCACCTATGTTCGATCACTACAACAAATTACGTTGCGGTACCGCAACAGCCGCCTACCATTGATTTCCCGCTGGCAACGACCAGTAGTCTCTCCTGGGATGGGGTTGAAAATAAGCTTCGCATCCTACTTGACGCTGTACAACTATTTTGTGTGATGTCAGTTGAGGCCGGTGCCACATTTTTTTTTGGGGGGGGGTGAGAGGCAGTTTATGGTTTTTATTGCTGTTTCTGTTCTTTAGTTCATGAGGTGGTGTACTTTCTGTGTTTTTTCCTTCATGTTGTAACTTCCATGTGACTGGTTACCATCTGTAGCTTATGCACGTTGGTTTCCGCATTCGAGGAGTTTCCTTAAGATTGCAGCAGTTTAAATCATTGCAGTCTTTTGTATAGGCTTATTGATCCCTTTGATTCTAAATTATCCCTGTTTTTTCTCTCCAGATGTTTTGTACTGTCCGTAGTGCTCTTATGATTATTGGTATTATATTGACTTTCTTCATGCTCAACATTCCTTTCAGTTCTCTCGCAAGTTCCGTGTATTTGCTTCGTTTTTCCGTCTCCATGATCTTCACTCTGCTGGAACGGTGAAGTCTACGATTTGTCAGGGGTTGTCTTTCTTGTTAATTATGGTGTCATTCGGTTTCATTGCTTTCATTAGTTTACATGTTTGTACATCCATATCACAGATGAGTTGGTGCTTTTCGTTTTCTGTATGTATCTGGTTTATGATTGCACAGTTCCCTCTCTACTGATTTTCCCTAAGCCGGCGTGTGTATTCTTGTATGGTGAGGGGGATAGTTCGCTTGATTCACTTATTATATGATTTACTGTTTCATCTCTTTATCCACACAGTCTACATGTATTGTTTATATGGGGGTATCTATATTAGCTTTAATGTTGCTTGTCCTAATAGTGTTGTTCTGTGCAGCTGTTATTAAAGATTCTGTTTATCTGCCCAAGTGCTCTTTTCTTAACCATGCCCAGCTATTTTCATTGGTTCCTCCTCTTGTTAGTCTTATGAAGCGTGCATGTAGTTTTTTTTCTTCACACTTTTCTTTTCTTGTCTATTTGTTACTGGCTCCTGTGCTCCTCAAATAGTGTGTTAAAGATCTCCCTTGCTGTGGTGATCAGTCTTTCTGTGTTCTAAGTGATGTATTTCTCCAGCTCATTTATTCTATCTTCCACACAGTCTTCTATACTTACCAGTCATCTTACCCGTCGTTTCATTTTCATGTAGAGTCTGCCCGTATTGTCTTTTGGGTGTAGTGCATTGTGCATGGTTATTCATTTTCAAGTCTCTTGGTCGAGGTACTTGAGTTTTTCATTAGTCTAACCTATGAATGGTCCAGGAAATTTTATTAGATATACTGCTCAGGGATGTATTCCTTTAACTTTATGTTAGCTATATAATTTCGTTTCTAAGAGTTTTCTAGTTTTTCGCAAATATTATTTTCCAATCATCTCGTTAATTTCTGTAGATTTGATGGTGTCTGCTTCCAGATCTCTTAAATATGTATAGCTCTCCTGCTCGACTAGCGCCCTTATCTCCTCTTTGTTGGGTAGTTCAATGCCTGAATCGTCTCCATTTTTCCATATTCTTCTGCTTCTTCTTCTTCTTCTTCTCATGATTATTATTATTATTATTATTAGTAGTAGTAGTAGTAGTAGTAGTAGTAGTAGTAGTAGTAGTAGTAGTAGTGGTAGTATCATTATTATTATTATTAACCTTCTCGCACGATAATTGTCATCAGTTGGCATTTAATCTGCGTAATAAATATTGAAAGTAATCGTCAAGCGCTGATACTCTGATTCGGCATTGCTTAAATGCTTTGAAAATATTACTTTAAAAATAGTCTCTTAACAGAAAAACGAATGTTCATTATACGTAAATGTAAAATGTAATGAATGATTAGAATAACAATTGGAAAAAGAACAATGTTTATGTTAGCATCAAGTAGTTTAAACAAAGAATATATAAATAAACGTTTTTACTTTCTTTAAACTATTGATTTTCAAAAATGCAAGCGTTCCACTTCAGAGAGAAATAATCGGGATTAATAAGTAAAAATAGTATTACTGTTAGCACAGATTTGAAAATATAAAAATACACAAGAATAATATATATATATATATATATTTATATATATATATATATATATATATATATATATATATATATATATATCGTTATTATTATTTCCACAATCAGACAACGTCGCAGCATTAAACCCGTGTAAGCCACAAACCGGAAGTCCTAGACTCGAGTGTATATATATATATATATATATATATATATATATATATATATATATATATATATATATAGGTGTGTGCATACTTTTTGCGTGTGTACGTGCGTTTTTATTTTATACATATCGACACCTAGGATGCATTTAAATATCTCGCCTTGCATCAATTTCTGAAATCAATTTTAATTAAAGTTGTAGCTTATATTTCTGATAGTTGCTTTAATCATTTAACTGAAAGTGTAGATCACGATTCAGGTAATTTACGACATGTCGTCAGCTGTATTGGGGATACTGCTTTCGAGTTATATTGATCCATCTTACTGTTTTGTAGATACACTGCGAGGAGAGGCGCGAAAAGCGAAATTCTGCCGAATCAACCATTGATATTACCCCCCTAGCGGCCTTGAACACACGAGGCTGTTCAAAACCCCAGCGTTGATTCAAAATCGCGCGAGACTATCAGGTGCCATCTTGAATTATACAGATGCTTCAGTTGTTGAGAGAATTCATGAATCCCTCCCTCTTCTCGTAACCGCCATGACACCAAGCTCTCTCTCTCTCTCTTTCAATCTTCTGACTCAGCAATTCACGCTGACATTAACATTCATTTGACGCCTCAGATAAAAGGCGTCCATTGCGGTGGCCGCTCGTTTGAGGTGTCGGAAAATTGTGAATGCCGGCTGACGAATTCTGCGGGTAGAAAGCTCCAGTTTTTGTCTCATTCGGTTAAAAACAGTTTCGAACGGCAAAATCAAGTGACAACTCTCTCCCTAGGCTCGCAAATTCGTTTTTCCCTCCCGAGAGTGTAAAATAGTAACTGAAGAACTAATATAAAATGTATCATCTCTCTAAACTCTTACTAGCGAAATATGTGATTGGATAAATTATGCAAAACATGGGCATATATATATATATATATATATATATATATATATATATATATATATAGAGAGAGAGAGAGAGAGAGAGAGAGAGAGAGATAGAGAGAGAGAGAGAGAATCAAATATGAAACTAAACTTAAACTTTTAGTAGATATAACCTATAGTGAAATGGTTTAAGCTCAATATACGAGATAGAGCAATTATAAAAATAGAAGAAATAAGAGTGATAAACATGTACGAATGTCCAGATTTATTTCAAACTTCGATTGTTCAATGCAAGGTATATTCTGTAATAAACCAGTGTTTATTATTCTTTCGTTAAGCTAAGGCTTTTCAAAGATCGAAATCTTCTCATCAGAGGAGAAATTCTGTAATAAACTTATGTTTATGTTGAGGTGGGAGCGTACAATTTTTATTTATATTTTTATTTTCATTTTATTTTGTCCTGAATTGTTTTTAGATAACATCCATCCTGATTTTACGCTCCCACCTCAACATAAGACTATTCACCTTTGGCCCTTATTTTGTTCTTTATTTCTACTTTGTTTTACTTTATATAAAATTTTCAAAGTTAAATGTTGCCGATAATATTTACAACTACATTATCGGCTTCCCCATCCTCTGATGAGAAGAGTGTTTTCTTTGAAAATCCATGGATTAAGGATATGAGGCTCCTTGCTCTGAACCTTTGATGTTTTAATAAATATTGTATCTTTACAATTCTTTATTTTCATCTTTTACCTCTAAAATATATATATATATATATATATATATATATATATATATATATATATATATGTGTGTGTGTGTGTGTGTGTGTGTGTTATAATGGAATAATTCCAGGAAGAAATCCGGGTATGAGAGCTCAATGTGGTAAACAGAGCAAGAATAACATAAAATATAATAACAGGAAATTACATAATCGTCGATGCAATAATTTATTTCAACCTTTTGGTTTCCTCAAGCATCAAACTAGACAATTACATTTTTGAGACAGTCTCAAAAATGTAATTGTCTAGTTTGATGCTTGAGGAAACCACAAGGTTCAAATAAATTATTGCATCGACGATTATGTAATTTCGTGTTATTATATTTTATGTTATATATATATATATATATATATATATATATATATATGTATACATACAGGGTGAGTCAAAATGCACGCAAATAATTAAGTCTTTATTAAATGACTATAAAATTATATTAAATTAAACTAAATATAATCAAAAGCGCGTGTTAGCGTTAATGTAAAGCAGAGTCAGAGAATATGTTCTGATCAGGTATCGTAAGCTAGAATCAAATGCTGAACTGTAAGTATTTTATCAACCGAATGTTTAATATAAGTTACATGTTGCGCTCATTAAAAATCCTATAGGTTTCTTTCTACGGAGATAACATTTTCACAGTGAAAAACTAAAACACTACAAAGAGACAGAAAGTAAAAAATAACATAGTTTTTCAGACAAATAGGATGCTGCTCTTAAAACCGACGGTAGCGCACATGTTATATTAGTGAAGTATTTGGTATTCAGCAAAATCTTCCTTTTTTTTTTTACTTAAGTCTGGCTCATATTCGTGCGGAAAAAGAACGTTAATGCTCTATATATTACAAGTCGATTATTAACAACATCGACACATTTACAGAACTTTAGAAGTTGGATATTCAAAATTATTTTAACAATTTAGATTGCATTGTGTATGTCTGCTAGACCGATGTCTATATCCATTCACAATCAGAAAAAAAATATTGCTATAGAAACCCTATATGGAATTTGAATGGCCGCTTGCTCCTTCCAACTAGAAGACTTTATATTTAACCTCTCTCTGTTTATAACAAAATTAAATATGTCTGAAGGTAGGCCCCACCCCTACGGGCATAATCAATTTAATATACGTGTTAATAAACGTAACTTGTATTCGCGTGGTTCTCATTATCATAACTGCGTCGCGTTTTTCTTCCCATGACTGAAGACACCCGAAATAAATTATTCACAGCCACGAAGAATATGGAATCATTGATTCGAAGAAAGACCTTTATTTGACCGTGCAGATTGGCCCTTTATTCTACCAGACGTGAGGGTTGGCGCATTCTCGACTACGAATATATTATTGTAGTTATGTTCGTATAACAGTTATTGAACACGTCTGTCGCCCCTCAATACTTCTACTCGACTGGTTGCGTATTCCGTTCTCTCCCCCTCGGCTGACGTGCATGCGTTCTCAGTACACCCAGGGTCGAGATGGCATTCGAAGGCACTCGCTGACGCAACGATATGTGTACGTGTTGAAAAAATCACGAGATGAATACTAGCAATCGTACCCACTTACTGTTTAACATTCGTATTTAGACTTTTTTCCGTGGAACATTATTCACTTGCTGCCCTAAGACTGGATACTGAGACACGATGTCATTTTTTAATATGAGAATAATCCGACTTCTCTCGAAATATAAACTCTAGATTTGGACAATAATTAAAATTGATTCACTCTAGAAAGATTTCTCTACCGTGGATCGAGGACAAAATAGATACACTTTATCATTAGAATATATACTACAGTTTCACCTAGCTCAAGTTCAAATTAAAAAAAAGAATTTACGCTTTTCTGTTATGCTGAATTTGCAATAGCATTTTTTGGTCTACAATATTTTCTTTGGAAATCATATTTATTGGGTGTGTTACTCTTGAGTTAAAAATATCATATCTCTGGTCAGTCGAACTTTATTTTGAAATATGATTGTCTTTAGTCTATCGACGTTCAGTTTGAAATGCCTTTGTTTTGTTATGTCACGCGTGAGATTGATTTATGATGTTTATACGGTTTTCAGTCGTATGTTCTAATTTACTTTTTGAAAATAGTATTCATTTATCTATGAGTCGTAAGTTTGAAATATCATGTTTTATTCTATGGCATATTTACGTTTTAAATATCATGTTTTATTCTATGGCAGATTCACGTTTGAAATATCATTTTATTTGCTCTTTTACGCACGAGAGCATGAAACATGTTCAATGGTGTGACACGCTTAAGTTAAAAACATATTTTCATTTCTCTGATACAAATAAAATTAAAATATAATTGTCTATGTTCGGGCGCTCTTAAATTTGAAATATCATTTTATTTGCACTTCTACGCATGAGCACGAACTATGTTCAATGTTGTGGCACGCTTGAGTTAATTTTCTTTGTTCTGATACAAATAACACAGAAATATAATTGTCTATGTTTTGTTACTCTTACGTTTGAAATATAATTTTATTTGCTCTGTTACACATGTGCATGAAATATGGTCAATGGTGTGACACGCTTAAGTTAAAAAATATAATTTTCATTTCTCTGATACAAATAACATTAAAATATAATTGTCTATGTTCGGGAACTCATAAATTTGAAATATCATTTTATTTGCTCTGTTACACATGTGCATGAAATATGTTCAATGGTGTGTCACGCTTGAGTGAATTTTCTTTGATCTGATACAAATTACATAAAAATATAATTGTCTATGTTCGGGAACTCATAAATTGGAAATATCATTTTATTTGCTCTGTTACACATGTGCATGAAATATGTTCCGTCACTCTTATTTTGAAATAGAATTTCCTTCGCGTAACGCCTAAATTGGAATGAACGCATCTTAAAACCATTCTTGTTTATTTTTAATAAAATATATGTAATGTCTTCTTTTTTCTAAATCCAGTTTTGTGTGATACTTTCTTTATTCATGTCAGCCATTGTTGTGCCTACCTCCTATCGTGTGTTCCCTTTCTACACTTTCCACTCTTTCGCCGTGCGCCACGTACCTGTGCTTCTTATTCTACAACAGCCAGCCCTTTATTTTGTGATCAATAAATTAAACTGTGCTTTGACTTAAAATCCGCCATAAGAAACATCAAAGGAGTTAGAGAAGGCAGGAATGAATAAGGCTGGACTTGTTTAAACGCGGCCAATAAGGAAATGCTATTTGTCTGACCTCATGGATCATCGATCATCGATTAGCGATTAACGATTGCCTCGTTACCATCCGTTTGACTCACGGACTTTGCCGATCTTTTTCTAAATATAAGTTTCGCTCTTTTGTGCAATGTCAGAACAGTCTAGAAATATATTCCTACATAAGAAGCAGTATACATTCATGTTATGCGGGAGTAGTTCCATGGAAATAATCAAACAGTCGCGATTATTTTGTTAAGGTATGATCTCTAAATAGTGAAACTTACAATTACAAATTGAAGGAAATATACACATCATCTGATATGGATGAATTGCTTTTCCTATTCAAGATGCCATGAGGCCATTTGAGTTTTTAATTTTTATTCGGTTCCGCATGTGGAAACTCATACACAAATAAAGGGATCGTGACTCTTGTTCCAATGTTGTAATTGTGCCTGAAAGGTTATCTCTACACTGCTCATTCCACAAGGGTGAAAAATAACATGGTCCATCGATGAAATAAACATCATACCGGTTGTAGTGGGGGCAACTGGTCTGGTGAACAAAATCTAAGTAAATACTTAGAAACAATCCCCGGAAAACCAAATTGTAGGGAAGTACAGATAGCAGCCCTAAAAAGAACAACATCTGTCCTTAAGAGAGCCCTCGGATATAAATTTTACTCATAGGGAAAACAAGTGTTAGCCTCAAGAGTAGGCCCCTTGATCTCTTTAGATAAACTAAATTAAAATGAAAAAAAAAGTGAAACCAGACATTGACATCTGGAACAAACCAGAAAAAACTGATCTAATCATTGATGTAACCGTCCCAAATTACTATGGCCTCAATAGAGCCGAACGGGAAAAAATAACAAAATAACAAGATCTCAAAAATGATTTTCATATAACATGGTCCCTCGATGAAATAAACATCATACCGGTTTAGGTGGGGGCAACTGGTCTAATGAAAACAAATCTAAGTAAATACTTAGAAACAATCTCGGGAAAACCAAACTGTAGGGAAGTACAGATAGCAGCCCTAAAAAGAAACGACATCTATCCTTAAGAGAGCTCTCAGATATAAATTTTACTCATAGGGGAATCAAGTGTTTGCCTCAAGAGTAGACCCCTTGATCTCTTTAGATAAACTAAATTAAAATGAAAAAAAAGTGAAACGTCTGCGTATGTAGATAATATTAAAATAGTTATTATTGAAATAATTATACATCTATATATATATATATATTTATTTATTCATTAATTGAATTAAATATTTACATTTAAATGCCGTTATACCAATGGTTTCCGTTCCTATGAAGGCAATTTTTTCAATGACTTTTTAATTTACTGTATACTTATTGATTTCTAACCTCCTGCCGTAAAAGGTCCGTGCATAGTCTTTGATTTCACTGAAGAAATAAATATCTTATAACAATAATAAAGTATTTATGGGTGTGAAATAAGTGGGTGATTAGTTTTATTTTTCGTGCAGGGGTGATTGCTACGATGTCTATGTCCTGGATGTTATCGGTATTTAATATATCATCGTTATATAAGAATTACAACAATGAGAAGTTAATGAATTAATGTATAGCCGAGTAGATCTAAAGGCGGTACCTTACACCAGCAATACAAAAGAGAACTGGATAACCATTATGAACTGGAATCGTTTTGATTTAATACATATGTTGGAAGATGCACTCGGAAACCTTTTTTCATATGTTGCTTGTAGATATGATAAATGTTATCAACTTAATAATATGTTGCGTGTATCGAATTTGTTCTTACTTGTATGACTTACATACAACAAATAATTATATGATGTAACTATCGACTAGATGTCTGCCGTGTGACGAATGGTGCTCATATTGAGCAACTGTGAAGATTCCCCACAAAACTTGAAACTTTAACCTTTCCAACGGTTCCAATTTCATTTTTCAACTCCTAATAGTTTTTGAGTTATTAAAAATCGTTATGTTCCCAAGACTTTTGAAACACCCTGTATATATATATCACGCAATGAGCGACGTCTTCGCTGGCTCGGTCGTGTGTGCCTGATGGATGATGGGCGCATCCCTAGAGATCTTCTCTACGGCGAGCTTGCCTCAGGCTCAAGAAAAAGAGGTCGTCCCCATCTCCGCTTCAAGGATGTCTGCAAGCAAGATGTGAAGGCTTGCTCAATTTACATTAATACGTGGGAAACCTCTGCAGCTGACAGACCAGTCTGGAGGAAACAGATACGCCATGGAATGATCATCAGTGAGAAGACCCTCCACGATGAAAACGCTGCGAAGAGAACTAAGAGAAGAGCGAACCTACAGGCAGACCAACAAGCCGAGGTGACACGTTACACAACAGCTTTCGTATGTCAACGCTGTAGTAGACCATGCAAATCAAGAATTGGTCTCTACAGTCACACAAAAAGATGCACACAAACAACATCCCAATACGACGCTGATCCATACAATATATATATATATATATATATATATATATATATATATATATTATAATATAAAATGAAGTAATAAAATAAACCTTTTTTCATATGTTGCTTGTAGATATGATGAATTTTATCAACTTAATAATATGTTGTGTGTATCGAATTTTTTTTTAGTTGTATGACTTACATACAACAAATAATTATATGATGTAATTTTCGGTTTGATTCATTTTAATGTGAGATTTCTTAGCAAAATTTACACGAATACAATTATAAGATTAGTCAACAATCGATGTCTGCATCGCTCAAACCGGAAAGAGTCTATGGCAGTGCGCATGCTCGGATACAAAAAAAGAAAACCTAGCATGATGGCTGCTGGCATTCTTTAGTGAACATTTTCGTCAACGAACGCGGAAGCTTACGGCCAGCGCACTTTTATCTGAACGAGTGCAACTATTTCTCGCTTGATGCACCAGGTATGAGAAATCAGTGCTGGTCTGCACGTTTCTTAGTTTCACTGCTATATATCTGATTGGACGGGAGTGGGCGTCTCGTGTCTGTTTTCCTAGGCTGGAGTTGATGCTGTGCTCTAGCTGCTACTCTTCCATGACAATAGCAGATTGCTTGATTGATTCCTGTGAGGAAAAATAGTAGATATTAGAAAATATATATCAGTTCTTATTAAACTGTTTCTTACGATTTCTTGAATTATTTTGTTCTGCTATGTTTGCCATTGCTTTCTTAGATTACATCCGGGTCACAGGAGGAAGTGCGGCTTGTTGAGATATCAATGATCCTTAATGATAATGGTGTACTAGATCCGGTCAAGGTTTCTCGGCTTGTTCCATGAATGTGCAACTAAAAGACGACCGTAGGAAATCTACATAACAGCGTTACCCAGAATTCGGCGAGTCAAACCTCTATGACTACTCAATTACAAGGCGATACAAGACAAGCTCCCAATATTCGACACGAAAATCGAAATATATTTATTCATCTAAGACAAATCTGGTGACAAATCTTTTAATAATTTAATGCCAGAATAATAATTAAATTAAAGTCTCGAATCTATGACGTTTCGTGCTTGTTATCTGATTTGATGTGTCATATTTCTTCGTTGTATCCCCACTGATATATGACGTATTTAAGTTTCTCTGTAAGTGTCAATTCGTTCAGCAAATTCTAGCATTAGAAAATGTTAAGATATACAAGGTGATTCATAAGTAACTTAGCTATTTATTTTTGAAATTCTAAAGTCAAAAAATACGGTAATACAAAACAGAAAGTGTATTCAACAAATTCATTTATGGGTGTTTAAAGTTACAGCAAATTCTCAAAATGTCCACCTTCGTTCTGCATGCATGGCTCCATTCTTTTTTGCAAGGAATTAACGACTCTTTGTAGCATATTTGATTGATTATGGTGTTGTGCGAAGGAGGCTTTCTGTTCACATCACGTTTCCATTGCCTTTCAACAAGTGTGGAAGATTCATCAATGTTGGGCATATGAATAACAATAAAAATTCGCTCTTCAATTGTGAATGACATTTTAAATAGCTAAGTGAAGTGACTTATGACTCACCCTGTATATGTATGAATTTGTTTTATCTCACGAAATCAGTCCATCACAACTTGCATGCATCACTTATAATCCTAATCGAAATGACCGCTGACAGTTGTAGCAGCCATTTTAATCGGCTTACACGTATACTTCCGGTACACACAACATTTATCTGAGCGTGCGTAAGACACACGAACGATTATTGAGAAGTAATTCATCGAATCAGCATCTATAACAGTGGTGCCGTGTTGGATGGTGTTATTTATGACTCCTAGGATTCCAAAAGTTTCGACTCGTAGAATTCTCAAAATATCCGCCTCCATCTCATCATTAAAAATCTTTCTTATATTTCGTTGATTAAAAATCCGACTTATACTCTTATCATATTTACGAGTAAGACTCGTTCCTGAACATCTGATTCCAATCCCACTTAGACTCTTACCCTAAAAACCTGATCAATACAACATATCTGTCCAAATATAACGATTTATGCAAAATCTTTACATGATTTCTCGTGATTTCTGAGGTTCCCTGGATTTCCACAAGTTGCTCCTAAAACACGTGTGCATAGACCGCCTCTGTGGACAAGTGCTATATGACACCAACAATAGGGTAGGTTGATTGTGGAGGTTTTTTTAATATATTTCTAAATATAAGTTGGGTATTAGACAATATCACCAAAAATAGATTCCAAACTTGCTCCAATTAATAAAGAAGTAGGTTTACAAATCTTGTCATAAAAAGAACTGATAAATCTTTATCATTCTAATAATTTTCAATAAATGTAACTGTAATAGGTGATTCTTTGTCAATTTAGTGTATCAATCGCTAATTCGGAATACGTTTGAAGAATGTAGGATTAAAGGAACCCACACATGGCGAATTTATTTTAACAAACATTGTTCCACTTAATTATATTGTGTAAAGCAAGGGATAAATTAGTTCATTAATGATCAGTTCTAAGCGATTATCTTCTGAATGTTCGGGGTGTAATCCTCTCTACAGCCAATGCTAACAAAAAAATGATGTTTTTTTGAATACTTAATAAATTTATCAAGACGTGGTGAACTAAACGAGAAGAATCTACCATGTGGATAAAATAAAGGACCTAGTTCGAAAGTGCTTATAGATTTCTGCGTTCGACAAGCTGCACCTTAAGAATGTCTGGGTTACATCGGCCGAAACAATGTAAAAGGTTATAACAGTATAAGAGTAATTCAAATAATACAAAATATACCGCTTTAGTTTAAATGTTGGGTACTGTTCCAGATAACGTGCCTAATTTCCGTGACTTTGCGTCGACAACGATCGGACAGGTCGCGGAAGCGCCCGAGAGTTCCCGAAACGAAAACGCGAAGCGTTAATGGAAGGCTTGCAGGCGATATGAGACGAATAAATTTAAATAAAAAATACACAGACAAAAAGATAAAAAACGGACAAACTGTAGGGTTTATGTGTGGGGTGGGGTGGGGGGGTGGCAATGAACAATTTTCAATCAAATGTGTAGAAATACATTTGGGGGGGCGGGATTTTGTCAATGTTTGTTTTATTTGTTTCAATCAAACGTGTAGAAATTTTTATTTGGTGGGGGGGCGTGTCAATGTTTTCTTTTTCATTTGTCTCGCTGTTTTTATCTTCTTCTTTTCTTGCTAACATAAAACAAAGAAAGAAAGAAAATGGGTTATGGTTATGGTTAGGGTATAGGGGTAGGGGTAGTGTCATGGGTTAGGTCTCCCGTTCTTAGCGATAGCCAAGCCCTGCATTCAAACTGCCAACCTCTAACTGGAAGATTGGCAGACGCTAATATAAAACGAATATATTCAAAGAAAAAATACATAGATTAAAATTATTTTTTTGTGTGAAAATAATGTTTTTTGTGGGGAGGGTAAAATGCTGTCAAAGTTATTTATAAGATAAAGGGAAAAAAATGATATTATTCCGTCAGCGCTCGGGCATGCCCGATCGTTGTCGACGCGAAGTCACGGAAATTAGGCGCGTCATCTGGAACAGTACCCAATTTTGTTTATGATTCTACGTATAAATGTAACTACTTTCGAAACTGCAACTACGGCGCTTCTATAAATTGCTGTGTCGATAACTACACGAGAAGTGTGCCATCATATTAAGGTACGAAATAGTCAAATATGCTTAAGCTATTCAAGAATGTGACATTAATTAATTTTCTCATAACGCTTAAATGTCGTTTTTTTATTACTTTTTATGAATTTACATATATTTATAACTACAAAGCCTGAGCTTTCTAAAGGGTACACTTAATATATTTTTTTTTGTTTATTAATATTCTAACCTATCAAAGATAGGACGCTATTTGAATATGAGGATTAATGAGATTATCAGTTACAAGATGATCGACGTCAGGAGACGATTAAAAACAATGATTTGATTGGGATGACGTTGCTGCCTGTATACTTTTCTATGTGAGACGTAGCCACCACTCATGCTACAAGGATGACAAAATAATTAACCTTAGACCATGTCGATATACTAATTACAGTTATGGTCTTTTGGCTAAGATCAAAGTGTAGTATCTGTTCCGATGGATACTGCACCCCATAGACTGGTATTGTCTTGGCCTCCGGGGCTTGATTTACGCCGGTCTATGGGATTGTCCTGTGCAGTTCTAGGAGGTCCACCCTCCCAGGCTTCGCCTCCCCTCTTTGGGGAGGAGTAAGTTTATTGCTTACTGTCTGAGGCGCCCCTACCGGGGAATGCCGACGGGGCTGCCCAGGCAATTTTTAAATGGCCAGAGTGCTCACCTCTCGAGCGCTGGCTTTTAACCCCACTTTCTCGACCCAAGCTGTGGTCACATCTTACCTGTGGGAGTAAGATAAAACTGGCCTTGTGCCTAACTCCTGGGGAGGAGTAAATACCTACAGTTATGGTCTTTTGGCTAAGATCAAAGTGTAGTATCTGTTCCGATGGATACTGCACCCCATAAACTGGTATTGTCTTGGCCTTCGGGGCTTGATTTACGCCGGTCTATGGGATTGTCCTGTGCAGTTCTAGGAGGTCCACCCTCCCAGGCTTTGCCTCCCCTCTTTTGGGAGGAGTAAGTTAATTGCTTACTGCTTGAGGCGCCCCTACCGGGGAATGCCGACGGGGCTACCCAGGCAATTTTTGATGGTCAGAGTGCTCACCTCTCGGGCGCTGGCTTTTCAACCCCCACTTTCCGACCCGACCTTGGGTCACATCTTACTTGTGGGAGTAGGATAAAATTGGCCTTGTGCCTAACTCCTGGAGAGGAGTAAATAAAAGTATCTGTTCCGATGGATACTACACCCCATAGACTGGTATTGTCTTGGCCTTCGGGGCTTGATCACCGCCGGTCTATGGGTCTGTCCTGTGCAGTTCTAGGAGGTCCACCTTCCCAGGCTTTGCCTCCCCTCTTTGGGGAGGAGTAAGTTTATTGCCTACTGCCTGAGGACCTCCTACCGGGGAATGCCGACGGGGCTGTCTAGGCAATTTTTAATGGCCAGAGTGCTCACCTTCTCGGGCGCTGGCTTTTCAAGTCTCACTTTCCCGACCTGACCTTGGATCACATCTTACCTTGTGGGAGTAAGATAAAACTGGCCTTGTGCCTAACCTCCTGGAGAGGAGATAAATAAATACAGTTATTGTCTTCTTGGAATTTGTACTTTTGTACATGGATTCAAACATGTGACAAATAAAGAATAGGCTGAGTATACATCACGGAGGCAATGGGATTTCTGATAGATATAAATAGTTTTGGTCTGAAAGTCCATATACTAAAAAGGTTATTTCTTCTACTTAGTCATTACATCCACGGAAAGCAGCACATTCCACAGTTTTAGTAGTGCATTGTATATGTCTATAATCTCAGTATTGACCTACACGAGTTAAAAATACTATTTGAAATCTTCAGAATTTAAAAAATAACATCTTAGAGTTTTTGGAGTGTTGGGCTTCAAAAAGCATACTAATAGCTAATTTTTCTTAAATACTGAACCCAGGATCTCGAAACGATTACGGTAACAACGAGTTTTAATTTCTCATATATCTAAGGGATGTTTTTAACTGTATACGTGTTCTATAAATTAATAGAAAACTCACTAATTATTGTGTTGCAAAGTAATATATATATATATATATATATATATATATATATATATATATATATATATATATATATATAGTCTCGGAAGTTTCTCAAGCATTAAAACTATTAAAAAAAAACTTTAAAAAAACAAAAAAAAAACTTTTAGTCCCAAGTCGTTCAGTGGAAAATCACTCATGTAAGTCAATTTATTTTTCACAGTTATTATATTAGTTTGCTTCTAATATTATTTAAGGGATCATCAGTCTTCCTTACCTGTGTTGTTCGTCTGTCTAATAAAATGTATCCGTTACTTACAAAAATGTTGCTGAATTTTAAAGTGTTTGGACGAATCCATTACACTACTTTTTAGGTGATTAATGTATTCTGATTTCTAGTTTTATATTAAAAATATAAAAAATATCAACATATCAAAATATAATTATTTTTTTAAATATATATATATATATATATATATATACTTTAAGTCCCTCCTCCTCCCCCCTCCTCCTCCTCCTTTGTTGTCCAACTCCCCGTTGTCATCAACCTCAAATAAATACTAATCTCCCTTGTCCACTCACAGCGTTTCCAATCGGCGTTCACAAGTCAACTGCCGATGTTTTCTCTCTTTATATATATATATATATATATATATATATATATATATATATATATATATATATATTTATTTATAAAATACAGAAATTCAATGCAACATCAGTACCGTCGGTTTCAAAGCGGGGGGGTTAATACCGATTATCGTCAGCTGATAAACATTTTTAGAAATGGTGGGACTTATTCGGTCACGCCTAAGATCACGTAGGCCGTGTGGAATGAGGGGGGGTGTTTACATATGTGTGCGTAAGGGGTTTAATTTAGATTCTAATATTTAAATTTTCAATATATATAAAATGGTTATTAATTTAAATAAAGCAGAAGAAAAGGATTTGTTTGTAATATATAAAAAATGTGTAAGAATTTATGTAGGACAGAGGTCGGGGTTTGGGGGCCAGGAAGTATAGCGGAAAAAGGAAGGAGGAATTAGGGATGCAGGTGTCGGGTAAGACGCAGAAGAGATGGGAGAAGAAGGACGGATCTAGGTACGGCGTTGTAAACATTGATAGCCGTTGACTCTAGAACTCGGTACGGGCAGTCTAACAGTTCGACCGTAGCATAAAGTGTCAGAGTAGCAAAGAAGGGAATACTACTACTACTAATAATAATAATAATAGTCATAATAATAATAGTGGCTCAGCCAATTTAAAAGATAAAAATTAAAATTAAAATTAAAAAAAAAACGCGTGGCTGGGAAAAAAAACTGTTGGCATCAGCGTGTTATTAAAATAGCACTGGCTATATAGTGTAACGGTTCCCGGCCGAGAAGCGGATCCTAAAGTGACATTCTGAGTAGAGTGTAGAGAGATGTATAAGGGAATAAATTTAAGAGACCTGAAAATTTTGAAAAGCTAGAGGACTTAAAATGGAGGTTGTGGAAAATAGAAGATATGGAAAGATGATAGAAAAATTATAGAACAATAAATAAGCCTCGCATTTAACTGACAGATCTACTATCAACAAGTATGGCTATTGACAGTCCGAGAGGGACTGCTACGAACTTGTTGATATTGGAAAGTTGGGGTCTGTCTAACGGCTATCTATGGCATTATCTAAAGCCGATGTTTACAAAGCGGCGATGTTTACAAAATAGGCAGTTCTTCGCTGTCGAGGGTGGGGTGGGGGGAAGATAATTAATCGATGAATGGTAGGTATCTGATTTTAATAATTGGGATTACTTGGGGTGGGTGAATACCTTAATAAAACATATATAAAAGGGTATATAAAGAAATGAATAAAAACATTTTTTAAATATATAAAAAATATATATAAAAATATATTATATAAAAAATATAACAATATATAAAAAATATTAAAAAATTATAAAAAAATAATAAAAAAAATGTTTTTAAATAATAAAATAAAAAAATAATAAAATAATAAAAAAATAATAAAAAAATAAAAAATAAAAAAATATATAAAAAAATATATAAAAAAAAATATATATAAAAAACCTATATAAATATATATATATGTGAAGAAATATATAATGATAAAGGGGTATTAAATTATGTAAAATGGGGTAAAGGATCATATGCTTGGTGGTTAAGGTTGGGGATAAGGTTTTTTTTTTGGTGGATGGGTTTAGGGAATTGCGTCTGTATGTCGGGTTAGGTAAGGTCCATATCGGGGTTGAGATATAGAGTGGGGGGGACAAGGCAGGGTATGCGAGATGGGGTTGTCTTAGTCATTATTGTGTCGGTCAGTCCAGTTTATGAGGAGTGCTTGGCGTCTGTATTTCTTCACATATATATATATATATATATTTATATAGGTTTTTATATATATATATTTTCATATATTTTTTAAAAAAATTTTAAATTTATCATTCTGACGTTTTCTTTTAGAGGGTCAGTCGATAAGGCCATAAAGAAAATGTTAGCAATTTTCTTTTTTTTTACACCCATCCCGTTTGATCGATTAAAAAAATGTTTCCTCTGAAATATATATATATATATATATATATATATATATATATATATATATATATATATATATATATATAAATATATATATATATATAAATATATATATATAAAAATATATATATATATATATATATATATATATATATAGGTCATAGACCATTAATTTTAACGACTCACAGTTCAAGTGCGGACAGTTACTCGCAAACCAGTCACTATTCCTTTGTCGTAATATAGAACATGTTTGTAAGTTTATTCTTTCTTAATCAATTCTCACCGAAATAAGTCTGGTGATTGTGTCAGTCTATCATCAGTCCGTAATCCAACAAAGACATTGTACAGAAAATAAACAGGAACACAAGTTAAATGAACATCACACCACCTGATGACAACCGCATCAGCTGATTTCAATCCTTGGAGTTATTTATCTGCCTCCCACAAGGTAAGATGTAACACAAGGTTGGAAAAGTGGGATTAGATTAGCCAGCGTTCGAGAGGTTAGGTCTCTGGCCATTTAAAAATTGCCTGGGCAGCCCCGTCGGCATTCCCCGGTAGAGGCGCCTCAGACAGTAAGCAATAAACTTACTCCTCCCCAAAGAGGGGAGGCAAAGCCTGGGAGGGTGCACCTCCTAGAACTGCACAGGACTGGCAAACGCCAATAGACCAGCGTAAATCCAGACCCAAAGACCCGGACGATACCGGTCTATTAGGCGGGGTAAAAACCCCTGGTCAGGTTGCTCTACGCCTAATTGACACTATATGATTCAATTTAGTCAGTGAAATAGATAGTTAAGATCTGACGACTGTAACATCTAAATGATTGGTCACAATTATACGATGCCGATTCTGTAGTTGTGTACTTTTTTCGTAGCCTGTGTAAGTCAGCACGTTTCAGTATACGATGAACAATTCTGACTGGTGTTTGATCCGCTCATTTTGCATAATTCAATATCGCCTTTTTCCGTCCAGAGTCGCTCCAGAGCGTCATCACAGATGGACGCTCTATAGCTTCTCTCCTATGACCTATTGCATTTAAAATTCCCGCATTTTTTTCATTGTTTCCTCGTCCATACCTACATGCAATGATGCAAATCTAATGTGAATAAATATATTGTTTCCCAACTCCCAGCCCACGGTGCCCTTATAAATATTGCCCCTATCGGAGTAGAAGTTACGCTTTAGTAGAATTATCATTTATTTTGTGTGAAGAAAGTTGTTTTAAATATTTGACAGATCAACGAAAATACTATGTCGTAACAGCCCGACAGACGAAGCTAATAATTCAGATTGTTGGTTGCATTATGTGAATGTATCGCTGAACAAACAAATATCACATGACTTACTAGAGAAGGATGCCTCTATAGACGATGCGTCAATGCATATGATATACAAAATAAATACATACGCTTACGTAAAGGAAGCATTCTTGATCTCAAGTAAAACAGCCTGTAATGTGTGAACTGTGTGACATTGTATATGAACCGTTCTAACGGCATTGTGTGTGTGTAGAAGCTGGACACGTGTGTAATCAAAATGTAGAAAAAAAAAGGTAAATTCGACTCCAGCTTTTTGTTGCCTATTGTCTTGTCTTCGGCATGCGTGCGTCGATAAGTTTTTAAAAAATCGCGGAAGAAAGCATAAACTACTCCGCCGAAAGAGTGACAGGAAAATAAACGCGCATTGAAGATAATGGTGGATTTTTTTCGGCGAAAACTCTATAGCGGACACACACACATTCTCTCTCTCTCTCTCTCTCTCTCTCTCTCTCTCTCTCTCTCTCTCTCTCTCTCTCTTTCTATATATATATATGTGTATGTATATATATATATATATATATATGTATTATATATATATATATATATATATATATATATATATATATATATATATATATATATATATATATATATATACACACATATATATATGTATATATTATTAAAAATAACCGACAATTTTTGTCTGGCTATTTTAGTGTTGATCCCTTCAATTTTCCGGATTAAAATCTTAATCTCGGAAGGAAATTGGCTGATGAAACTGCCATAGTGTACATGTTGGTCCAGAGTACTTTCTGACCCATCTGGGTCCATCGTCAGTGGAATAATGACAAACAGGTAAAGACCTGGAGTGAGATTTATAATTAATTATGGGGGGAAAATTTAACTATGTTTATTAGGTATTATAAGCATTTAAGTATATTAGTGCTAGTGTTAAAATTAATCTTGTTAATAGCAGGTTTTTTAGTTTTAATGAGTAAAGCTTCTAGTATGTGGAGTTTTTGAGTATTAGTATTATGTTCTAGGATTTTAGTATTGTCTACGAGAAGTTTTCGGATTTGGGAGCGGGGACAGGAATGTTCATTAGTAAGGTGTCTAGCTATAGCACTATTATTGGATAGATGCATGGTCAATAATAATAATAATAATAATTATAATAATAATAATAATAATAATAATAATAATAATAATAATAATAATAATAATAATAATAATAATAATAATAATAATACGTGTCTTAAAGAAAAAATGCTGCCTCGATACACATATGTATATATATATATATATATATATATATATATATATATAAATATAAGACTAAAAGTATACTTTTAGATAATTGAACATATAGTGAAATTGTTTAAGCTCAACATTTATCCTGATATATATATATATATATATATATATATATATATATATATATATATATATAGTGTGTGTGTGTGTGTTTAGGCAGCATTTTTTCTCATTTGTGCAAACGTTGTTAAAAACTACAGAATTCGTCGGTTTAATTTTCCTTTGTTGATTTTTTCAATTTCTGATGGTCTTTTTTGTATTAAAATATTTTTTCTTGCAATAAATATGCCATAGGTTTCATACGTTTCACGAACGTTTTCGATTTTCATCGATTCATCCTAAGATCTCAAAAGAAATAAACAAAACAGCTGGGGAAAGAAGATAATTTTAAAAAGACAGCGGAGAAACGCGCATAGACCCGTTTTCGCATTGTTCCAGTAAGTCAAAATTAATTTTTTTTTAAATTAAAAATACTGGAAGCTAAAATTAACATCAGATATGAAACCAGTGGTAACATTTTTAAATGCTTAACATAATGCGATTTTCTCTATGATGTTATCCAGCGTTGCTGAATTTAAATAGTCAACAACTTCCTGGAACAATGCGAACACCGTTTCATGCGCGTTTCTCCGCCGTCTTTTTAGCAGTCTCTTTTTCTTCAACTTTTTTCTTCATGAATAGTGACGTGGAAAAGCAATTGTAACGATTTTCCTTTGTTTATTTTTTCAATTTCTGATGGTCTCTTTTTTCTCCAACTTTTTTCTTCATGAAACGATCTGTTTTAGTTAAGTTTGAAATGGGATTTTCTTTTGTTTATCACGATTAAATTTATTTTGTCAAGACTACACAACTTCTGTTAGTAGTGATATATCGATTAATAGTTCTGAATAATTTTAAAAAATAGAGATGTTGGCGGAGAAGTATGACGGTAATATTTATATTTTTTAAATATTTCGAACAATGTTAGATAGAAACGTACTTTTTTATGTTCCGTAATTTTTTCAGCTGAGGATTGATAATTTTTATTATTTGGACTTTAGGAATACTGTTCTCATCTGAAATGTTGTTCTCACAAAGTTTCGGCCGATGTAATATTCGACCTTATTCAGATTTACCTAGTCGAACGCATGAACCTTTCTGTCGAACTCAGAAATAAATATGTACGGAATATCAAATATAAATTCATATACGGGTTTAGATTGCTCTCGTTTCGCATCCATGAAGTCTTCAAAATTCGTATTTGTATTCTTAGTATCACACGCACGACAAATTGACCCTTCAACTTTCAGAAGACTGTCACTTAAAACTAATTATTAGTTCGTAGTTGCATTCGTTACGCCATAGGTGGGGAGTTACATCCGCCGGAACGTTGTGAGAATGACATACGAGATGATAAAAATAGTCTGACTAATCAAAATAAAATACACATATTTGTTGTTATTATTATTATTATCTCATATGCTTTTCGTTTGTCTACAACGTTTATTTAAGATATAATTTTTATGGACGGATCCGGATTCACCCATAGTGACAAAATGGATTCGTCAGGTCACTATGAAGTCGACCCTTTTCCCCCTTACCAAAGAGAACCACTTAGCGAACCGCTTAGCACGTATGCTTAGAGCCTGGAATCGCGACCAACTTATTGTAAGTAAATATTCTTAATACAATTTCTATTTCTTTCAATTCCTGTCTTGGGTTTCTTATTTACTTGTTGTTATTCTAACGATATAGCACTTATAATACAGAAGTACACATTTAGAGCATATTGAATAGTGATGCATAAAACTTATAATTAGTTAATAGTTATGCTACATATAAGTGGTTACATCCGTTTACACGTTGTGAGGATCACATCCAAAAGGATAAAAATAGTCTGACTTATCCAAATGATACACGTGTTTGTTGTTATTATTATATTTCACATAGGATTTTCGTTCGTTTGTTTAAGATATAGTGTTTGTCGCAGTTACGTTTATACATTGTATTTTACAATCTGTCACACCTACGTTTGTAATGTAGTTAACATTTTTTCTGTTAGGTCTTAATTTGAAAATATAATTTTCACTTTTCGATTACACTTAAGTTTGAAATAACATTTGCTGCTCTAAAGACCCATATTGAATAGACAAAATAGCTTTCCATATTGATGCATCAGTAAGGAAAGTAATTCAGAATAAATTGAAACTAAAGATATATCCGCAGGTGATTGAAGTTAAAAAAATGTTTGTATGGAAATCGCTCCAGACAAGGAATGAAACCACTTGATGTAAGGATCTAACAAGAACAAATATGATTATCACACAGACATGGAATGCCTATTGACCTTAGTTTTAAAAAGACCAAGATTATAGGTATGAGGAAAACAGTCAACAGGAAGAGAGTTCCACAAGCCTGCTGTTCTTGGAAAAAAGTTACTCGAATATGAATATGTATTACAATGAGGTATCAAAACAGCGAATTTATGGAGACCACTAGAGCAACGGATCAAACGAGATGGAACAAAATAAGCGGGGAATAGATCACATAATTCTGAAGAACACATGCCATAATAGTGTTTATAGAAAAGACTTACATCAAAAGTAAATTAAAGTCAATGACTTTTAATTTATTGAACACTCCATGAACGATTGCTCTTTTCCCACATTACCACGAGTGGAGTGTATTCTATGGCTGACTCTTCAAACTTAAGTATTTTATTCACCGCCTCTCCAGGAGGTTAGACACAAGGTCAAGTGTGGGTTTTTGATGAAAGTGCTTTTGTGGAACGAACTGGATTCGAACCCGACACACCCAGGTCCTCAGTCTGTGTCGTTAACCAGTCAGCCACCGCGTCTTTGAGAGAGACGTTTTAGAGAAGAAGAAATGGTAGGGCCAATCAAATAACATATACGTTTCCGCGCCGTGTCCAGAACCCTCAAATGAGACAGAGATTCACCAGCATAAATATGACAACAGTACTCCATACATACTCACTGTTTATAATGTAAGCAAGACAATTTTTCTTTGGGGGGGGGGAATTTAACTATAAACGTTTTAGGTGAATTGATAGCCTAAATATTATAAGAAAAAAGGTTTCATTGTTTTTAAAAGATGTGTTTATGTAATTAGAGTAAAGTATATATCTTAATGTAATGTGTAGTAGTCATGTATACCGATCTGTATGTAGTTGTGCATACCGATCTGTATGTAGTTGTGCATACCGATCTGTATGTAGTTGTGCATACCGATCTGTATGTAGTTGTGCATACCGATCTGTATGTAGTTGTGCATACCGATCTGTATGTAGTTGTGCATACCGATCTGTATGTAGTCATGTATACCGATCTGTATGTAGTCGTGCATACCGATCTGTATGTAGTTGTGCATACCGATCTGTATGTAGTTGTGCATACCGATCTGTATGTAGTTGTGCATACCGATCTGTATGTAGTTGTGCATACCGATCTGTATGTAGTCATGTATACCGATCTGTATGTAGTTGTGCATACCGATCTGTATGTAGTTGTGCATACCGATCTGTATGTAGTTGTGCATACCGATATGTATGTAGTTGTGCATACCGATCTGTATGTAGTTGTGCATACCGATCTGTATGTAGTTGTGCATACCGATCTGTATGTAGTTGTGCATACCGATCTGTATGTAGTTGTGCATACCGATCTGTATGTAGTTGTGCATACCGATCTGTATGTAGTTGTGCATACAGATCTGTATGTAGTCATGTATACCGATCTGTATGTAGTCGTGCATACCGATCTGTATGTAGTTGTGCATACCGATCTGTATGTAGTTGTGCATACCGATCTGTATGTAGTTGTGCATACCGATCCGTATGTCAAATATAAGCAAGCATAAAATACGTATTTATTAAGTGAATGTAATTATAAATGTGATAGCTAAGTTTGGTAATAAAAAACGTATGCGATCATTTTTAATATAGAAACAGTTGGTGCTTATTATCTAACATGCAGAAGCGTGAACGTAGCACTATACGAGGGCGAGTTCTTTCGTTGATCTGTCTCACCAAAGCATTAAATAGAATTGGCATTGCCAAAACTCGCAGACTAAATAGACGCATCTTAAAAATGGCCATTCTTGTTTAGAATGTAAGAAATAACAAAAGTAAAGACATTAAAAACATTGATGCTCTTTATTTCATTGACAATCTGTTTGTGTTCTATCAAAACCCATTCCATACAGAGGACTCGGTTTGAAGCACGAGAAAAAAAAAGAGAGAAATACGAGTGTAACAGTTATTCAATACGCAACAGTGAATCAACACGACTAATCTTAAGACAGGATCCAAGATAGATATAGACAGTTACAATCATGGCAGACATTTTGGTTAGCGATTATTTTCTGGAAATTTTTACCATTTTTCTTTTTTTTACGTCAGCTTAAATTAACTCGTTGTCTGATCTGAAATTAGAAAAAAAAATTGCTAAAGTCAACTTCGTCTGGTCTTCGCGATTGACAAAGAACATTATTGACGTAGAATACGAATAGCCGTGCAAAAACGCTGAGTGTCTAACAAACGAAGTTTCTACTAATTTACTTGAGTTCACTAAAACTCTTGGGTTGCGATTTCAAATATTTACTGACGTTAGAATAGAATCATGTCATTGAATATGACCGGTTGATGCCAATATACGTTCTATTTAATCCGTATGTGTATGTTTCATTGTTCTGTCCTACGGCGTATCAACCATTTTTTTGTTATTTCACATCAAATCTTGTAATGTATTTGCAGTTCTTATCAAATACGAATTCATCCTATTTGGCCTTTTGGCTAAGATCAAAGTGTAGTATCTGTTCCGATGGATACTGCACTTCATAAATCGGTATTGTCTTTGTCTTGATTTCCGCCGGTCTATGGATGTGTCCTGTGCAGTTCTAGGAGGTCCACCTTCCCAGGCTTCGCCTCCCCTCTTTGGGGAGGAGTAAGTTATTTGCTAACTGCCTGAGGCGCCCCTACCGGGGAATGCCGACGGGGCTGCCCAGCCAATTTTTAATTGTCAGAGCGCTAACCTTCTCGGGCGCTGGCTTTTCAAATCCCACTTTCCGACCTTGTGTCACATACTCCTATTGTGGGTAGGTGTTAAATAACAGCCAAGATCAAAGTGTAGTATCTGTTCCGATGGATACTACACCCTATAGACCGGTATCGTCTTGCCCTTCGGGTCTTGATTCCGCCGGTCTGTGGGTTTGTCCTGTGCAGTTCTAGGAGGTCCACCATCCCAGGCTTTGCCTCCCCTCTTTGGGGTGGAGTAAGTTTATCGCTTACTGCCTGGGGCGTTCCTACCGGGGAATGCCGACAGGGCTGCGCAGACATTTTTTGTAGGCCAGAGTACTCACCTTCTCGGGCGCTGACTTTTCAAATCCCACTTTCCCGACCTTGTGTCACATTTTACCTCGTGGGAGGTAGATAAATAAAACGAATTCATGCTGTTTGTTTTGATAAGTAAATTGTCTATAAAAAGATTCTATAGCATAAAAGTAGACGAGATTCCGACGAGTTCTACTGGTATAGAATTAGTGTCTAATTATTGCTGATTAGTCAAAAACGACTTACGAAATGATTAACGGCTGAAAGTTTAAAAGAATCACTCAAATTGGAAAGTTGAGATCTGATGTGAGTTCTGTTAGAGAGAGTTGTGATCGCTTGTTCCCGTCAGACTTAAAATGAGGGTAGACGCAGAAACTAGGCTCTTCGGGTGGGGAGTTAAGCGAATCATCCCATGGTCGTGCATAATGGCCAGCAAATTCTTATCACTCTATATCTCTCCTAGCCATAACGTCGGGTGTGCTTGGCCCAGAGACTGTTAAATTTTTTCAGGACATTGGACGGAGGATTTCAACATCTAGGCACGAGCCCCGTGAGTCAACCTGGTTGTTCCAACGCATCTTTCTGTCTATCGTTCGTGGCAACGCTATATCAGTAACGGCGGCGTCACTTCCGTTCTAATCGTCATTTTTTGACTCTCTTTCTCTCCCCCCTCTCTATATATCTATGTCTGTATCTGTCTCTTTGCTTCTCTTTCTTTCTCTCCCCCTCTCTATCTACCTATGTCTGTATCTGTCTCTTTGCTTCTCTTTCTTTCTCTCCCCCTCTCTATCTACCTATGCCTGTATCTGTCTCTTTGCTTCTCTTTCTTTCTCTCCCCCCTCTATATCTATCTATGTCTGTATCTGTCTCTTTGCTTCTCTTTCTTTCTCTCCCCCTCTCTATCTACCTATATCTGTATCTGTCTCTTTGCTTCTCTTTCTCTCACATTATAGTTTTATAAATAATTTGACTTGTTTTGGTTTGTCTTCACAATGACAGCCATGATTGTTTATTTATTGTTGGTTTGAAATTGTATTTCCCAATTAAAGTATTTATAACTATATATGTATCTCTCTCTTTCTGATCTTTGCAAATGATATTTAAGTGTGTGTTTCTCATGCGAATAAACACATATCAACGAAAAAGACCGGTGTCTTGTAATTTGATTGAGAACATGACCACGACACACGAAGTACGAACTACAAAAGTAAATAATGATATTATAAACACCTCAGACGACCACACTACAACACTCTTATGGATATTAGTAAAACTGCCATTTATATAAAGCTCACAAATTTCGACCTGATCAGCTATGGAGTTTAAGGTCATGACATGATTAGGTGTTTAATGTGTTTTCCTGTTTTTATATTCTTTAGTTTTATTTTTTATCGATACTTTTACTTTTTTAACGTTTGATGCTATTCTTTAATATTTTTATCATGCATTTAGATTTTCTAGATTTTCCTTTCTATGTCTCGTATTACTTATCTCTAGAATGATATGTTACACCTTTATTCGGAATTAAATACGCCATATATGGTTGATATGCTGTAGAACTCACCGAACCAAAACGCGAAATAGTTTGTCTATGGATGACTATGTATATCACCTCTTTATTCGGTGTTGCACTAACATATTATTCATTTGCCTTTCCCCCTCTGTGGTCACTTTTTTTATCCTTTTCATTTTATTTTACACTTTTTTCCTTTTTATATATTTTTTATTTGGATTATTCCGACTACTCTCTCATCTTTAATTTACTTCTCACAACGTTTCAGCAGATGTAGTCTTTGACTTTCTTAAAGGTCCTCTTGTCGAACTCGGGAATCCTTATCTCGAACTCCAGAAGATGTACGGAATTTCGAACGGAACCTTTTATTTAATAGACGGGTATGGCTTGCACTTGTTCAGTCGAAAGTAATTCGTAATTATATTCTTATTATCGTTGGTACTGATAGATTGACCATTTGACCTTTTCACAGCATTGTCACATAGACTGATTATCACTTAACACTTTTATCCGTTGTGCCACGTGCTCTTCTTTTATTTTACTTGATTTTTCTATTCTAATTGTTACCCTTCTCTTATATGTTATATTTTTCATCAAGATTTACTTTACCACGTTTTAAATTTATTCAAGATTTCTCTTTATTTCTTTACCTTTCTATATCTGTTATCTTTTTTTTGTCTTTATTTACTTTTCTATGTCTTAAAATCATTTTGTCTTTATTTCTCTATTTTCTATATTTTAATCGTGATCTCTTTATTCTTCTACCTTTGCATATATTTTATCATTTTACTCTCAGTTTCTCAACCTTTCTATATTTTCTATCAAATTTTTCGATATCTTTTATCATTTCCCTTAATTTACACACCTTTCTATATATTTTATCATATTTCTCTTTATTTATTAACCTTTTGATATCTTAAATCATTTTCTCTTTATTTCACTACATTTCGGTATCTTTTATCATTTCCCTTAATTTACACACCTTTCTATATCTTTTATCAAATTTCTCTTTATTTATTAACCTTTTGATATCTTAAATCATTTTCTCTTTATTTCACTACATTTCGATATCTTTTATCATCTCCCTTATTTTACACACCTTTCTATATCTTTTATCAAATTTCTCTTTATTTATTAACCTTTTGATATCTTAAATCATGTTCTCTTTATTTCACTACATTTCGGTATCTTTTATCATTTCCCTTAATTTACACACCTTTCTATATCTTTTATCCAATTTCTCTTTATTTATTAACCTTTTGATATCTTAAATCATTTTCTCTTTATTTCACTACATTTCGATATCTTTTATCATCTCCCTTATTTTACACACCTTTCTATATCTTTTATCAAATTTCTCTTTATTTATTAACCTTTTGATATCTTAAATCATTTTCTCTTTATTTCACTACATTTCGATATCTTTTATCATCTCCCTTAATTTACACACCTTTCTATATCTTTTACCAAATTTCTCTTTATTTATTAACCTTTTGATATCTTTAATCATTTTCTCTTTATTTCACTACATTTCGATATCTTTTATCATATTCCTTTAATTTACACACCTTTCTATATCTTTGATTAAATTTCTCTTTATTTATTAACCTTTTGATATCTTAAATAATTTTCTCTTTATTTCACTACATTTCGATATCTTTTATCATTTTCTCTTAATTTACACATCTTTCTATATCTTTTATCAAATTTCCCTTTATTTATTAACCTTTTGATATCTTAAATCATGTTCTCTTTATTTCACTACATTTCGATATCTTTTATCATCTCCCTTAATTTACACACCTTTCTATATCTTTTATCAAATTTCTCTTTATTTATTAACCTTTTGATATCTTAAATCATGTTCTCTTTATTTCACTACATTTCGATATCTTTTATCATCTCCCTTAATTTACACACCTTTCTATATCTTTTACCAAATTTCTCTTTATTTATTAACGTTTTGATATCTTAAATCATTTTCTCTTTATTTCACTACATTTCGATATCTTTTATCATTTCCCTTAATTTACACACCTTTCTATATCTTTTATCAAATTTCTCTTTATTTATTAACCTTTTGATATCTTTAATCATTTTCTCTTTATTTCACTACATTTCGATATCTTTTATCATATTCCTTAATTTACACACCTTTCTATATCTTTTATCAAATTTCTCTTTATTTATTAACGTTTTGATATCTTAAATCATTTTCTCTTTATTTCACTACATTTCGATATCTTTTATCATATTCCTTTAATTTACACACCTTTCTATATCTTTTATCAAATTTCTCTTTATTTATTAACCTTTTGATATCTTTAATCATTTTCTCTTTATTTCACTACATTTCGATATCTTTTATCATCTCCCTTAATTTACACACCTTTCTATATCTTTTACCAAATTTCTCTTTATTTATTAACCTTTTGATATCTTAAATCATGTTCTCTTTATTTCACTACATTTCGATATCTTTTATCATCTCCCTTAATTTACACACCTTTCTATATCTTTTATCAAATTTCTCTTTATTCATTAACCTTTTGATATCTTTAATCATTTTCTCTTTATTTCACTACATTTCGATATCTTTTATCATTTTCTCTTAATTTACACACCTTTCCATATCTTTTATCAAATTTCTATTTATTTATTAACCTTTTGATATCTTAAATCATTTTCTCTTTATTTCACTACATTTCGATATCTTTTATCATTTTCTCTTAATTTACACACCTTTCTATATCTTTTATCAAATTTCTCTTTATTTATTAACCTTTTGATATCTTAAATCATGTTCTCTTTATTTCACTACATTTCGATATCTTTTATCATCTCCCTTAATTTACACACCTTTCTATATCTTTTATCAAATTTCTCTTTATTTATTAACATTTTGATATCTTAAATCATGTTCTCTTTATTTCACTACATTTCGATATCTTTTATCATTTCCCTTAATTTACACACCTTTCTATATCTTTTATCAAATTTCTCTTTATTTATTAACCTTTTGATATCTTAAATCATGTTCTCTTTATTTCACTACATTTCGATATCTTTTATCATTTCCCTTAATTCACACACCTTTCTATATCTTTTATCAAATTTCTCTTTATTTATTAACCTTTTGATATCTTAAATCATGTTCTCTTTATTTCACTACATTTCGATATCTTTTATCATTTCCCTTAATTTACACACCTTTCTATATCTTTTATCAAATTTCTCTTTATTTATTAACATTTTGATATCTTAAATCATGTTCTCTTTATTTGACTACATTTCGATATCTTTTATCATTTCTCTTAATTTACACACCTTTCTATATCTTTTATCAAATTTCTCTTTATTTATTAACCTTTTGATATCTTAAATCATGTTCTCTTTATTTCACTACATTTCGATATCTTTTATCATTTCCCTTAATTTACACACCTTTCTATATCTTTTATCAAATTTCTCTTTATTTATTAACCTTTTGATATCTTTAATCATTTTCTCTTTATTTCACTACATTTCGATATCTTTTATCATCTCCCTTAATTTACACACCTTTCTATATCTTTTATCAAATTTCTCTTTATTTATTAACCTTTTGATATCTTTAATCATTTTCTCTTTATTTCACTACATTTCGATATCTTTTATCATCTCCCTTGATTTACACACCTTTCTATATCTTTTACCAAATTTCTCTTTATTTATTAACCTTTTGATATCTTAAATCATGTTCTCTTTATTTCACTACATTTCGATATCTTTTATCATCTCCCTTAATTTACACACCTTTCTATATCTTTTACCAAATTTCTCTTTATTTATTAACCTTTTGATATCTTAAATCATGTTCTCTTTATTTCACTACATTTCGATATCTTTTATCATTTCCTTTAATTTACACACCTTTCTATATCTTTTATCAAATTTCTCTTTATTTATTAACATTTTGATATCTTAAATCATGTTTTCTTTATTTGACTACATTTCGATATCTTTTATCATTTCCCTTAATTTACACACCTTTCTATATCTTTTATCAAATTTCTCTTTATTTATTAACATTTTGATATCTTAAATCATGTTCTCTTTATTTGACTACATTTCGATATCTTTTATCATTTCTCTTAATTTACACACCTGTCTATATCTTTTATCAAATTTCTCTTTATTTATTAACCTTTTGATATCTTAAATCATGTTCTCTTTATTTCACTACATTTCGATATCTTTTATCATTTCCCTTAATTTACACACCTTTCTATATATTTTATCATATTTCTCTTTATTTATTAACGTTTTGATATCTTAAATCATTTTCTCTTTATTTCACTACATTTCGATATCTTTTATCATTTCCCTTAATTTACACACCTTTCTATATCTTTTATCAAATTTCTCTTTATTTATTAACCTTTTGATATCTTTAATCATTTTCTCTTTATTTCACTACATTTCGATATCTTTTATCATATTCCTTAATTTACACACCTTTCTATATCTTTTATCAAATTTCTCTTTATTTATTAACGTTTTGATATCTTAAATCATTTTCTCTTTATTTCACTACATTTCGATATCTTTTATCATATTCCTTTAATTTACACACCTTTCTATATCTTTTATCAAATTTCTCTTTATTTATTAACCTTTTGATATCTTTAATCATTTTCTCTTTATTTCACTACATTTCGATATCTTTTATCATCTCCCTTAATTTACACACCTTTCTATATCTTTTACCAAATTTCTCTTTATTTATTAACCTTTTGATATCTTAAATCATGTTCTCTTTATTTCACTACATTTCGATATCTTTTATCATCTCCCTTAATTTACACACCTTTCTATATCTTTTATCAAATTTCTCTTTATTCATTAACCTTTTGATATCTTTAATCATTTTCTCTTTATTTCACTACATTTCGATATCTTTTATCATTTTCTCTTAATTTACACACCTTTCTATATCTTTTATCAAATTTCTATTTATTTATAAACTTTTTGATATCTTAAATCATTTTCTCTTTATTTCACTACATTTCGATATCTTTTATCATTTTCTCTTAATTTACACACCTTTCTATATCTTTTATCAAATTTCTCTTTATTTATTAACCTTTTGATATCTTAAATCATGTTCTCTTTATTTCACTACATTTCGATATCTTTTATCATCTCCCTTAATTTACACACCTTTCTATATCTTTTATCAAATTTCTCTTTATTTATTAACATTTTGATATCTTAAATCATGTTCTCTTTATTTCACTACATTTCGATATCTTTTATCATTTCCCTTAATTTACACACCTTTCTATATCTTTTATCAAATTTCTCTTTATTTATTAACCTTTTGATATCTTAAATCATGTTCTCTTTATTTCACTACATTTCGATATCTTTTATCATTTCCCTTAATTCACACACCTTTCTATATCTTTTATCAAATTTCTCTTTATTTATTAACCTTTTGATATCTTAAATCATGTTCTCTTTATTTCACTACATTTCGATATCTTTTATCATTTCCCTTAATTTACACACCTTTCTATATCTTTTATCAAATTTCTCTTTATTTATTAACATTTTGATATCTTAAATCATGTTCTCTTTATTTGACTACATTTCGATATCTTTTATCATTTCTCTTAATTTACACACCTTTCTATATCTTTTATCAAATTTCTCTTTATTTATTAACCTTTTGATATCTTAAATCATGTTCTCTTTATTTCACTACATTTCGATATCTTTTATCATTTCCCTTAATTTACACACCTTTCTATATCTTTTATCAAATTTCTCTTTATTTATTAACCTTTTGATATCTTTAATCATTTTCTCTTTATTTCACTACATTTCGATATCTTTTATCATCTCCCTTAATTTACACACCTTTCTATATCTTTTATCAAATTTCTCTTTATTTATTAACCTTTTGATATCTTTAATCATTTTCTCTTTATTTCACTACATTTCGATATCTTTTATCATCTCCCTTAATTTACACACCTTTCTATATCTTTTACCAAATCTCTCTTTATTTATTAACCTTTTGATATCTTAAATCATGTTCTCTTTATTTCACTACATTTCGATATCTTTTATCATCTCCCTTAATTTACACACCTTTCTATATCTTTTACCAAATTTCTCTTTATTTATTAACCTTTTGATATCTTAAATCATGTTCTCTTTATTTCACTACATTTCGATATCTTTTATCATTTCCCTTAATTTACACACCTTTCTATATCTTTTATCAAATTTCTCTTTATTTATTAACATTTTGATATCTTAAATCATGTTTTCTTTATTTGACTACATTTCGATATCTTTTATCATTTCCCTTAATTTACACACCTTTCTATATCTTTTATCAAATTTCTCTTTATTTATTAACATTTTGATATCTTAAATCATGTTCTCTTTATTTGACTACATTTCGATATCTTTTATCATTTCTCTTAATTTACACACCTGTCTATATCTTTTATCAAATTTCTCTTTATTTATTAACCTTTTGATATCTTAAATCATGTTCTCTTTATTTCACTACATTTCGATATCTTTTATCATTTCCCTTAATTTACACACCTTTCTATATCTTTTATCAAATTTCTCTTTATTTATTAACCTTTTGATATCTTAAATCATGTTCTCTTTATTTCACTACATTTCGATATCTTTTATCATTTCCCTTAATTTACACACCTTTCTATATCTTTTATCAAATTTCTCTTTATTTATTAACCTTTTGATATCTTAAATCATGTTCTCTTTATTTCACTACATTTCGATATCTTTTATCATTTCCCTTAATTTACACACCTTTCTATATCTTTTATCAAATTTCTCTTTATTTATTAACCTTTTGATATCTTTAATCATTTTCTCTTTATTTCACTACATTTCGATATCTTTTATCATCTCCCTTAATTTACACACCTTTCTATATCTTTTATCAAATTTCTCTTTATTTATTAACATTTTGATATCTTAAATCATGTTCTCTTTATTTCACTACATTTCGATATCTTTTATCATTTTCTCTTAATTTACACACCTTTCTATATCTTTTATCAAATTTCTCGTTATTTATTAACCTTTAGATATCTTAAATCATTTTCTCTTTATTTCACTACATTTCGATATCTTTTATCATCTCCCTTAATTTACACACCTTTCTATATCTTTTATCAAATTTCTCTTTATTTATTAACCTTTTGATATCTTAAATCATTTTCTCTTTATTTCACTACATTTCGATATCTTTTATCATTTCTCTTAATTTACACACCTTTCTATATCTTTTATCAAATTTCTCTTTATTTATTAACCTTTTGATATCTTAAATCATGTTCTCTTTATTTCACTACATTTCGATATCTTTTATCATTTCCCTTAATTTACACACCTTTCTATATCTTTTATCAAATTTCTCTTTATTTATTAACATTTTGATATCTTAAATCATGTTCTCTTTATTTGACAACATTTCGATATCTTTTATCATTTCTCTTAATTTACACACCTTTCTATATCTTTTATCAAATTTCTCTTTATTTATTAACCTTTTGATATCTTAAATCATGTTCTCTTTATTTCACTACATTTCGATATCTTTTATCATTTCCCTTAATTTACACACCTTTCTATATCTTTTATCAAATTTCTCTTTATTTATTAACCTTTTGATATCTTTAATCATTTTCTCTTTATTTCACTACATTTCGATATCTTTTATCATCTCCCTTAATTTACACACCTTTCTATATCTTTTATCAAATTTCTCTTTATTTATTAACCTTTTGATATCTTTAATCATTTTCTCTTTATTTCACTACATTTCGATATCTTTTATCATCTCCCTTAATTTACACACCTTTCTATATCTTTTACCAAATTTCTCTTTATTTATTAACCTTTTGATATCTTAAATCATGTTCTCTTTATTTCACTACATTTCGATATCTTTTATCATCTCCCTTAATTTACACACCTTTCTATATCTTTTACCAAATTTCTCTTTATTTATTAACCTTTTGATATCTTAAATCATGTTCTCTTTATTTCACTACATTTCGATATCTTTTATCATTTCCCTTAATTTACACACCTTTCTATATCTTTTATCAAATTTCTCTTTATTTATTAACATTTTGATATCTTAAATCATGTTTTCTTTATTTGACTACATTTCGATATCTTTTATCATTTCCCTTAATTTACACACCTTTCTATATCTTTTATCAAATTTCTCTTTATTTATTAACATTTTGATATCTTAAATCATGTTCTCTTTATTTGACTACATTTCGATATCTTTTATCATTTCTCTTAATTTACACACCTGTCTATATCTTTTATCAAATTTCTCTTTATTTATTAACCTTTTGATATCTTAAATCATGTTCTCTTTATTTCACTACATTTCGATATCTTTTATCATTTCCCTTAATTTACACACCTTTCTATATATTTTATCATATTTCTCTTTATTTATTAACGTTTTGATATCTTAAATCATTTTCTCTTTATTTCACTACATTTCGATATCTTTTATCATTTCCCTTAATTTACACACCTTTCTATATCTTTTATCAAATTTCTCTTTATTTATTAACCTTTTGATATCTTTAATCATTTTCTCTTTATTTCACTACATTTCGATATCTTTTATCATATTCCTTAATTTACACACCTTTCTATATCTTTTATCAAATTTCTCTTTATTTATTAACGTTTTGATATCTTAAATCATTTTCTCTTTATTTCACTACATTTCGATATCTTTTATCATATTCCTTTAATTTACACACCTTTCTATATCTTTTATCAAATTTCTCTTTATTTATTAACCTTTTGATATCTTTAATCATTTTCTCTTTATTTCACTACATTTCGATATCTTTTATCATCTCCCTTAATTTACACACCTTTCTATATCTTTTACCAAATTTCTCTTTATTTATTAACCTTTTGATATCTTAAATCATGTTCTCTTTATTTCACTACATTTCGATATCTTTTATCATCTCCCTTAATTTACACACCTTTCTATATCTTTTATCAAATTTCTCTTTATTCATTAACCTTTTGATATCTTTAATCATTTTCTCTTTATTTCACTACATTTCGATATCTTTTATCATTTTCTCTTAATTTACACACCTTTCTATATCTTTTATCAAATTTCTATTTATTTATTAACCTTTTGATATCTTAAATCATTTTCTCTTTATTTCACTACATTTCGATATCTTTTATCATTTTCTCTTAATTTACACACCTTTCTATATCTTTTATCAAATTTCTCTTTATTTATTAACCTTTTGATATCTTAAATCATGTTCTCTTTATTTCACTACATTTCGATATCTTTTATCATCTCCCTTAATTTACACACCTTTCTATATCTTTTATCAAATTTCTCTTTATTTATTAACATTTTGATATCTTAAATCATGTTCTCTTTATTTCACTACATTTCGATATCTTTTATCATTTCCCTTAATTTACACACCTTTCTATATCTTTTATCAAATTTCTCTTTATTTATTAACCTTTTGATATCTTAAATCATGTTCTCTTTATTTCACTACATTTCGATATCTTTTATCATTTCCCTTAATTCACACACCTTTCTATATCTTTTATCAAATTTCTCTTTATTTATTAACCTTTTGATATCTTAAATCATGTTCTCTTTATTTCACTACATTTCGATATCTTTTATCATTTCCCTTAATTTACACACCTTTCTATATCTTTTATCAAATTTCTCTTTATTTATTAACATTTTGATATCTTAAATCATGTTCTCTTTATTTGACTACATTTCGATATCTTTTATCATTTCTCTTAATTTACACACCTTTCTATATCTTTTATCAAATTTCTCTTTATTTATTAACCTTTTGATATCTTAAATCATGTTCTCTTTATTTCACTACATTTCGATATCTTTTATCATTTCCCTTAATTTACACACCTTTCTATATCTTTTATCAAATTTCTCTTTATTTATTAACCTTTTGATATCTTTAATCATTTTCTCTTTATTTCACTACATTTCGATATCTTTTATCATCTCCCTTAATTTACACACCTTTCTATATCTTTTATCAAATTTCTCTTTATTTATTAACCTTTTGATATCTTTAATCATTTTCTCTTTATTTCACTACATTTCGATATCTTTTATCATCTCCCTTAATTTACACACCTTTCTATATCTTTTACCAAATCTCTCTTTATTTATTAACCTTTTGATATCTTAAATCATGTTCTCTTTATTTCACTACATTTCGATATCTTTTATCATCTCCCTTAATTTACACACCTTTCTATATCTTTTACCAAATTTCTCTTTATTTATTAACCTTTTGATATCTTAAATCATGTTCTCTTTATTTCACTACATTTCGATATCTTTTATCATTTCCCTTAATTTACACACCTTTCTATATCTTTTATCAAATTTCTCTTTATTTATTAACATTTTGATATCTTAAATCATGTTTTCTTTATTTGACTACATTTCGATATCTTTTATCATTTCCCTTAATTTACACACCTTTCTATATCTTTTATCAAATTTCTCTTTATTTATTAACATTTTGATATCTTAAATCATGTTCTCTTTATTTGACTACATTTCGATATCTTTTATCATTTCTCTTAATTTACACACCTGTCTATATCTTTTATCAAATTTCTCTTTATTTATTAACCTTTTGATATCTTAAATCATGTTCTCTTTATTTCACTACATTTCGATATCTTTTATCATTTCCCTTAATTTACACACCTTTCTATATCTTTTATCAAATTTCTCTTTATTTATTAACCTTTTGATATCTTAAATCATGTTCTCTTTATTTCACTACATTTCGATATCTTTTATCATTTCCCTTAATTTACACACCTTTCTATATCTTTTATCAAATTTCTCTTTATTTATTAACCTTTTGATATCTTAAATCATGTTCTCTTTATTTCACTACATTTCGATATCTTTTATCATTTCCCTTAATTTACACACCTTTCTATATCTTTTATCAAATTTCTCTTTATTTATTAACCTTTTGATATCTTTAATCATTTTCTCTTTATTTCACTACATTTCGATATCTTTTATCATCTCCCTTAATTTACACACCTTTCTATATCTTTTATCAAATTTCTCTTTATTTATTAACATTTTGATATCTTAAATCATGTTCTCTTTATTTCACTACATTTCGATATCTTTTATCATTTTCTCTTAATTTACACACCTTTCTATATCTTTTATCAAATTTCTCGTTATTTATTAACCTTTAGATATCTTAAATCATTTTCTCTTTATTTCACTACATTTCGATATCTTTTATCATCTCCCTTAATTTACACACCTTTCTATATCTTTTATCAAATTTCTCTTTATTTATTAACCTTTTGATATCTTAAATCATTTTCTCTTTATTTCACTACATTTCGATATCTTTTATCATTTCTCTTAATTTACACACCTTTCTATATCTTTTATCAAATTTCTCTTTATTTATTAACTTTTTGATATCTTAAATCATTTTCTCTTTATTTCACTACATTTCGATATCTTTTATCATCTCCCTTAATTTACACACCTTTCTATATCTTTTATCAAATTTCTCTTTATTTATTAACCTTTTGATATCTTAAATCATTTTCTCTTTATTTCACTACATTTCGATATCTTTTATCATTTCCCTTAATTTACACACCTTTCTATACATTTTATCAAATTTCTCTTTATTTATTAACCTTTTGATATCTTAAATCATTTTCTCTTTATTTCACTACATTTCGATATCTTTTATCATTTCCCTTAATTTACACACCTTTCTATATCTTTTATCAAATTTCTCTTTATTTATTAACCTTTTGATATCTTTAATCATTTTCTCTTTATTTCACTACATTTCGATATCTTTTATCATTTCCCTTAATTTACACACCTTTCTATATCTTTTATCAAATTTCTCTTTATTTATTAACCTTTTGATATCTTTAATCATTTTCTCTTTATTTCACTACATTTCGATATCTTTTATCATTTCCCTTAATTTACACACCTTTCTATATTTTTTATCAAATTTCTCTTTATTTATTAACCTTTTGATATCTTTAATCATTTTCTCTTTATTTCACTACATTTCGATATCTTTTATCATTTCCCTTAATTTACACACCTTTCTATATCTTTTATCAAATTTCTTTTTATTATTAACCTTTTGATATCTTAAATCATTTTCTCTTTATTTCACTACATTTCGATATCTTTTATCATTTCTCTTAATTTACACACCTTTCTATATCTTTTATCAAATTTCTCTTTATTTATTAACCTTTTGATATCTTAAATCATTTTCTGTTTATTTCACTACATTTCGATATTTTTTATCATTTCTCTTAATTTACACACCTTTCTATATCTTTTATCAAATTTCTCTTCATTTATTAACCTTTTGATATCTTAAATCATTTTCTCTTTATTTCACTACATTTCGATATCTTTTATCATTTCCCTTAATTTACACACCTTTCTATATCTTTTATCAAAGTTCTCTTTATTTATTAACCTTTTGATATCTTAAATCATTTTCTCTTTTTTTTCACTACATTTCGATATCTTTTATCATTTCTCTTAATTTACACACCTTTCTATATCTATTATCAAATTTCTCTTTATTTATTAACCTTTTGATATCTTAAATCATGTTCTCTTTATTTCACTACATTTCGATATCTTTTATCATTTCTCTTAATTTACACACCTTTCTATATATTTTACCAAATTTCTCTTTATTTATTAACCTTTTGATATCTTAAATCATTTTCTCTTTTTTTTCACTACCTTTCTATATCTTTTATCTAATTTCTCTTTATTATTGTTATTATTATATTTCACATATGATTTTCGTTCGTTTGTTTAAGATATAGTGTTTGTCGCAGTTACGTTTATACATTGTATTTTACAATCTGTCACACCTACGTTTGCAATGTAGTTAACATTTTTTCTGTTAGGCCTTAATTTGAAAATACAATTTTCACCTTTCGATTACACTTAAGTTTGAAATAACCTTTGCTGCTCTATAGACCCATATTGAATAGACGACAAAATAGCTTTCCATATTGATGCATCAGTAAGGAAAGTAATGCAGAATAAATTGAAACTAAAGATATATCCGCAGGTGATTGAAGTTAAAAAAATGTGCTTATGGAAATAGCTCCAGACACGGAATGAAGCCACTTGATGTAAGGAGCTAACAAGAACAAATATGATTATCACAAAGACATGGAATGCCTATTGACCTTAGTCTTGAAAAGACCAAGATTATAGGTATGAGGAAAACAGTCAACAGGAAGAGAGTTCCACAAGCCTGCGGTTCTTGGAAAGAAGTTTCTGGAATATGAATATGTATTACAATGAGGTATCAAAACAGCGAATTTATGGAGACCACTAGAGCAACGGGTCAAACGAGATGGAACAAAATAAGCGGGGAATAGCTCACATAATTCTGAAGAACACATGCCATAATAGTGTTTAGAGAAAAGACTTACATCAAAAGTAAATTGAAGTCAATGATTTTTAATTTATTGAACACTCCATGAACGAGTGCTCTTTTCCCACATTACCACGAGTGGAGGGTATTCTATGGCTGACTCTTAAAACTTAAGTATTTGTTCTTGGAAAGAAGTACTATACTATATCTTTAATCATTTTCTCTTGATTTCTCTACTTTTCTATTTATTTTATCATTTTACTTTTGATTTCTATAACTTTGTATATACCTCTATCTACTTACTATAACTTTTTAACAAATGTCTCTTAATTTGTCTACGTTTCTATATCTTGTTTCTATTTTTCTCTTGATTTACATACGTTTCTATATATTTCCTATTTATTTTATCATTTTACTTTTGATTTCTATAACTTTATATATACCTTAATCTACTTACTATATCTTTTTCACAAATGTCTCTTAATTTGTCTACGTTTCTATATCTTGTTTCTATTTTTCTCTTGATTTACATACGTTTCTATATATTTTCTCTTTTTCTCTAAATGTCTCTCTTTTTCTATATATTTTATCATTTTACTCTTGATTTAAACTACTTTTCTATATCTTTCATCAAGTTTCTATTAATTTCTCTACCTTTCTTTATTTTTATCATATTGTTATTCCATTTAACTATCATTCTATCTTATTTTCTCTTTTTTCTTCTTCTTTTTCTTTGATGCGTTCCTCATCTTTCTATCACACTGTTTGTAACGCCGTTTTAACATCTTACCACGAAATATTCCTGAATCCTAATCCTTGATCAGTACATATCGATTACCTCAAATTTACGGTGTTCACGATTAGAATTTCAGATCAGTTACCAATCACTGCGGTGGATCGACAGTCGCGTTGAATGGCAAATTCGACCGGTCAATGACACGCTTCTTTTGAATAAATATTCTTTTTGATGAATACGGGTTACGAAAGTCAGCTCTGAAACAAAACA
>OY744542.1:61400519-61418019 GCA_963556195.1 Sepiola atlantica
CACTCCCCGGACCCCCATGCGCCACCTTAAAAGAAAAACTAAAAAACTGAAAAAATCATTTAATTCTTCAAAAAGTTTGTACACAATGGTATTGCAGAAACAGTGAGTCCTGTGTTTCTAATGATCAATTACCTTTTCTAACTGATTATAAAGCACAAACAACAAACTTCTGTATTTAAAAAGAAAGTGAGTTTACCTTTTACAATAAATTAGAAAAAAAGCTTTGACATATCACAGAATCAACGAGTCCTTTGTTTCTAATGATCAACTATTTTTCAATGATCATAAAGCAAAACAACAAACATTTTTACTGATTAAAATTTAGAGATAAAAGCTTCAAAGTCCATACTTATACCATACTGCAAAATGAACAAACAGATTAATTCAATAAGGAAATTATTTTGACTTCAACATGTATTTTACACCAGACTCTTGCAGAAATAATTAGTTCCTTTGTTCTTATAGATCAATCATTATTTATAATTGATCATACTGCTAAAATTTCAAGATGGAGCTGGTGCATTTAAGACTGAATGGCATCTATCTGCGGACATTCGCACTATTGTCGGGGTCCAGTAGAGTAACCGTATCGCTAACAACGTGATATGTATTCGTTTCCAGCTACAAGCTATTTTCATGGAGTATCAACAACGCCATTTATCGCTAACAACGTGATATTTATTCGTTTCCAGCTACAAGCTATTTTCATGGAGTATCAACAACGCCATGTATCGCTAACAACGTGATATTTATTCGTTTCCAGCTACAAGCTATTTTCATGGAGTATTAACAACGCCATGTATCGCTGACAACGTGATATTTATTCGTTTCCAGCTCCAAGCTATTTTCACAGATTATCAACAACGCCATGTATCGCTGACAACGTGATATTTATTCGTTTCCAGCTACAGACTATTTTCATGGAGTATCAATAACGCCATGTATCGCTAACAACGTGATATTTATTCGTTTCCAGCTCCAAGCTATTTTCATGGAGTATTAACAACGCCATGTATCGCTGACAACGTGATATTTATTCGTTTCCAGCTCCAAGCTATTTTCACAGAGTATCAACAACGCCATGTATCGCTAACAACGTGATATTTATTCGTTTCCAGCTCCAAGCTATTTTCACAGATTATCAACAACGCCATGTATCGCTAACAACGTGATATTTATTCGTTTCCAGCTCCAAGCTATTTTCACAGATTATCAACAACGCCATGTATCGCTGACAACGTGATATTTATTCGTTTCCAGCTCCAAGCTATTTTCACAGATTATCAACAACGCCATGTATCGCTGACAACGTGATATTTATTCGTTTCCAGCTCCAAGCTATTTTCACAGATTATCAACAACGCCATGTATCGCTGACAACGTGATATTTATTCGTTTCCAGCTCCAAGCTATTTTCACAGATTATCAACAACGCCATGTATCGCTAACAACGTGATATTTATTCGTTTCCAGCTCCAAGCTATTTTCATGGAGTATTAACAACGCCATGTATCGCTGACAACGTGATATTTATTCGTTTCCAGCTCCAAGCTATTTTCACAGATTATCAACAACGCCATGTATCGCTGACAACGTGATATTTATTCGTTTCCAGCTCCAAGCTATTTTCACAGATTATCAACAACGCCATGTATCGCTGACAACGTGATATTTATTCGTTTCCAGCTCCAAGCTATTTTCACAGATTATCAACAACGCCATGTATCGCTAACAACGTGATATTTATTCGTTTCCAGCTCCAAGCTATTTTCATGGAGTATCAACAACGCCATGTTTCGCTAACAACGTGATATTTATTCGTTTCCAGCTCCAAGCAATTTTCATGGAATATCAACAACGCCATGTATCGCTGACAACGTGATATTTATTCGTTTCCAGCTCCAAGCTATTTTCACAGATTATCAACAACGCCATGTATCGCTGACAACGTGATATTTATTCGTTTCCAGCTCCAAGCTATTTTCACAGATTATCAACAACGCCATGTATCGCTGACAACGTGATATTTATTCGTTTCCAGCTCCAAGCTATTTTCACAGATTATCAACAACGCCATGTATCGCTAACAACGTGATATTTATTCGTTTCCAGCTCCAAGCTATTTTCATGGAGTATTAACAACGCCATGTATCGCTGACAACGTGATATTTATTCGTTTCCAGCTCCAAGCTATTTTCACAGATTATCAACAACGCCATGTATCGCTGACAACGTGATATTTATTCGTTTCCAGCTCCAAGCTATTTTCACAGATTATCAACAACGCCATGTATCGCTGACAACGTGATATTTATTCGTTTCCAGCTCCAAGCTATTTTCACAGATTATCAACAACGCCATGTATCGCTAACAACGTGATATTTATTCGTTTCCAGCTCCAAGCAATTTTCATGGAGTATCAACAACGCCATGTTTCGCTAACAACGTGATATTTATTCGTTTCCAGCTACAAGCTATTTTCATGGAATATCAACAACGCCATGTATCGCTGACAACGTGATATTTATTCGTTTCCAGCTCCAAGCTATTTTCACAGAGTATCAACAACGCCATGTATCGCTAACAACGTGATATTTATTCGTTTCCAGCTCCAAGCTATTTTCACAGAGTATCAACAACGCCATGTATCGCTGACAACGTGATATTTATTCGTTTCCAGCTCCAAGCTATTTTCACAGAATATCAACAACGCCATGTATCGCTAACAACGTGATATTTATTCGTTTCCAGCTCCAAGCTATTTTCATGGAGTATCAACAACGCCATGTATCGCTGACAACGATATGAGCACAGGTACAATGGAAACATGTTTGATATATAAACATTGCTAAAAACATTCTTAGATATAGACATTTATCTGGCACGCTAGGAAGTAAGTGTAGTATCTGTTCCGATGGATACTGCACCATATAGACGGGTGTCGTCTTGTCCTACGGGGCTTGATTCCACCTGTCTGTGGGTTTGTCCTGTGCAGTTCTAGGAGGTCCACCCTCCCAGGCTTCGCCTCCCCTCTTTGGAGAGGAGTAAGTTTATTGCTTACTGCCTGAGGCGCCCCTACCGGGGAATGCCGACGGGGCTGCCCAGGCAATTTTTAATGGCCAGAGTGCCCACTTTCTCGGGCGCCGGCTTTTCAAACCCCACTTACTCGACCCAAGCTGTGGTCACATCTTACTTGTGGGAGTAAGATAAAACTGGCCTTGTGCCTAACTCCTGCAGAGGAGTAACTAAATATAGACAGTCTTTATATTTTACGTTAACACGGTAAAAAGGCTACTCAAAGATTAAGGGTTCATGAGATTTTCAGTTGGTGATAAACAATGCCATTCAGAGGATTAGTAACGATTGGTCACATGATCAGAATGGAATAACTTAAGTGAAGGTGCTAGAGAAGAATTTGTTAACATTGGTCTTAAAACCGATCATTTAGACTTATATAACATACTACTTCTGTAATAACTACTTGAGTAGTTTGAATTACCTACCACCCATCATGCTCTAGTTTATTCAGTCGCCCTGCACAAGGGTTTGTCAGGATAACCTCACTATAGGATACTTCCCCCCTACAATTAAACTCTGACAAATTATTAAAAATAAAAGTATTCTAAGCCCAAATAACATCCCATTGACACAGCTGTACACTTTCTCATACGAAGAATGTTGCGCCTTTTCCAAGTAGTGTTACCTAACTTAACAGCACTTGGCTGGGTACTCCACCAGACTAGATGTATTCTTCTCCTGGAATCCGGTAAAATAAGAGATGATAAGAAAGATATACTATAACATAGTTCACGGGTCAATAAGGAAGAGGAAATGTAATATTTTTTACTGACTCAACGTTTGACAGGTCAAGTGGAAAATGAATGGAATATTCGAATATCTATGTATCTCATATAGAGATCAAGTTTTAAGCCAGGGAAGAAGCCCCTTGTTTTATGAGAACTTCGACTGAAGTAAAATTAAACAAAATATATATAATCATGTAGTACGTATATAACATGAAAAGGAATTGAAATTCATGGAATTTTGCTTCTTCTTCTTCTTCTTCTTCTTCTTCTTCTTCTTCTTCAAAGATTAAAATAGAGATATAATACGTTGAATATTTTTCCACAGATAGGAAGTTATTAGAAAGAAGCTTTGTTCATGATATAAGTAACATATAAAGTTTCGACATACGTAACCTTTCATAGAAATCAAAGAGAAAAACGACAAATATCTTGTGTATGTTAGATTTGTTCATTGCATATCGCCAAAAAGTATAGAATATACTAAAATATCACATGTCTAGCCATCCAACTGTATACTATATACTATATACATACATATATATATATATATATATATATATATATATATATATATAATACATATTTGTTATTGTTTATTATCTATGTACGTATACGTTTCGTCCTTAGTAATCGGGACTATTCACTACCGGTCATGCGATTCGAAACACCGGATTACGAGTATTTTGCAACTCAAATCCGACGCCATAACCACTCGGCCAATTTTGAATAGCGAATAAACCGTGATAATTTTAACACTTTATCGGCGGCTAAACACCTGAGAGCATTCTACTTTTTTAATTAAAGGAACGATGCATTTAAAGCTAGTGACGTCACGCTGTCCCAATACTACACTTAAAGTGCTCTACTTTTTCGAGGAGCGACAAATAATAATAAATATTTGTTATTGTTTATTATCTATGTACGTATACGTTTCGTATATATATATATATATATATATATATATATATATATATATATATATAATAAAGACTTTCTCATTGCCAACACTGTCTAACCATCTAACATTATACTATATATATATTTATATGTATACAATGATGAGAGCGAAAGCTTGAAACGCTGACGTACGTATCTAAAAATAATAATAATTTTTTAATTAGTATTATTATTAGACCCTTTAATAAGATTAAAGTTGAGCCCTGTAAGGCATATTCCGACAACGTTCGTTGAATACTCTAGTCAGTCTTTCTATATGTGCCCCCCCCCCTTCGTTGATTTTGTACCAGTCGTTCGAACCTTGCGATCGTCTGAGATTATCATTCCCTACACTGATGAGGTTGAAAGCTTGAAACACTGGCGTACGTAGGTGAAAATAATTTAATATCATTTACTTTAAATTCATATATATATATATATATATATATATATATATATATATATATATATGTATATATATATATATATATATATATATATATATATATATATATGTATATATATATATATATATATATATATATATATATATATATATATATATATATTATATGTGTGGGACAGGAAGGATGAGGGTAATCCGACGTAATGGGAAATGAAAAAGGGAAAACCAAAATATGTTTTTTTTTTATGAATTCATCAACGTTTCGTTTTTATTTGTAAGACTTCCTCAGGATGATAATTTTAAGAAAACTGTCATGCAAGTACATGAACATATTTGGTTTACATGATGGGTTAATGAGAAGAAGTAGTAGTCACTACTGAGAGCAGAGGAACGAGGTTCCCTGCCACCGACTTCTCTCAGCCCGGACCTCGGTCCTGCGATCCAAATAGTGGCTACTACTTCTTCTCATAAACCCATCATGTCAACCCAATATTTTTATGTACTTGCATGACATTTTTCTTAAAATTATCATTCTGAGGAAGTCTTACAAATAAAGATGAAACGTTGATGAATACATACAAAAACACATCTTTTGGTTTTTCTGTTTTCATTTCACATATATATATATATATATATATATATATAAGTAATCCAACAAAAGATATAAGCGTCAACTAATATCTTATAATTAGTGAAACATCCGGAAAAAACTGAAGCTCAATATACTGGATAGAGCATTAATATTATAATATAAAATGAGGTAATAAAATAAGGTGTCAATCAAATTTTATTAGAATTCAAAGTTCAAGCAAAGTATTCTTAAGTCCTTAGCTCATGAGTTTTCAAAGATAATTCTTCTCTTCAGAGGACCATTACCGCAGTTATACTACTACAGTTAATAAAATTACGCTCTGAAAATATATAAAATTATATACACAAATACACAAAAATACATAACATCAAAACATATCAACCCAAAAACATACTTTTTGTTGAATCCATATAGTCCATCCAGTTCATACATATTGAGAAGCATAATCAGGAAAGACAATTACTCCAAGTTACAAACAGCAGTCCAAATACGTGTAATTGAAGGTGCCGACAAAGTTATTATTAAAATCATTCAGAGATGTAGACAATTTAATATCGCCTCCTGCTCTTTAAGGATTTGTCATGTCTGGTTGTATCGCTGGTGAGAAAAGATTACTTATTTTTCGTTCTGCTAGCAAGATGAGATTGGGATGCAGTCTTTTTTTGCTCAATTCGGATTTAACGGGTTTTCTAATTAAACAACGAACTTTGATTTGACTTGGGTTGCACATTTCGGGATTTTGGAACATGATTGGACTTTCTATATTATTTGATTTATTTATCATTAACATTGAATATTGACACATTTCGGGACTGGATAACTTTGTCGGCACCTTCAATTACAGGTATTTGGACTGCTGTTTGTAACTTGGAGTAATTGTCTTTCCTGATTATGCTTCTCAATACGTATGAACTGGATGGACTATATGGATTCAACAAAAAGTATGTTTTTGGGTTGATATGTGTTGATGTTATGTATTTTTGTGTATTTGTGTATATAATTTTATATATTTTCAGAGCGTAATTTTATTAACTGTAGTAGTATAACTGCGGTAATGGTCCTCTGAAGAGAAGAATTATCTTTGAAAACTCATGAGCTAAGGACTTAAGAATACTTTGTTTGAACTTTGAATTCTAATAAAATTTGATTGACACCTTATTTTATTACCTCATTTTATATTATAATATATATATATGGACTCTCCCGTCGATTTCGAAGTATGAGTGCCCCACCAGGGGCTGCCCGCGCGTGATTTGTAATTGCAAGGGTTGCGCAATCATCAACAACTGCTTTCCTGAGTCGGCATTGCTTGATTCCAATGGCAAGTAGTAATACAAGACGACTGGAAACAATGCCGAGATAAGCAGAGAGCACATACAGCACCTGGTATTCCTAAATGGTCACACATATAGTACTGGCCAGGCTCGACGCCGCTTAACTTCGGTGATCTAACGGGAACCGGTGTGTCAACGTGATTGTGCCGCATATATATATATATATATATATATATATATATATATATATATATATATATATATATGTGTGTGTGTGTGTGTGTGTGTGTGTGTGTGTGTGTGTGTGTGTGTGTGAATGTGGGCACGCGTTCTTGCGTATGGTGGTTTGTGTAAGCGTAAACCCGATTCTGTAAAAAGTATATACGCATCGAAAGAAAATACCATTATCATACATCATGTTTTTTTTAAGAGAAAACATCCTTAGTGCCAAACTGAAATCGTCGCGTCACTTTTCAACGCATAAAACAAGTACAAAAAAATCCATAGAGAGAAACTTTATTTAATTGCATTTATTTATTTCTCCTATCCTTTTTTCTGTTGTTAGTTTCGATGCGAAACACGAATTCGTGTTAGAGGGGAAAAAAACGATTTCGCTTGCTTCGTGGTTCGGCATTAGGGATCGGCTTTTTATTTTAATATTGTGTTTTGTTTTGTTTAGTTTATTTTTCGATTTTGTTTAACACTCTACATTTTTACGTGTATGCGTCATTGTATTCGTGACAATATTACATGTGTACGACCGTCACTATATGTATATATAAATATAGTAATAATAAATACCAAATGTGGTTTATCTGTATTAGAAGAAACTAGATTTTAGAGCTCTTTATTTTATTTGATGGTTGTATTTATTAAAAATAAATTTACTAGCGAGACCCGTGGAAATTCCACTGTTGTATTCTTTTATGAATTAGTTTCCGAATATATCTTGTTATGCAGGTCTATCTCAAATATCATTATGAGAGTTTGTGAGATATTCACACTTTATGAACATCCAGCATGAATGCAAACTCATACGATATTATTTTCTAATAGTTGGTTTTGTTTTGTTTTTGACGGACTATCAACAATCTGTTGGTTATTTAATGCCGAAATATTTTTTTAATATAATTCTATAGTTAGGATGATTCTTTATATTCCTAGAATACATTACTTTTTGAAGAAATTACTCTTTGAAGAAATTACTCTTTTAAGACATTACTCTTTTAAGAAATTACTTTTTGAAGAAATTACTCTTTTAAGAAACTACTCTTTTAAGAAATTACTCTTTTAAGAAACTACTCTTTTAAGAAATTACACTTTTAAGAAACTACTCTTTTGAGAAATTACACTTTTAAGAAATTACTTTTTGAAGAAATTACTCTTTTAAGAAACTACTCTTTTAAGAAATTACTCTTGTAAGAAGTTACTCTTTTAAGAAATTACTTTTTGATAAAATTACTCTTTTAAGAAATTACTTTTTTAAGAAATTACTCTTTGAAGACATTACACTTTTAAAAAATTACTTTTTGAAGAAATTACTCTTTTTAAGAAACTACTCTTTTAAGAAATTACTCTTTTAAGAAATTACTTTTTGATAAAATTACTCTTTTAAGAAATTAATTTTTTAATAAATTACTCTTTGAAGACATTACATTTTTAAGAAATTACTTTTTGAAGAAATTACTCTTTTAAGAAACTACTCTTTTAAGAAATTACTCTTTGAAGACATTACTATTTTAAGAAATTACTTTTTGAAGAAATTACTCTTTCAAGAAACTACTCTTTTAAGAAACTACTCTTTTAAGAAATTACTCTTTGAAGAAATTACTCTTTTAAGAAATTACTCTTTTAAGAAATTACTTTTCTAATAAATTACTCTTTTAAGAAATTACTCTTTTAAGAAATTACTCTCTTAAGAAATTACTCTTTGAAAACATCGGTTTTTGAGAATAACCACACCCAAGCTCGAAAAGACATCGACAATACTACTACCCTAGCTTCAACCGCCAACTAGTTGTGTGTTGCTTGTGATATAGTTGTAAAATATATTCCCATAATGCGTAGCTCTTAGATATAAGTCTATAGTTAGGGTAATTAGATTGTATACGTGATGAAACTGGTGTATCTTTTCCATTCATCAATAATTGTTATTTTATTTTCTTCAGTATTTTCTATGAGATTTTCACTACAGATTTTAAATTTTTAATTTGTCATAAAAAATATAAGTCTGATTTCATGAAGATATTACTATAAAAATGACCTGTTGTTTTTATACATCTAGCTGAATTTGATTTCCCTCAAATGAGTCCGAGTTGAAATTAACTTGAACTGTTAATTATGAACATAAAGAAATTGCATTCTATAATTTTTTACAAGTTTTAATTAACACATAACACCCAACACTGCACTAACCAAAATTGATGTTCTAGTTCCATATCGCACAACACAACATAACATGATAACATTTTTCTTAGATCTATTTTAAATATGTTTAAAACATGACAGGGTAATCTCTCTTAAAAGTGTTCATAGTATTTACACAGAGATAATAATATTTAAAACTTAACTTAAATTCTTTATAGATTTTCGAGATGTGTTTCAGTTTATTTTTCTTATGGAAATCGCTCCAGAAAAGGCATTTACACGTGATGTAAGTATCTTACACAGACGAAATATGATTATCGCAAAGACAGGACATGGCTATTGGCCTGAGTCTTTACAAAGCCTAAGGCTACAGGTAGTAAGAAAACAGTCAGCAGGAAGAGAGTTCCACAAGTCTGCAGTGCTAGAAAAGAAGCTATTGGAATAGGAAGCTGTATTACAATGAGGTATCAAAACCGCGAATTGATGGAGACCACTAGACCAACGAGTCAAACGAGCTGGGGCAAACGATACAGGGAAAAGATCATACACTTCTGAAGAACACATGCCATGATAATATTTGTATTAGAAGAAACTATATTTTCGAGCTCTATTATTTTATTCGATGGTTGGCGGTTATAAAAATTTTAAAATTACTAGCGCGATCATGGACATCTAACTGGTGTATCCTGTCCTAAATAAGTTTCTGAATATATCTGGTTATGCACGGCTATCTCAAAAACCATTATGGGGTTTTGTGAGATACTTACACATTGTGGACAACAAGCACGATTACAAACACATACGATATAATATTTAATCTTACGTTTTGTTTGTTTTTTGTTTGTTTTACGGCATATCAACAATATGTTAAGTATTTAATAATACATTTGTTCAATATAATTATATAGTTAGGGTAATTATTTATATTCCTAGAATACATTACTCTTTGAAAACATTACTCTTTTAAGAAATTATTTTGGAATACATTAATTTTTGAAGACATTACTCTTTGAAAACATTACTTTTTGAAGACATTACTCTTTGAAGACATTACTCTTTGAAGACATTACTCTTTGAAGACATTACTTTTTGAAGACATTACTCTTTGAAAACATTACTTTTTGAAGACATTACTTTTTGAAGACATTATTCATGGAAGACATTACTCTTTTAAGTCATTACTTTTTCAAGACATCACTCTTTGAAAACATTACTCTTTGAAGACATTACTCTTTTAAGACATTACTCTTTGAAGACATAACATTTTCAAGACATGAATTTTTGAAGACATTACTCTTTGAAAACATTTCTCTTTGAAGACATTACTTTTTGAAGACATTACTTTTTGAAGACATTACTTTTTGAAGACATTACTCTTTGAAAACATTACTTTTTGAAGACATTACTTTTTGAAGACATTATTCATGAAAGACATTACTCTTTGAAGACATTACTTTTTCAAGACATCACTATTTGAAAACATTACTCTTTGAAGAAATTACTCTTTTAAGACATTACTCTTTGAAGACATAACTTTTTCAATACATTACTTTTTGAAGACATTCCCTTTTGAAAACATTTCTCTTTGAAGACATTACTTTTTAAAGACATTACTCTTTGAAAACATTATTTTTTGAAGACATTACTTTTTGAAGACATTACTCTTTGAAGACATTACTCTTTGAAAACATTACTTTTTGAAGACATTACTCTTTGAACACATTACTCTTTGAAGACATTACTCTTTTAAGACATTACTCTTTGAAAACATTACTCTTTGAAGACATTACTTTTTGAAGACATTACTCTTTGAAGACATTGCTTTTTGAAGACATTGCTTTTTTAGTATAACCACACCCATTAGACTGTGATTAAGCATGTAACTTTAATGTTACTTTCTTAAGACCCACACAGCTTAAACCTTTAATATTAAGCATTTTTCAGAATCAAAATCATGTAATTGGTGTTGATCAAAATTGGAACGAGGATTCTAAACATATGGATTCAAATATTTATACATTTATTTTAATTTCTGTAAGAGGACATAAAAGGTAAAGCAAAACTGCTTTGTTTGGAGAATTAATATTACCTATCTTTAGACCGCTATTCTTATATATATATATATATATATATATATATATATATATATATATATATATTGGGGGGATTTATTCATCATTGTGCCGGCCGACGTGAAAGTGTATTATCGCACATTGTTCCGGTTTTATGGTTTTATTGAATGTATTTGGGACCGATTATTTGCTTGTTGGCTTGGTGGAAGAAATAATGCACGAGCTACTTTTCTAAGACTTTTCTAGGACTTTCTTTTTTTATCGTTGTTCTTCCTTGTTTTTTAATTTTGACTTTTATTTTTATTTTTTTCCTCTTCTCTTCTTAAGTGACCTCAACTATTGCAACGCCACATTGTGTATTGTCGACAGTTGAAACCAGTATTCCAGACATTTAATTTCCCTGATGATCTGCCAAGCAAGTAACTGCTTGGTAGTGAAACACATGTAGGAAAAAACATTTAATTTGAATAAATAGTATTTGTAAGAAAAAATATCTTTAATGGGGATCATTGGTGTCCTGAAAGGAATGCTTTGGTAAGCCTTCATGAAATCACATATAAATGCTCTGTACTCTGTAATCGAGTATCATCGAGCTTGTTTTTTATTGGAACAACCCCGGTCTTCACTGAATGATCTATTTTATAAGTGAAAAATCTAAATATATATATATATATATATATATATATATATATATGTGTGTGTGTGTGTGTGTGTGTGTGTGTGTGTAAGTAAATTTCGTGTACAACAGAATCGTAGGATTAAATTTAGAGGAAGCATTATTATAATCAATGAAACAGACGAGTGGGAAAAAAAAAGGAAAATTGTTAAAATTACCTTAAGGCCTTATCGTCTGACCCTCTGAGAGGAAACGTCAGAATGGTGAATTAAAAACTAAAACTCGAATGAGATATGAGGGGAAAAAACTTATTTCAGTTGGAGGAAACGATCGAGAGGAAAACAAAAAAAGGTTAAATCTCTCTACGTTATGGTGGCTTTGAATCATTAAAGATCTCCAACTGATTCTTCAAAATCTTTTGTCTACACAGGCTAGGTCGAGAGTTGTTAATGACTAACGCCTCAATAATATTGAGATGGTAATTCGACCTGGCACTGTGTAAAACAAAAAACCACCTATCGGAATACTTGTCAGAACAACTATTTGTACTAACGAGGTGGTTACCGATGGCTGATTCTTGTGCCTGGAAGTTCCCGGATGATCTCGAAACCTTGTATAGGCGAATATCACGTGGTATGTGTTGGGATATTCTAAATTCTAATCTTTTGGATGTCTTGCCAACGTAGTCAGCTCCACACTGATACATGCATTTATAAACTACAGAATTCTTTTGAATGGCTGGCAAAACATCCTTACGAAAAGAAGAGAAAAAGGTTCGAGTCGTGTAAACTACCCTCAACATGGTTGCCGGAAAACAACGTTGAGTAGAAGAAGAAATCCTTTTAACACTGTCAAGGCCGTCAGAACCCAACCATGGGAGTTTCAAATAAATAGGGCAACGTGATGGGCTAATAAATTTACCACCATTAAATAAAGCAACTTTACTTGCAATGGTGCCTTTTATAATATTGATGGGGCATCCATTAGCAAGAAAAATATTAGTAATTTCACCAAGTTCTGCATCGAGTCGTGTTGATTAACAAATCATAACTGCTCGATGAGTGAGAGTACCAATAAGATTTATTTTTCTATATATTTATATATATATATATATATATATATATATATATATATATATATATATTGGGTTTAAATATGATTAACGAAGTCGTAGCGAGTCGAGGCACTATCACAAGAAAAAAAGAGAGGAAATATTAAATAATATATTTAACCGTCGATTAAAAACTTTTCAAAAGAATAAGAAAATCGACTAAACATAACAGAACAAAACTAAATCCCAAGGTGCCTTTCAACCGACACATTGTCAAAGGAAACGTCGGCGAATATCGCTAAAAAACGGGGAAAAGAGTAATGTGGAGACAAAAAATTAAAAAAAAACAAAAAAAAAACAGGGAGATTGAATAACGCTATTAAACCAAAAAATAATAAATGCTGAAGATAATGCAGAGAACCGAATTGATGAGAGATGGTAAGAATACAAATAAGAAATTGTAGACAGAGCAAAAAAATATGACCTTTGGGTCATATTTTAAAGATAATCATTGACAATATGACAGAAAATATGGTATTTTCTGTACAAAATTCGAATCGTAGAATATAATTTTATGTTTCGGGAGTGAGACTGAGTGAGTTCTAACCTACTCCCGATACATCAAATCCCATCGCCCGGTTATTTTGTATGTTACATACCATACTGGCTGTTATATTGTGAAAGATTGAGAAATACAATAACATTTGTAAAGAAACTACCTTTAAATTATCTTCGATTGTCTATTTGTTACCATATCTCACCAATATGAGTCGCTGCATTTCCTTCAGTCGTCTTAACATAAAATTCCTTCTCTCTCTCTCTCTCTCTCTCTCTCTCTCTCTCTCTCTCCATATATATATATATATATATATATCATGGCTAAAATATTATACACAGAGACATATCCCCAATGGACAATAACAATAAAGTTAGACTCATTATTTACTATAATAAATTTAAAACCGAAAATCTTATTAAAAACAACTCCACCCCCCACCAAAAAAAAAGTGTCAAAAAACACTAAAAAGAACCAATGTTATTTATAAGTGTAAATGCCTTTTGGGAGAATATAACTTCTATAATAGTAATAAAGCTAATAGCTACATTGGTTTTACAAGCACTACCCTATCATGCCACCTCACCATGCATCTTGTATATTGTAGCTTAGTTTACCAACATCTACAAAAAAACATAACTGTCCTCCATCTGATTTACGACAAATTCTAGTTAATAACACTAAAATGATACATTTCGAACCAATTTTTTAAAAAATTAAAAATACTGGAAGCTATCTACATAAAACACAACAACCTATAATATATATATATATATATATATATATATATATATATATATATATATATATATATATATATATATATATATATATATATATATATATATATATATACATATATATATATATATACATATATATATATATATATATATATATATACATATATATATATATATATATATATATATATATATATATAAATTCTTTGTAATATAGCAGGACAACTCCCAACAGAGTGCTCGATTAATTGAGAAATAAAGTTAAAAATTAAAAATTAAGAGCGTAATATGTATTTATTTTGGTACATAAAAATTAGAACAACATTCGTAACGTCGGTTTCAAGCACAGAAGGACGTAGTCATCTGGCTCTCTTCAGCTTATGTTGTCATTCTGATGAAATATATATATATATATATATATATATACATACATTTCTAAGGTCATAGATTATGAGATCCGTCCACCCGTGCCTATAAAAACATGTCCGGTCTATCTATTACGCTTACGTCTTAAATAACGATGTTCACCGATAAACGCGCTGATTGAGTGGGTGCTTCTCACTTTTAGTTATTCCCAGTTTTATGTTTGTATATCTGTGTTTTGTTCGTCTTACGTTTTCGGCATTCGTAGCAGATTTTAATTACAGGGATGGAGTGTTTTCCAATAGCTTTGAGAAAAATATATTTTGTTTTCTCTGTCAAACCAAAGCAACTTTTCGCGAATGAAAAAAAAAAAAGACAATATAAAGAGAGAAAAATTATCGAATGGTTTTCCGTGTTTTTTTTTTGTTGTTCTTTCCGGGCATGTTTTGCGAGTCCAATCGGTTGTTATTCCGTTCGTTCATTTAGCTTAGGAAATTTAATATAAAATACGACTTTTGTTATTTGGCTTGAGGGCGCACAGGGCCAACCAACGAGCAAATTAATTCCAGCCTAGTGAGCATTTTTTGTTGATGTGAACACTTCCGCTCGAAAAGACTCACTTACTTTTTCTTTTGTTAAATGACTTCCAGGAAAATGCATTTATCATTCGTTCGGTGGCACTCACCGGTCTTTCATTTCCAAAAGACCGAATCTTCTGAAGGTTAGCAGTTGAACGAATAATCCAAGATTTCTAGAATACTCCCGGACAAAAATACAGGTTTTACTATGTATACTTATATATATACTTATATATATATATATATATATATATATATATATATATATATATATATATATATATATATATATATATGTATATATATATATACATATAAATTTATTTCAAACAAGTAATCCCCTCGTTTGGATGCTTGAAAAGGCCGAAGGGTCGAAATAAATTATTGAACCGGTGATTATGTGATGCTGTGTTTTTTTATTTTATTCTTGTTCTGTTTTTTACATTGAGCTCTCATACTCGGATTTCGTTTTGGAATTTATTTCACTCTAACACACTTATATATTTTATTATTATTATTATTATTATTATTATTATTATTATTATTATTATTATTATTATTATTATTATTATTATTATTTATTTATTTATGTATATATTAGTTAAATTTTAAACTGAATTATTTCGACACTTGATTATTGGGGAAATGGTAGTTTAATCAGTACCATTGGAGAGCCATGAATATTATAACTGTCCTGTTTTTAAATCTCCTAAACAGTTACATAGTAAACAGCTGATGATCCCCGTGTTAATATAAGACGCTTAAGGTCTCCTGTTTTTGTTTCACTCTTAGATACTTAAACCCTTCCTTTTTATTTTTGTTATTTACTAATTTTGTTATTTTATTAATTTTCCAACGAATGTTAAGTCTGCAATATCTTTGATTTAGTTAGTTTCTCTGGGAATTTAAACTGCATTTTACTTCTTTTTTTTGTTTTGTTTAAAATGACTCAAAGCTTCTTTAGACTATCTATATATATATATATATATATATATATATATATATATATATATATATATATATATTCTCTAAAAATTCAACATGAAATTATTGTATACGTTTCTGAATAATTTTCAATCACCTCCTTTGCATAAAAACATTTTTATCATATATTTGTAGTGCAGATGAGGTGATTATTTATATACCATATATATGTACCCAATAATATGTGTAGATGTTTTTTTTTCTGGCATGATTACAAAATATTGGTTACTATAAGGATCCGTGTCCCGGCGTTTCCCGGGGAAGTAATAAATACGTAATGTTATTAATAAAAAAAATGGAGATTAAATAAATAATATACTATTAAAACAAAATTCAGAAAGTGAGCCATGTTACTGTTAGTAATTTAGGCGAATAAAATACGATTTTACGTGGATCGGACAGGTCTCCTCTTTACGGGAATAAAAGTTATTTGTGCAAAGCTCCTGTATACACAATGTTTGTTAGCTTTGTAAAAACCGTAAGTTTGCTACGAATCTTTTTTTCTGGTCAGTTTACCTATTTATTCAAATGTTTTAAGATAGTAAATATGTTATTAATACACTTTAGATGTCACTCTTAAATAAAATAATGATTTAAACAAAGTTTTGAAATATAAGTTTTTCATGTTAGCAGTTTAATAATTATTTCATGTATCAAATACTTTATTTGTTTCCTGAAATGAAATAAATGAGCGTTTCACATTAAAGAAAATGATGTCTGTTTATGTATATGCAATCGATATGATAGAGAAAATAGAAGCCCCTGACGTACACACACAAAATAAACAGAAGAAAAACAAACGTATTTATTCGGATACAAATGTGCCAATCAAACTACGCTACAATATAAATAACACATGCATCTTGAAATAATAAATTTAAGTAAGAATGCTTACTATATAAACAACACCACAAATAATCAAACATGTTTAGGTAAAGACTTAGAGGAATCCTATACAAACTAAATGTCTGGAATTGAATGTTTCAAAGCGCAAAGTCATGAGCAGTGAGTGTAGCATTGGAAAACCTTCGAAATGACAAAGATTTCCCTGCTAAAGCTGTAAAACGAGAGGCGAGTGAAATTCAATTATTTGTGGTAGTTGTACGCATTGGTTACACAACAACATCAGTAGAATTACTGAGATGTTGTTGGAGGA
>OY744542.1:61425519-61438019 GCA_963556195.1 Sepiola atlantica
AAGATCAAGGACCAGTCGAGGATAAAGTGAAATTATACTGAAATGTTGGTGGCGTTTGACGACAGATGAAGTAATTGGAAGATCGGATTAAAAGTATGGTATGAATTGATTTTTGCTTTGATCATTGGAATGCACATGTAATATATATATATATATATATATATATATATATATATATATATGTATGTATATATATATATATATATATATATTGTAATTTATGAAAATATATTTATGGCAATTAAGTTACACAGAGGTTTCCGCGTTTCACCTTCGGAGTAAAACCGTCAGGCTTAAATTTTAGCCCGCGATTCCTTACGAGGATGAAATGCGGAAACCTCTGTGTAGCTTAATTGCGATAAATATATTTTTCATAATTACTACCTTGCGTTACTCACGTATTGAGCACTTCTTAGGTAAATACTGAACATTAATACATAAAAGAGTGTATCTTCTTATAACATTTTATGTGAGTACATGAAATGATATATATATATATATATACATATATATATACATATATATATATCCCTCGCTATAATTCTCATAGCATCTTTTTTATATTTTTTATACATTACCTCGATATTTTGCTCTGTTGAGCGAGGTACGAAACCGGTCAGCTGCCCTTTCATCTTTTTAATTTCATAATTCATTATGAGTAATAAATATTGTCTCTTCACTGCCATTTTAAAGTTTTGTACGACAAAGAAAATATTTAAATATATATATATATATTTATATATATATATATATATATAAATATATATATATATATGCGTGTCTGTGTCAGTATAACTATTGTATCACTGGTTATCTAGGTTAAGAACCAGTTGAGCCAGAAGTGGAATTGCACTTAAAAGTTCTGCAACTGGAAGATAAAGAAAACTATGGGAGTACTTACATTGATGAATTGTATGAACGTATTATTTATTGTCAGTTTCAACATGTATCTGTTAACATTGGCTTGAAAACGCCAATGTTATAATAAGCAAAGAAGGAGTCCCGTGGCAATGTGTTCAACATGCGAGAAGACCTTGCGAAGAGTCTCTGTCTAAGCCAATACCGCATTACTTTAGGACTATATATTGAAAAAAGAAAAGTAGAAAAAAATTACTTCAGTGAATGTCTTACCTGAGGAATTAAAGATTGGAGCTTAGTCGAACACCTTTAACCCAGAGAGAGACGAGCAAAGGATTTTGTATGAGAAATAGATGGCAAGAAAGAAAAATACATAACTCTACACCAAGTTTATGCCTCGACTCTACATTCCGTTAAGGCGGAACACATTACTCTGTTGAGCTCCTTCCCATCTTTGGCAGCACTATTCAATTGTTTGGCGTAGTTGACCCTCATATATGAAGATGATCCCACCATGTGACAGGTAATTTCTTAATAGGAAAAATGATCCAACAAGATTTATAGTAACTTTTGCGAACTGGGGCGAATGTTCGACCTAAGAATTTATGAAAATAAGGTGTTTCTTCGGAGAAAGAGAGAGAGAGAGAGAGAGAGAGAGAGAGAGAGAGAGAGAGAGAGAAAGAGAGAGAGAGAGAGGCATGCATTTGAACTGGAGAAAAACAGGGATCGAAACGTTGGTCTCAAAAAGAGAGAAGTTTGGTGTCAAATGTAATGTGACACTGTTGCATCAGTGCACTATATGTTTCAGGTCCGAAGAGAGAGAATAAGCGACGTATTCATCATCAGTATGCTTCGAAGTTCAGCAATTGGAAATCTGCGTAGATGTCCACGTATGACCCTAGGATAGTATTTACAGTATCATTAATGAACAGCAAGAGCAGAGTTGACCCCAAAATAGACTATTGGAGCAACGTTACGTTAAATCAGTGTTCTTAAGAACTCTGCCAATCAACATGTTACCCAAGAAAAACGCATTCGAAGGTTGTAAAGACATTGCCAGATATTTCATGGTTAGCAAGTAAATGAAACAACTAGCTGTGCCATACACAGTCGAAGGCCCTGAGATTCTCTGATCCTGTTCGATATTAGAGTTAGCACATCAGCAGTTGACCATGCAGGACGAAATCTGTATTGCTTGTCACTAAGTAACTTGTTTATTTGTTATGTGGTGGGTAATTTCTCACAGATTCAAGTAACTTATCTATCATACATAGTAGGTAGGCAGTCTGTACTGAGATGCGATGGACCGGTCACCAGTATTTTTAAATACTGGTAAGAACGAATTTTTCCAGAGAAATGGAAAATATTTATATTAACTAATATATATATATATATATATATATATATATATATATATATATATATATATGTTTTCGTGATTGTGCGTGTGTGTGGGGGGTAATGTTTTAGCTAGACAACGAAAGACTGAATCCCTACTGGACATAAACTGTCACATATCCGTTGAAAAGTGTTGGAATGGAGACAGTTTAATCCAATTAGACTAAAGAGTTGTGGTTGTGTCGGTTGAATTCGAGAAAAGAGTGATAACATTTTAGAAGCCGTCAAGGAAGCAATACATCTTGATTTTGGCCGGGTGGAATGGTGTGGACATCGCGGTCATATAGGCGGACAGTTTTAAAAGCGAGAAAGTAAACATCAACAAGGTGCTAAACTATAGGGAGTTGTATCGGGAAATGGATATATATATATATATATATATATATATATATAATAGTAGTAAGTTTTTGAAAGGCTGTGGTCAATGCAATTCCGGGTAAGATGCAAGTTGAAAGGAAAGGAACAAAAACAATAACAATAAATCGAATACGATATAAGACTTACTATTTATTTTTCCTTTTTTTTTTCCTTTTTTTTTTTCTTACATAACAGCAAGAGTGTTTTAGCTGTTCGTGTGATGTCCGGGTGATTAAAAATCACTATTTGATATTTCGGGAAAAGACATCCCTTTTTCAAAAATAATTAGACCAGAAGAAGAAGAATATTTTATTCCTCTCCGACTGTGTAGAGAATAATACAAAAACAAAATGGCTGCCACATATAGACCGCAGCAAAAAAGCAGTTTCACAGGGAATATAAATTAAGTTAAGTTTTATTTTAATATTATGTTAAATATATGATTGGTGTTTAGAATATTTGTGTAATGTTGGTTAGGTGTATGGTGTTCGATAAACTGTTAGTTTTGATAATATATATATATATCATTTTTTTATTTTTTTATTTTTTATTTATATATTTGAATATTTACTTTGTTTTATCTTCGTATTTTTATTTTGTTTATCTTTCTATCGTAATTTAAAAATTTTAATATAAAGTAAAGTAATTAGTCTCATATTTTAAATATTCTAGATCTATCTACTTATCGATTTCGATTATCATTTATTAAAGAAGTGTTATTAATTACTAATTGTGAGTTTCGTCAAATTAGATTAACGAATTAACTTATTAACTTGATATATTTACTATAAGATAAAGGGGAGTAACTCTGGATTTTTTAAAATATTTTTTTTTATAATTAATTTTTATTTATTTATTTTTTTTTTTGGTGGAGATCTGTATAACAATATTAGTATATATATACAACATATATACACATAATGCATATATACATATATATATACATATCTATGTATTATTGTTTGTTTAATTGTTTATCTATATATATTCATCAATTTCTTTACATATTTGTTTGTTTTTTTATATATATAATATATATATATATATATATATATATATATATATATATATATATATATATATATATATATATATAAAGAGAGAAAACGGGAGATGAACAGAGATAGTGCGATATCGAGGTTGGAGAGACATAAGTAAACCCGATAAGGGAATTTATATATTAGTGATCAAAACAAGTATATTTATATTGTCGGACTGGCTTGATGTAGCTAAGCCTTGAATAATTTTCTAGCCGTAACATGTGTGCATATATGTAGCCATAGCATTTTTTTTTATCAAAAAAGATTAAAATAAAGATTCATACCAATATATGTATATGTTTATATATCCATTCCATTGCTATAATACATCTATGTACATATATATATATATATATATATATATATATATATATATATATATATATATATATATATATATATATATATATATATAAAAACAGTGAAAGTATTCCGAAGTCTAGCGGTTCGAGGAACGTAACTGTTAGACTAGAAGGCTTTCTGGAATCGGGGGACATCTACAGGCAAATGATAAAATTGTGCTGTTTTAATGTTAATCGAAGATATTTACGCCAAGTGCTACTAGTGCTACAAGTTCGTCGGAGCACATTCCATCATATGTTTTGTTGCAAATGCGCATATATTGCTGATGATCGTCGGATGCTGATCTCTTATAAAGGGTTAGGGTTAGGGTTAAGGTTAGAGTTTGGGTTAGGGTTAGGGTTAGCATGAACATTCATAAAACAAAGAGATATAGGTCAGCAATAAAACCTAGCTAATTGCACTGGAAATAACATACGGATTATCAGCTGAAAAAATATTTTATGGCGGGTATTTTTTAAAAATGTAACTTCTTGAATAGAAGGAACCGAAACAACCGGAAGTTGCGTAAGCGATTGCTAGAAATGTCGTAGATATGTATAGCGGCGTAAGGTACGTTACACTTTGAGAAACCGTGAGTTTCCAACATCTCATTTAGTCGCACTGATACTTATCTCCGAGAGAAAGAGAGAGAGAGAGTGAGAGAGAGAGCGAAAAAGAGGGTTGGTGAGTGGCCACGTAAGTGTGAGTCGCTCATCAATTCTAGTTTGCAAACTTTCCCTTTTTTACTCGCATTCAATCTACCCATACCACATCTAGAGCAACGCATTCTGAACAGTTATATATATATATATATATATATATATATATATATATATATATATATATATGTCTAAAGAAGCTCTGAGTCATTAAAAAAATGTAAAATGCAGTTTAAATCTCCAGACAAACTAACTAAATTCAAGATATTGCAGACTTAACATTCGTTGGAAAATTAATAAATTAAAAAATATAAGTAAAAAAAAGGGGGGGGTTAATTATCTAAGAGTGAAACAAAAACAGGAGACCTTAAGCGTCTAATATTAACACGGGGATCATCAGCTGTTTACCATGTAATTGTTTCGGAGATTTAAAAACAGGACAGTTATAATATTCATGGCTCTCCAATGGTACTGATTATACGACCATTTCCCCAATAATCAAGTGTCGAAATAATTCAGCTTAAAATATCACTAATATATACATAAATAAATAATATATATATATATATATATATATATATATATATATATATATATATATATATATATATATATATATATAATAATGGTAATAATCCAGGTAAAAATATCCACAGTATGGTAATCCAGAGAATTTTAGCCGGGTTTATAAAAAATGCTCAATATCAAAATAGAGCTTTATATATAATAAGTTTATGTACACAGACATGTACAAAATCTGCGACACTGGCATGTCGATGTTATCGATCAACAGTTACTATAAACTGAGATCTCATCAGGAAGAGTAAGAATCCGATCTTAATCTCATATCATATTTGGATCAAATATGATCTGAGGTTAAGATCGGATTCTAACTCTGCCTGATGAGATATCAGTTTATAGTAACTGGGTATCGATAACATCGACATGCCTGTGTTGCAGATTTAATACATGTCTGTGTGAATAAAATTATCATATATATATATATATATATATATATATATATATATATATATATATATATATGCATACTGTTCAGAACGCGTTGCCCTAGTAGTTGTATGGGTAGATATAATGCGAGCAAAAAAGAGGGAGTTTACAAACTTACACTTACGTGGCCACTCACCAACCCTCTTTATTGTGGGGATTTGAGTTGCAAAATACTCGAAATCCGGTGTTTTGAATCGCATGCTCAGTAGTGGATATCCATATCCCTATGCTGATGAGTCCCCATTATAAAGGACGAAACGTATACGTACATAGATAACAAACAAAACAAATATTTATTATTTCTGGCTACTGAAAAATCCGTCTAGATGGACACTGTAAGTGTAGTATTAACAGAACATGACGTCGCTAGCTATATGTGCATCGTTCCTTTCATTAAGTAGAACGCTCTTATGACGTAAGGCACCGGATAAAGTGTTAAAATTATCTCTGTTTATTCGCTACTCAGCGTTGGCCAAGTGGTTCTAGCTGTCGGGATTTGAGTTGCAAATTACTCGGAATCCGGGGTTTCGAATCTCGTGACCAGTAGTGAATAGCCATATCTTCATGCTGATGAGTCCCGATTATAAAGGACGAAACGTATACGTACATAGATAATAAACAAAACAAATATCATATATATACATATATATGTATATATTCGTCGCTTTTTTAAATCCCAGCAATGATGTACAAGTTCAAGCTTTACTTGCAATATTGAATAATTTATTACACACATATTGATCATCAGTGTCATCTATAAGGCCTTTGACTAAAAATGTTGTTCCCAAACGCATCTCACATTTTAATATGTTTTAATACTTGGGTGGCTAAACCAAACCAATGCGTGAGCATCTTACTAATTATGGAGTCAGGGGAATCTCTAGTGAAGAACTATCAATCATAGTTTACTAACTTCCTGTCCATTTGAATTATTTTTTACGTAAATTCAAAAACATATTACTACCAATTAATATGATAAATTACTATGAATCACGTTTTATTATTACTGGGTCGACTTGTGTTGACGACAAGTTTGACAAGAACTGTCTATTCATGCTATGTGTACAGAGCACTGGTTAAGCGGATATCGGCTAAAATATTCGTTGGTGTATATTCCCAAAATAAGAAACAATGTAATTGATATTTGCATCTGTAATAAATAAATCAAGACGTTGACAGTCACCTCAGCAAAAGCAATCTGCGTAATGCCCAGCAGTATTGATTACGTCATGCAAGAGCAGAAACTGGTTTATTGAGTGTAATATCACGCGGAACCAATGAATATATCGACAGGGGCTTCGTTTATTGATCAAATGGTTTTGATAGAGTTTGGCATGAACATTTGGTGTCTACGGATATCGAGCAATAAAACATCTGTATTTTAACTTTCACGTCCTTTCCCTCTTACAGGTCTATGAAAATAGTTATTCATGAGCTAAAATTTGACGCACATAACATCAATATTGTCGTGCTTAAATTATCCATTCTGAGCTCAACCGAGACCACCGTAATAAACTAATGCCTGTTAACTTAAAAAATGACGTCATTCTCTAAGTTGGCAAACGAGATCTGAATCTGTAAAATGTGAAAATATTTTGACTCATCCCTTCACTTAAAAATCCATCAAAATTCTAGGAATCAACTAATTTAAATGGAATTCTCAGTATTAATTAAGTAACGATCTCGAAATAAAAAAAAAACAGTTTACTAAAGTATTATCACAGGGTACAAAAAAAGAATTATTTTTTTTATTTTTTGAATGAAAATAAAGAATCGCAGATGTTAAGCATAAAACTTCTTTTTGGCCAAATGGTTCTAGCTGTCGGGATTTGAGTTGCAAATTATTCGGAATCCGGGGTTTCGAATCGCGTGACCAGTAGTGAATAGGCATATCTTCATGCTGATGAGTCCCGATTATAAACGGCGAAACGTATACGTACATAGATAAAGTTTTATAAATCGGGGGGACTTATGTTTTGAGGCACGTCCGTCCGTCCGTCCGCCGTCCGTCCGTCCAGATTTTTCTCCGCAACCATCCATTGAATTTCTCTGAAATTGTGCATGAAGTTGTAACTTTGGTCAGGTTAGAAAGTGACATTCTCCGATTTTTGAAAAAAAAATCTGGTTAGGCCCCGAAATGGCAAAAAGTGACATTTTTTGGCTCATAACATTTTATCTATCCAGTCAATTTCTCTGAAACTTGGCCAAAATGTGGAGGCAATTGTTCCTAATAGAAAATAAGTCAGGGGATCAAAAGCTCCCGAAATAACAAAAATGACCCTTTTCTCCCATAACGTTTGATCCATACATTCAATTTTTTGGAAAATCGGCCAAAATCTAGAGGCAATTGGATATAAAATGAGCATCCTTGACCGCAGAATAATTCTGGTTCGCGCCCCCAGGAGATCAAAGGGGGGGGGGGTCAAAATGCCCAAAATTGTCCTAATTTATTGCATTTTACACTCGCCACATCGAGTCACATACAGAGACGAACCACGCACGCGCGGCTTGTTTAATATAGTTCTCATAGATTACGGAAAAAGCCCCTCATAATCCATTATAATCTATTTCGCTTTTTTTCGCCAGTTATTTTAATATTTTGTTAATATTTTTTTTTAAATATCAATTACTTCGTCACTTGAGTTCGGAATTTGAAAGGAATGTTAAAGTGTTTCAATTGTGAATTGAACAAGTTTGACGATTTAAATGTCGATCCAATAATTTTACTAATATAGATAAAACACAATTATATTTAGAAATATTGTTTTAGTTGATAACAATGTGTGTCAATTAATAACTTAAGGACCATACGATATTGTAAATATTTATAACAAAGCATTAGAAAACTTTTAAAAATTTATTTCAAAAAAGAAGAAATTGTACAAAGACTGGTCTTAATTCAATATAAATTTGAAGAATATAAGAATTCACAATTGTTGTTACATACGTTCTAAGCAACACTATTCTCTTAAATATTTTCTTTTTAAGCGGAATACAATCAAATACTGAATAAAAACTGAATTACAAATTTATGAAACAAATAATTACATAGACGAACAAATTAAAAACAAACGAGGAATATTTTTAAAATGTAAACAAACAATAAATAAAAACAAACGTTAGTTTTAAAATGATAACAAACGATAAATTACAAAAAATAGAACAAATTAAATCTAAACAAATAATTTTAATATAACTAATAATAAAGTTACTAGTGCAAAAATTTTTTTTTAAAAATAAACTTATCGAAAAATGTGTTGTATTATTTTGTTGAATGTTTCAAATTTTATTTTTCTATTTACTGTTTCTTAGTGCTATTATGATTTTGCACGGAATTATTTAGCACAGAGTGTGAAGAGCTCCAGATAAGCATTGTTTCTATTTTTCAATACTAATTACGAGAGTCAGCATTAAAAATATTAGCATCTGCAAAACATTCACTGTTATGTACATGGCTATTTGTCTTTGATGTACGGAATAAAACAAAACGCTAACTACATAATTGTAGGGAACAACATTTGCCGTCGATTCAGTAGGATATAATTTAAAAAAACCTTTATTGGCCCCCGATTTATAAAATCAGGAGACTTATGTTTTGAAGCATGTCCGTCTGTCCGTCAGGATTTTTCTCCGCAACCATCCATTTAATTTCGCTGAAATTTTGCATGAAGTTGTAACTTTGGTCAGGTTGGAAAGAGACATTCTCCGATTAAAAAAAAATCTGGTTAGCTCCCCAGGGGCTCAAAATGTCCCGAAATGGCAGAAAATGACATTTTTTTTGCCCCATAACTTTTCATCCATTCATTCAATTTCTCTGAAACTTGGCCAAAATGTGGAGGCAATTGTTCCTAATAGAAAATAAGTATCACTGACCTTGTAAAAAATCTGGTTTGGGCCCCCAGGGGGTCAAAACCCCCAAAATGGCAAAAAATGACCCTTTTCACCCATAATGTTTGATCCATCCATTCAATTTTTCTGAAACTTGAGCAAATTGTAGAGGCAATTGTTCTGGATATAAAATGAGCACGATTGACCTCAGAAAAATGCTGGTTCGCGCCCCAGGGGGTCAAACATGCCCCAAATTGCCCAAATTTATTGCATTTTACACTCGCGACATCGAGTCACATACAGAGGGGGACCACGCACGCGCGGCTTGTTAATTCCTTGAAAATAGCTGTATATTTCAGGTATTTTTTTCCACATCATCTCTTCCAGATATTAAATTCTTGCAACTATTTCATTTTATTTTCTCTATTTATATGTATCTTAAGTTAACAGCTAGTACATAGTATGTACTAGCTGTGAACTGAACACATTCAAAATGGCGTACTAGTGAGTTTTCCAACATGTGAGTTGGCTCTTAACTTTTGTTTTTTATTTGTTGTCGTCAAAAAATGACCCACTGAATACTGTAGGTTTTTTTCAAGACATTTTAATCCAACAACTTTTTATTCGTTCTGGATTTTTTATGATGATTTTGTTGTGTTGCAGAGACCGTATTGACATAAAAATGTTGTTTGGCTCACGACAAATGAAACGGACCGTAAAAACTATATCCCACAGAAATGTTGTTTTTTGTAAATGTGAAAAAATAAAAACAAAAATAAAGAATTAAAAACATGGTTATTGGAATATCAAATGAATATGACATATATATATATATATATATATATATATATATATATATATATATATATATATATTTAATTAGATAAATAGATAGGTGGATAGATAGATAGATGCATAGATAGAGAAATGAAAGAGGAGAAATAAAAAATGTAAGAATGACAAATTTATTTCATCTTCAGTTTTTAAACATGGACTTTTGTATTTCAATGTTTACCCTTTCTTCACTGGCCATTTTGTTACTAGAATTTTTTTAATCAGAGATCTTTTGCATTTTGACAAGCTTCTCACACACTCAGATCGACTTTTTATGAATTTCTCAATTTAAAAAAATTATGATTCATGCAACTAACCGCCAACTTATCTATCTATTACATTTCTTTGATAATAAGATACCATTTTTTAAAAAGCCTGGCTTAAGGAAAGAAAACAATAAGCATGCTTTTATTTCATACACTTTGCATCGAACCACTGCAGATGAAATAGATTTGTAAGTCTTACATTTTTTTTATTTCTTTTTTTTCATTAGTCTATATAATTACACTTTCCCGTATATTGAGCTATAAACACTTAACGATATGTTTACATTTCTAAAAGTATACATTCTCTTTTTAGATTCATAACTTATATATATATATATATATATATATATATATATATATATATATATATATATGTGATTATTTTTATTTACACAGAGATGTACAAAATTTGCGACACTGCCATGTCGATTTTATCGATCAACAACTGTTATAAACTAAGATCTCATCAGGCAGAGTTAAAATCCGATCTTAACTTTGGATCATATTTGGAAAGAACGTGTGTTTCAGATTTTGTGCATGTTTGTGTAAATAAAAATAATCATATATAAAAGCTGTATTTGATATTGAGCCCTTTTTATAAGCCCAGTTGAAATTCTTTGGATTACTATATTTCTTGGCCTTTTGGCTAAGATCAAAGTGTAGTATCTATTCCGATGGATAGTGCACCCCATACTGGTATTGTCTTGGCCTTCGGGGCTGTACTTACGCCGGTCAATGGGTCTGTCCTGTGCAGATCTAGGAGGTCAACCCTCCCAGGCTTTGCCTCCCCTCTTTGGGGAGGAGTAAGTTTATTGCTTACTGTCTGAGGCGCCCCTACCGGGGAATGCCGATGGGGCTGCCCAGGCAATTTTTAAATGGCCAGAGTGCTCACTTCTCGGGTGCTGGCTTTTCAAACCCCACTTTCCCGTCCTTGGGTCACATTTTACTTGTGGGAGTAAGATAAAAACTGGCCTTGTGCCTAACCCCTGGAGAGGAGTAAATTAATGCTATCCTGTGGATGTTTACCTAGTCTGGAGTATATATATATATATATATATATATATATATATATATATATATATATATATATATATATATATATATATATGCAAGTGAACGACCTAATGTCGTCAGTTTAGCATACATTATATACACGTACATTTGGATTTCTGAAGAGCATTGATAAATCCAAGTTCTGAACCGAAGACGTTGCATAATAATGTGAATGATAAAAAAAGAAAAGTGGAAACGATTTATCTCTATTGCAATTTATATATTGGACCGAGCGGACACATTGGACGGAGACCGTTCCAGAAAACATTTTTCCCTCATATGGAGCTCCGTCCTTCTTATACATATCCGGGATTCGATTTACATCATGCACGACTGAATACGAATAGTATTGATGTATGCATGCTTGAGCGGCTATTTTTGATCAATGATATCTCTGTTTGATGGTGTTCGTCCCCAAACCCAGAGGCATCGTCCATATACGCTTAATACAAGTGCAGCAGCACCAGATCTTCGTCAGTGATCCTAGAGCGATTTTTTTTTACCTATGCTTCAGTGCTTTCACATTCTGTCCAAAACCGCTTCATCTCTCGACGACATATCCGCTACCGTAATATTCGTGTTCTCTTTTTCCTAATTACCCACCCTTTTTTTCACCTCCGTCGTAACATGTGTTCAGTTGCACGTCCATATCAACGCATCCTAACCCTAACCCTAACCCTCTCACTTACACTACCATCTTACTCTTTCTATACGTCTCTCTATATCTCTAGCTATATATCTATAGTTGTCCAATTTCTCTCTACCAATATGCTTCTCTCAATATATATTTTACGCTCGTAATGTGTGACTATTTCTCTACTTCCTAGTTCATGTCTGTCTATGCTTGTCTATTTCTC
>OY744542.1:61445519-61463019 GCA_963556195.1 Sepiola atlantica
TACATTATTTTTTTACACCAAATGTGTATAGGCGGAATGTAGTGGTCGGTGTCAGTGGGTTGGGACATAGACACGATATTTGCTAGATTGTAAAAAAGTTAGATATTTGCATTTTGACTAGCCAATTTCATTTCGTCTGTCTGCTTTTGATAAAATCGTATTTTTAATGTGATATATCAAATGCTGGCTAACTCGTGTAGGCTGTTCTAATGTCTGTATTAGTTAATTTTAATAAAGCTCTACTTTGTATTTAACATGTTTTTAAAAAATATTGTTTCTAAGTTTACTTTATAGAACTTAATTAATTACCTGATATTACTCCGAATTGGTTAAATACTGTTCTAAAGTTTTACTACACATGAACATGGAGAAGGTACATTTCGGGAGTTCACTGTAGAATATCCCTATGTCTAAAAAAAATGAATAAATCATGAGATTAGTCCAAAAGATAAGTTAAAAGTAAACTATAAGATTAATAATTAAATAAATAATTAATAAATCTCTTATTCGTCACTTGGACATTGTTTAGTTCAATATCGAGAAATCTTGGTTCCTTATATATTACACTGATCCATTCGGTGAAAAAGTAAACTATAAGATTAATAATTCAATAAATAATTAATAAATCCCTTATTCGTCACTTAGACATTGTTTAGTTCAATATCGAGAAATCCCGATCCCTTATATATAATCGTACCAAAGCCTATAATTTTATTCGAATGTCCGACTGGCTTGGCACGCCGAGAGCAGTCTTAAGGCGTTTCCACGAATAATGGCGATAGAGAGGCGCTCGTAAAGCGAAGACAGTTCGCGATTGTCTCCGGTGTTTCGCGTCATTAATATGCCGAGATCGGCATATTGTCGATGAAATCAACTTAGTAAGGAAGCAAATAACTGATAAATAAAGATTAGCGACTGAGTGTAACGTAAACTGGATGATACTAACATAGTATTGAAGGACCACAAACCGGATTTCTTAGATAAGTAATTAATCAACCAAGCAAGACCTGAAATTGGTATGATATATATATATATATATATATATATATATATATAACTATTCTGAAGCATACAAATTGTTATGTCCTAAGTCAATCAAGGATAACTCCTTTAAGCTGGGTCATTTTTAAATTTCTTTGTCCTAATACAGAGTACTGTTTTAGGGAATTTGGATTTTCTTCATACATTAAAAACAGACCATCTGTCTTACTCAGACATCATTGGGACGTAAATAAATATAGACAAACAGTCGATTTCAAACATATTATGTTTTGCTAGATCAGTGTTGATAGATTTGCTGTGGGTCGACACTCAGCGAACATTGTTTAACAACATGTAAGTGTATTCATTTACAAGCTTTTGTCAAAGAATCGTAATGAACGAGTGCCACCAGGCCGGAAGGTTTCTAATCTTATTAGTGTGTAATGCTAATCTTCGGCGCAGAGTCATGCCAACTATCTTCCCGAATGTTCCGGGCAGAATGAGCTCTTCTAGATAAGTGTGTCTTTCTGGCGCGAGTCATGTGTGCAACAAGACGAGCTAATCTCTATAATTCGAGAATTTAATTCGATTCCAGCGAACATAGCTTCGATAATACTTCAGCTGTTGGGATTAGAATAATATAAAGCTGTAGTTAATCGCAAGTTACGAAACCGGGGCCCAAATTACACACACGTGGCTTAAGTGCGTACGATTGCGGATCTGAAATAATGGTCTAATAGTAACGTTTGAAATTGAAATCGTGTCCGATAACAAATAAATGCGGATGACAATAAGCAAATGAATAAAACAATGGATGTTGTTTAAATCATATTGCTGCGAACAATGAACGAATAAAACAACTCATTATCATAGAATATACGGTCGTGTTCCAGATGATGCGCCTGAATTCCGTGACTTCGCGTCGACAACGATCGGGCATGTCGCGGAAGCGTCCGGGCGCTGACGGAATAATATCATTTTTTCTTTCTTTTATCTCATAAAAAACATTGACAAAAGTTTACCCCCCCCCTATAAAAATAAACATTATTTTCACACAAAAAAAGAAATGATTTTAATCTATGTATTTTTTCTTTGAATTTATTCGTCTTATATTAGCGTCTGCCAGTCTTCCAGTTAGAGCTTGGCAGTTTGAATGCAGGGATTGGCTATCGCTAGGAATGGGAGCCCTAACCCTAACGGGAACCCTAACCCTAGCCCTAACTCTAACCCCTAAACCTAACCCCTAACCCTAAAACCTAACCTATTTTCTTCCGTTCTTTGTTTTATGTTAGCAAGAAGAAAAAAGAAGGAAAAACAGTGAAACAAATGACAAAAGAAAACATTAACAAAATCCCCATCCCCCCTCTCCCGAAAAAAAAATTATTTCCACACATTTGATTGAAAATGGTTCATTTGACCCTCCCCCCCACCCTACAGTTTGTTCGGTTTTTATCTTTTTATCTATGTATTTTTTCTTTGAATTTATTCGTCTTATATTATCGCCTGCAAGCCTTCCATTAATGCTTGGCGTGTTCGTCTTGGCAACTCTCGAGCGCTTTCGAGACCTGCCCGATCGTTGTCGACGCGAAGTCACGGAAATTAGGCGCGTCATCTGGAACAGTACCGAATATACTTATATCATGAATGATCTCACTTTCTCTCGGTATCGGGGGAGACGGTGTAAATTTCAAATGAACACTGAAACGAGGAAAACATACATAGACGTAGTGAAACAAGTATTAAACCGTTCCTATATATTTTTACTTTTTCTATTGAATGGATCAATCTTCCTTTACTTAGAGTTCCGTTGTAGCTAATATGTTCTGAGGGATCAAACGAATTTAATATGACCCGTTTCTTTTAACCGCACAGTACATATCTGGTATTAGTATATATCTTTTTTTCATTTGGCATGATAGGTCGTTCAATAATCGGCCAGGGTACCGAGGTTCAATCCTCACCGAATCCATTCTAAAAACTAAAAAAATATATTTTATTCTATTTGCTAAATACTCAGCTGTATAAGATGATGATCAAAATGAAGGTATCAATCAGTAGAAAAGAGTGGCGTTCTCCCCTATATCTCGGCGTAGTAGCAAATTAAAAGGGAGCCTTCTGATCGCCCTTAACTATTGTCGATCAATTTGGGTATTTTTTCTAGATATGTCTAATAACCTGAATTTATCAACCAATCAACTGTGTGCTCTCCGCACATTGCTGAGTGGCATTGGTTTCGAGATTAGAAAAAAAAATCGATCACTATCGATCAAGTTTAAAAAGCCTATCGCAGATTAGTGTTAATGAGATGGAAGTACGGCTACTGTCGACATTGGATTTAAGACGAGAATGATGTAATCTGCAGATAAGTACTCTTGTGGTAAGATTAACACCTTGTGAAGAATCTCCATTTGTGGAAATCCCGTGTGACTCCCTCCATGAATAAAGAGTAAGAACAATACATGTGTTTAAGGAAGATGAGTTATTGCTGTACATTTCTTTCAAGGAGTTACAAGAGCATGGAGCTCAGTCGAGTATCTTTCATTGATATAACGAGTAGATAGATACAAGCAACGCCTCCTCTGCGAGAAAAGAGCCCGTAAAAGACAACATATATCTTCCCCACTAGATTTTCGTGTCGATTTTGAATTCTTTCAACGCCAAATAAGAATTCTATGAGCGGCGCATCCCCAGATATGGTAGAAGTCCTCCACTTGACGAGGTAGCTGACTCTTATACCTGCTGGTAACCGGTTTCCATGAGGAATCATGTATTTGCTGGAGCGATAGAATAATACAACTATTTTTCCAGCGCCTCTTGCAACATATTGGATGGTAATCTTCCTTTCAAATGCGGTAGTGTGAAAGTAAGTTCTATAAGCTTATCAGAGGAAGCGGCTTTCTTAAAAGCAAAGCCATTTATTTCACCTTTTAGAAACAGCTAAACAACCAATCGCTGATATTGAAAGCGGGAGAAGCTTGGTTTTAGCGGTGTCAAATGTAGTAAGTAGTGTTGGGACGATTGTCGGATTCGGAACCGGGAATCCGAAAACTCTGAATTTCTTGGAGTTTCGGAATCGGTATCGGAATAAGATAAATGTGTGTTTATTTTACGATGCCAATGACGACTTTATTTATTGTTGTTTGTTTGTTTGTTTTTGTTTAAAGAAATTCTCCATTACTGGTACTAGTAAGAAAATGATAAATATTCTCCATTACTGGTACTAGTAAGAAAATGAAAAATATTCTCCATTACTGGTACTAGTAAGAAAATGCTAAATATTCTCCATTACTGGTACTAGTAAGAAAATGATAAATATTCTCCATTACGTGTACTAGTAAGAAAATGATAAATATTCTCCATTACTGGTACTAGTAAGAAAATGATAAATATTCTCCATTACTGCTACTAGTAAGAAAATGATAAGTATTCTCCATTACTGGTACTAGTAAGAAAATGATAAATATTCTCCATTACTGGTACTAGTAAGAAAATGATAAATATTCTCCATTACTGGTACTAGTAAGAAAATGATAAATATTCTCCATTACTGGTACTAGTAAGAAAATGATAAGTATTCTCCATTACTGATACTAGTAAGAAAATGATAAATATTCTCCATTACTGATACTAGTAAGAAAATGATAAGTATTCTCCATTACTGATACTAGTAAGAAAATGATAAATATTCTCCATTACTGGTACTAGTAAGAAAATGATAAATATTCTCCATTACTGGTACTAGTAATAAAATGATAAATATTCTCCATTACTGGTACTAGTAAGAAAATGATAAGTATTCTCCATTACTGATACTAGTAAGAAAATGATAAATATTCTCCATTACTGGTACTAGTAAGAAAATGATAAATATTCTCCATTACTGGTACTAGTAAGAAAATGATAAATATTCTCCATTACTGGTACTAGTAAGAAAATGATAAATATTCTTCATTACTGGTACTAGTAAGAAAATGATAAATATTCTCCATTACTGGTACTAGTAAGGAAATGATAAATATTCTCCATTACTGGTACTAGTAAGAAAATGATAAATATTCTCCATTACTGGTACTAGTAAGAAAATGATAAGTATTCTCCATTACTGATACTAGTAAGAAAATGATAAATTTTCTCCATTACTGGTACTAGTAAAGAAATGATAAATATACTCCATTACTGGTACTAGTAAGAAAATGATAAATATTCTCCATTACTTGTACTAGTAAGAAAATGATAAATATTCCCCATTACTGGTACTAGTAAGAAAATGATAAATATTCTCCATTACTTGTACTAGTAAGAAAATTATAAATATTCTCCATTACTGCTACTAGTAAGAAAATGATAAATATTCTCCATTACTGGTACTAGTAAGAAAATGATAAATATTCTCCATTACTGGTTAGTAAGAAAATGATAAATATTCTCCATTACTTGTACTAGTAAGAAAATGATAAATATTCTCCATTACTGGTACTAGTAAGAAAATGATAAATATTCTCCATTACTGGTACTAGTAAGAAAATGATAAATATTCTCCATTACTGGTACTAGTAAGAAAATGATAAATATTCTCCATTACTGGTACTAGGAAGAAATTGCTAAATATTCTCCATTACTGGTACTAGGATGAAAATGCTAAATATTCTCCATTACTGGTACTAGTAAGAAAATGATAAATATTCTCCATTACTGGTACTAGTAAGAAAATGATAAATATTCTCCATTACTGGTACTAGTAAGAAAATGATAAGTATTCTCCATTACTGATACTAGTAAGAAAATGATAAATATTCTCCATTACTGGTACTAGTAAGAAAATGATAAATATTCTCCATTACTGGTACTAGTAAGAAAATGATAAATATTCTCCATTACTGGTACTAGTAAGAAAATGATAAATATTCTTCATTACTGGTACTAGTAAGAAAATGATAAATATTCTCCATTACTGGTACTAGTAAGGAAATGATAAATATTCTCCATTACTGGTACTAGTAAGAAAATGATAAATATTCTCCATTACTGGTACTAGTAAGAAAATGATAAGTATTCTCCATTACTGATACTAGTAAGAAAATGATAAATATTCTCCATTACTGGTACTAGTAAGAAAATGATAAATATTCTCCATTACTGGTACTAGTAAGAAAATGATAAATTTTCTCCATTACTGGTACTAGTAAGAAAATGATAAATATACTCCATTACTGGTACTAGTAAGAAAATGATAAATATTCTCCATTACTTGTACTAGTAAGAAAATGATAAATATTCCCCATTACTGGTACTAGTAAGAAAATGATAAATATTCTCCATTACTTGTACTAGTAAGAAAATTATAAATATTCTCCATTACTGCTACTAGTAAGAAAATGATAAATATTCTCCATTACTTGTACTAGTAAGAAAATGATAAATATTCTCCATTACTGGTTAGTAAGAAAATGATAAATATTCTCCATTACTTGTACTAGTAAGAAAATGATAAATATTCTCCATTACTGGTACTAGTAAGAAAATGATAAATATTCTCCATTACTGGTACTAGTAAGAAAATGATAAATATTCTCCATTACTGGTACTAGTAAGAAAATGATAAATATTCTCCATTACTGGTACTAGGAAGAAATTGCTAAATATTCTCCATTACTGGTACTAGGATGAAAATGCTAAATATTCTCCATTACTGGTACTAGTAAGAAAATGATAAATATTCTCCATTACTGGTACTAGTAAGAAAATGATAAATATTCTCCATTACTGGTACTAGTAAGAAAATGATAAATATTCTCCATAACTGGTACTAGGAAGAAAATGATAAATATTCTCCATTACTGGTACTCGTAAGAAAATGATAAATATTCTCCATTACTGGTACTAGTAAGAAAATGACAAATATTCTCCATTACTGGTACTAGTAAGAAAATGATAAATATTCTCCATTACTGGTACTAGTAAGAAAATGATAAATATTCTCCATTACTGGTACTAGTAAGAAAATGATAAATATTCTCCATTACTGGTACTAGTAAGAAAATGATAAATATTCTCCATTACTGGTACTAGTAAGAAAATGATAAATATTCTCCATTACTGGTACTAGTAAGAAAATGATAAATATTCTCCATTACTGGTACTAGTTAGAAAATGTAAATATTTCTCTATATATCACCCTTACAAGTGTAGTTTTTTGCATTTGCGAAAATATACGCAGATATTACATGGGTTTTTTACGGTAATCCAAGAATTAAAAAAAAGCATGAACAACTCTATAGCTATATATAAAAGAATATAAAAAGAATCGGAATCTGTAATTGTATCGGATTCGGGAATTCAAAACGAAATCGATAATTTGTCTTAGAATCCGGAAAAATATTACCATCGTCACATCACTAGTCGTAAGCCATACCTTCCCATTGCTTGCACTACGTGCTTCATATCTGAAGTGAGTACATCAGCAAGAATTTGCTCACCAATGCTCTTAGATGTGATGCCATAGACAGTTATCGATCAAACAAATCAACCTGTTATATATAGCGTAACCTAATCATTGCCATTATTTAAAATAAAACTGTTTCAGCACATTCGTGAAGTAAAATCATTCCGTATGTTTGTTAGAATTGAAGTCTCTGGTCGGATAGATACTGTGCCGTGGAATGTCTCATACGAAGTTGGTATGACCTGCAGTCTTTACCTCTTATTGTTTGCGTTCTTTAGTTTCTTCGGATTTTCAGTCATCTATCTATTTTATACAAATGATTAAGCTATGCCTCGGGCCATATATTTAAGTCGGCTGCTGTCTCTTTCGCGAAGAAATGATTCTCAGATCAACCGATTCTTATGGTGCTCTACTGCCTGAAGAATATGCAACGATAATAATAAAGGGGCTACCAAATATCAAAGAGATAATCATAACATCCACATTAAAAAGACAAAATCAAAGAACAAAAAAGAGGAAATATTTCCAAAGTTGAAATTATCTGAGAAACACAAGAAAAAAAAATCATTCAAACTAATAACAAAAATGTTTTCATCAAAGCAAGAAAAGATGAATTTTTAAAATTTTATTTTGTAATGTTTTTAATGTGACTAACGCTAGACGTAAACCCATGTTTTAGAGATAAAATCTGTAGAAAAAAATATTTACGTCATAATGTTAAACAATATAATGAATATGAAATAGAAATCGAGACATACCCTTGTGCCAGATTGTTCCTCATGAACAACTCCATCTAAAGCGCTCCCTTCCGCACACTGGTTGAGGCGATTACAACGTTGTAATGTCATATTAATGCTGTCGAAAACTCCGATATTTGGTATGCCAACGAATATTAGACATGTTTGGCACCAAGCGTTATTAGACTCGCTACCCGTTTAATAGGATCGAGCGAAAATTCCAGGGGAGGTTGGAATAATAGTAGATCATTATTATGTCGTATCTGCAAGCGAAGTCTTGTCGGGCGGGTAACCGCAAATTAATTCTTTGAAAGTAGCAACGTTGCTCTTGCATCGTTTTCTTGCTCAAACTTCTCTTGACTTCGCATGCACCGCTTGAGTCTTGATGCGATTAACGTCAGTGATAAAAACCTGCAATTCTGCTGGTTAACAAATAGTTTCAACAAACGAGTAGTATTTTATGAAGACCAGAACATCCTGAGGAAAGATCGTTGTTAACTCTCGACAGAAATCGAATATGCTTAACCAACAAACAAATAAAAGACTCATCAATAGCATATATTAGCGATGTTTATAAAATAATACTTATCTCATTTTTTTTATAACTTGACTTACGGTTTTAACATATATGCATTCTGTTTGAAAATAAAATGGGGCCACATCTCACTCTTGAGTTAGTTATTCGACTGTCATGAGCAGTATACCATTCTCAATCATTATCTGGTCGACCCATCAGTGGTTGCCCTTTTGATCTATCTTGAATTAAATATTCTTTATATGATTCCTATACATAGCTGGAGTCTGGAAGTCGGCGAAAATGTATGATCCACTTTTATCTTTTTTACGAGTGATATCAATTGTAGATCTGTTAATCTGAATCCCTTTTCTGATATATATATATATATATATTTTTACGTCTATCTAGCAAATTCATACCAAGGATAGTTCTTAAACATTTCATTTCAAAGACAGTAAACTTCGTCTCAGGCAAAGCCAGTATAGTACATGTTTTTCTTACATATACTACAATAGGTACTTGCCTAATAAACTGGTATTGTCCGGGTCTTTGGGTCTGGATTTACGCCGGTCTACTGGGGGTTGTCGGTCCTGTGCAGTTCTAGGAGGTGCCTCCCCTCTTTGGGGAGGAGTGAGTTTATTGCTTACTGTCTGAGGCGCCCTACCGGGAATGCCGACGGGGCTGCCCAGGCAATTTTTAAATGGTCAGAGTGCTCACCTCTCCAGCGCTGGCTTATCTAATCCCACTTTCCCGACCTTGTGTCACATCTTACTTTGTGGGAGGTAGATAAATATAGGTACTTACTTATACTACAATAGGTACTAGTGTTGCATAGCCCCTCTGCTTGGGCCGCGGCAGTACTCGTTTTGCACACTCGTCCCGGAACGGCCGTGGCAGTTCTCATTTAATCACTCGTCATTTTTAAAACATAAATCATATAGTTTGCATACCTTTAAATTTCTCCCTCGCCGCGTAGAGGACGCGTCTACCAGGTGTTGAACTCTCTATTCCATGTTTCTGCCGTGAACCACGCCGCTGCAACAAAAAGCCCCATGGCCGACCCAAAAGATAAACAATCTTTTAAATGTAACTTATGTTTCATTTCAAGCGTTAGTTATCCGTCAGCTGGGAGATATTCACTACGTCGAGAGAGAGAGAGAGAGAGAAAATTACTGCTTTCGTAATTACTTAGCAATTAAGTACTTAATCATTCGTGAAGGGGGGAGATAAATTTCGCCTGCATTTTCTTAGGGAATCAGTTCCCCTAATCTGTTGTAGACTACATGGTAAAAATCACGTCTGTGAGCTCCGACAGTGAGAACAGCCCAACTCTGCACTCAACTGCACGGGTCCACCCGCACTAAATTGCGCAAGTCAAACCAACGATTTCCAACATGCGTCCGTTCCCATAGGGAAATTATCCAACACTAGTAATTCAGTGTGAAGTCTTTTTAGGAGACGTTGATATTATCTTCCTTCTCTGTATATTTGCTTTTAAACGTCAAACTTCTGCATCCATCCATTTGTTATGAGCGATCCCTACATATTTGCTCGAATGAATTAAAATTAAATCGACAAGTACATTTTTCAACTCGAAGAAGAATGGAAATCAATTACATCTAATATTTTTAGAAAGTAGGAAAACAGTTTTGTAAATGAAATGATTCGTTTGTGACTGAATAAATTTAGTTAGTAGTGTGACGCAATATTTGATATTTATACATTTCAAACACTTATTTTTAAACATATCATAATGAAGCTATTCTAAACAATCAACTACTTAGAATTTACTTTCAGGTTCCCTTCGATTAGAAAATAAGACCGTAAAGCAATGGAAAGAAAGAAGAAATGCAATTCACTTGAGTGTGTGTGAGAGAGAGAGAGAGAGAGAGAGAGAGAGAGAGAGAGAGAGGAAACAACAAAAAAAACAAACAACCAAGCAGTCACCCTTTCCCTTCTCTATAAAATTGTTTCTTTCTAGCCGGTGATGTGAATTTCATTTAAATGACCTCTTTTGAAAATTCACGAAGAAATATTTTAAGAAAGGTTTTCATAATTTATCTGTCTTTTTTATTTAATCATTTTAATTAATTACTTTTAATATAGACATTGCTATTGCATATATATGGGCAAAATAGCATAATAAAATATCAAATGAATAACACAAAATAGTAATTTATCATGAACTGTTAAAAAAAATACTCATGAAAATTAGGCATTCTAATGACTGCCTTCAGGCATTTCCTCTGTACTATATATACAGTATTAGCATTTACCTTTGAAACCCATCTTTGTAAGTGTAAGATATTGTGGTCAGTGGAAATAGGTGTCCACTTGTCCTATCCTTGAGCCAAATATTATCTAACCAACAACGGCCGACGAATGGAAACGTTGAACGAATAGAGTAGGATCGACTAGAACACCATTTCAATTAGAGGGCATGAATCAAAGAGCCCAGCATAAACAAATTAAATCCACTGAAATGAATGAAAACTGGAAAATGTTCAATGCTATTCAAAATGGCGCACAAGCTAGTCAACATGTGTATTCCTAATTTCAAATCGTAATGAAATCGTTCTGGAATGAAAGGAGCGGCTTATATAACCCGTGGCGATTGATAAAATTGGAGTCCATCTTGATTAGAAACTATTGCATGCATGTCAGCTGGTTTAAGTCAGTCTTTAATTCACAATGCACATGTATTCTGTCCTTTGAAAGTAGTCTTATCTCTTGAAACTCAATTTTAACCTAGATATATTACTGACACTCTGTATATAATATATGAGATTAAGTTTGTCAGATTTTCGAAATTAAACCTCAAAAGTTTCCGTCTCATAATATCTGTCTTTGATTCTGAATGACCATTTTCTTTACTTTAGCGTTCGCCCTCCTTGTTATGAAAAATAATCCATCCAGTAAAGTTTGTTTTAATAAGTATTCGGGCTCAGGAATTTTCCGTTTATAAATTGAAAAAGAAATATCAGCTCAGGCCAATAATAAAACACACTATTTTACATTGCTTTATCGATTAGATATCGGCTAGAGAATTATACTAACAACCATTTATTATGAGATAAAATATAATATCACATACATTGTGTCGTGAGAAAACGTCGTTATTTCTCAAGAATAAGTTAGTAACTGTAACCCCATATTAAAAATGGTATTCATATTATTTTGTTCTAACCTTTCATTTTAAACTTAGAAATAAAATAAAATAAAGTTAAAAGGTTGTATCTGATCGGTTTTGCATGTCCGGCGCTAATGCAGACAGGAAATCATCCTAATAACGCCATTGTGTTACTCTTTTAATATTACTATAGAAAAAAAAGCAAGTCAGATGAACCACAAGCTTGCGCAGGATTTGAAGAGAAACAGCGTAACTGTTAACATTAAATAATACGACTGTTTTTTCTATCATACAATGACGTTTTAAGAAAAGTAAACCACTGATAAGAACTGTTAACGATTGTTTTAATGAAACAAAAATAGTGCTCCTGAATTATTATAATTTAGAAAGCCATTCTTAACATGGAAATGTGGGGGTGATTATCTATTATGTTTATTAAATTCTTATGTGTAATAAACATAATAGTAAGTCGACCCCTTTACCATGTTAAGAATGTCTTTCTAAATTATAACGTTATTATTTGAGCATAAGTACCCTTTTTGAATTTATTTTCTGACAGATTCTTTGGATTTTCCTTAATTAGTAGTAGCAACAACAACAACAACAACAACAACAACAACAACAACAACTCCCTGGACCACGTTTCTAAGACACAAATAAAAAACAATAGACCCATTACAGAACCCTTTGTACTCCCACTTTAACATTAAAGCTGTCACTGAATGTGCTGTTAATTCTAACATGAATTTGAACATTTCTGTACATTGCTTTTTCTTTCAAAATTTAATTCAGCCCAAACAAGGGGGCACATTGCCACTGAGACGTAAGGGTTATTCAAGATTAGGGGCCATACCTACAGGGTAATCCTAAGTGGGCAGTTGTGCAGCGAGATACTTGTTCACATTACATTTAAATTACTGCATGTTGGTAATCATGAAAACAAGGTACAGGGAGGGAATTCCAAAGACTAGCAGCTCGAGGAAAGAAACTATTAGAGTAAAAAGTCTTCTGGTATCTGGCGATCTTTACGGTGAAGGGGTGACCTTCACTAGCCACTTGCTTGCTCCTTACAACGAAAAGACTGTTTGAATTATCTCCCGTTTCAACTTACGGTTCTTCATTAAAGATAAAAATATAGTCAGTCCTTTATAATACAAAAGCACCGAAAAATTGCTTATTGTTCGATTTATGTGTAAAGTTGTCTTCATGTTTAATAAATCACCAATATGTTTTATGTTTAGATTACCTATTGCATATGTGTCCTCTATTTATTTGTCAAACGTATTAATTTTTAAGGTAATATATTTTCCTTCGAAAACGTAATACATAAGTTGTTGTTTCCGTGACAAAAGAGATCGATCATTTTTCGAGTGTAAATATACGACATGGCTATACTAAGAACTACATTACAATTAATATCTTTATGAAGGAGCCAGGGTCTGGTATCGATCAAGAAACAAATCTGGGGAGTAACTTCCAGTCGATCTGGTCTCTATCGAAACCAGAACTGTAAATGGTAACCACAACAAGAGAATTGCACCCGTATTTATAGATGCAATTACTCCTACTATTCCCCCACTATCTCCTAACTATAAAAGTCATTCCTTCTTCGTCACTCATGTTGGCCACAGATCCCCCAAACGCTGAGCGCACAATCCGTAAGTACGCCCCTCCCTATTTTTCACAATAATAACGTTATTGTTTTAGCACGTAAACTGCATGATATTATTTAGAAAACAATGTTTAACATTGAGAGGATACTTTGATAATTATTTTATAATTTCCCATAACAATTTTACAAATAAATGAATTTATTAACTTAACCTACATTTACTGGTTTATATTGTCACTGGGACTCTTTTTGCCCCATACAAAGAAAAATAAATCTTATTAAATGTTTGGTTCATCGTGCTTTAAAGATTTGCTCTGAATCCCTGATTGATTCGGAGATCGAATTTATCAAAGAGGTGCTCGTTGAAAATGGGTACCCTCTCGATATTGTTAATTCCAATATCGTTACTAAGATCGCTCATTTTAACAAGCCTAAACTTTTTGGTCCTCCAAAATGCCCGGCGTACCTCAGATTACCTTGGTTGGGTAATATTAGCATAAAATTTGCCAATCAAATTTCTGTAGCTGTGCGTCGGTGTTACCAGGCATCTAATCCTAGAATTGTTTTTTCTGCTCGACCGTTGCTCAAATCTATTCATAAGGATGTTCTCCCACCCCAACATATTAGTAATATTATTTATCTATTTAAATGTCGGTGCGATGCCGTATACGTGGGAAGAACAGTGCAAAGGTTTGAATCCAGAATCAAACAACACATCCCCCCTGCCATACGCCAGGGCCGACTAAATAATTTAAATAATTTAGTTAATACATCCGGGTCTGCTATTGCTGCCCATCTCATAAATAGCGCCGAATGTGCGTCGACGTACACTAGTGACTGGTTTTCTGTCATAAGTAGATCGCATTCCCTATTCCACCTCAAAGTCCTGGAAGCCATATATATCAAGTCAATCAAACCTTCCCTTTGTAAGCAAAAGGAATGGCTTTTAGGACTTAATGTGATCAACTTATGACTCTCCTCCTCATATTTTTTTTTCTCTCCTAAACTTGTCACTAGTGTTCATTACAAATTGTTTTTAGGTTTTAGTCGTATTCAATCACTTCCACGTTTTACTCTGAGTGTGGACGAAAACCAGTTCAGTACATTAATTAATTTCTTTTTAATCGTTTTCTCTCGTTTTTTTTATATTTGTTTAATCTCATTCGACCCTCCAAAAAATGTCCCAAACGTCCGTATTCCTCGCCGTTATCAAATTTTGTACCACGAAAAATTTATTTAAATAAATGAATAAATATCAATTAGAACAAAACCTTACTAATCAGAAAAGTAAGCGACCCAAAACAAGAAGTCAATAATATCAAGAACTAACTATGACTGAAGACTGGTTACTTCATAACTTGAGTAGGATACTCTTCTGATGTACCTACTATATTATTTGGATTATTCAAACTAATGTTCTCATCTTAGATGATATTATCAGAAAGTTTCAGCCGATACAACCTCAAACTTTATTCGAGTGCGCCTTGTTCAAAACAGACTATACACATAAAAAGTCCGCATTTAACGCAGACATAAACTCCCTAGGTTAATTGATGTAATTTACTATTAAGTAGACACACATACATCGATACTTAACTTTATTGCATGAAAAATGACAGTATACTGAACTCATATGGCCTTGATAGTGAAAACATTTGGGAATTTCCTTGCTTTTGTACATTTAGTGTATATGAATTTTCATCTTAACCCTATTAAGGGCATATGATTTCAGTATACTGTAATTTTTCATGGAATATCACTACTTTTGTAAAGGCTATGCCTCAATACAATGGTCATTTTTATGGTTTTTCAGAATTTTCTGGAAAACTAAGGTGTATGGTAAACTGAAATTAAAATGCCATCAACTAGACCCGGGAACCTCTATCTCTGCCAAAAATCAGCTGAATCCATCAAATAGTTGATGAGATACAGGGTGGCACATACGTACGTACTACGTACGTACACACAGATAATATGATTTCATTATTGAACTTTCTGGATCTCTGGGTTGTCTTGACTAATGATGCTGAAATTCTACACACTTATAGAACCTATCAAATAAAAGTGTTGTGCAAAGTTTTAACTAATTTGGTTTATTGGTTTTTGAGTTATGATTGATAAAATAAATGAGATTTCCAGCAAAGGCCATTCGTATCGTCTATTAAGGGATAGAGCGATCTCGCACCTCCCTTGATTACGTTAATTCTTTCTTTTCCGCAGACTTTCCCTTTTTATTCTTTCTTTGTTCATACCTTCTATCTTTCTCCGTTTTGATTTTCCTCAAGCTCTTTCTTTCTTTCATACTTTGTTTTCTTTCCATATATTCATCCGTCATTCATATTTCCTTTCGTTCACTTTCTCCACCTTTCCTTCACTCTCTACTTTTCAATGTTTACTCTATTTCTTTCATCTCTCCTTCTTTCATCAACTTCCTTATTTCCTTCAAATTTATTTTCATTCTTTCTCTTCTTTCTCTCTCTTTCTCTCGTTTCTTTCCATCTTTCTACTTCGTGTTTCTTATGATACCACTAAGCAACCCCTTATTAAGAACACCTTCAAATAACATTTTAACTCCCACCTTCGTCATACAACGAAATCCATCCATCCGTATCTGATCCCGTTCATCCTCTCTTAATACCCGGTCTTATATAAGAAGATGAACTAAGAAAAAGACGACAGATTTCTCAAACCAAACAAATATCAAACATAAACCGTATTATCTCAGAAAAACATACGGAAGATAGGATCATTGGAATATTCTAATCTGATAACACATTTCTATTGCCTTGTGTTTTTTTGCTCTCTTGTTATTCTGATATACACTCAGTTATTTATAGCAACGAATCGCAACGATCATTTATCTAAAAGTGAAACGATTCAATTATACAATTCAATTGAAAAAAAAAACGGTCGCATCTACATACAATAATGTAGCATGTTTACTCTCATCGCATTAAATAGAAATGCGATCCCGCTTTTTTTTTTGTTTAGCGCAATATTTCCCAAATGAAAATTCGTGTATTTTTCGAACTGCCTTGCAGGTACGAGATTTCAATAAATACAAATAAAAATATACGTAGTTTATTAGAATTATGTTACAATACACTCATATATCGTGCGTTCTAAGAAAGAAAACTTAATAACTATCGACTTATTTTTATTTAAAACTTCGTGCGTCTTGATTTTCTCTGCGATAACTAAAGTCTTATGTGGCGCCGGAATTTCACGATATTTCGCTGATATTTCCTTTCTTCAAGTGTTTCTAATTTTCCCCAAAGATAGGTATCTGACAAAAAATACTTTATTACTTAGCCATAGATCAGGCGCTACAGGAAAAAAAGTCACGCCTGTGCTGTTATGCTACGGAAACGAACATATAATACCAGCAGTAAAGCTGAATAAACATCTAATTCAGAATGGGTCTATTGTAAGAAATAGGGGTACTCGGGATGGTATACAATAAACATTATAAAACAGTATCATTGTTTTAGTTGCTGTGTCGTTTCTCTATATACATTTACATTGTTAACCTTCTGTCAAAATAGGGCGTGAAAGGGGTGGGGTGATCATTCGGTTGGAAGTCTCGAAGAGTGGACGGATAGACATGACTTAAATCGACAATAAATAAGTTGGCCAAATATCGGTAGCTCATAATGACATCCTCTACCGCTGGCAAAAGAGAAGGCAACGTCAAAATCTCAATAAATAGTTCCTAATTTAACTTTATCATTTCTCCGCTTCATTCGTGCTTTTATGAAACATTAATTGCATGTGCCACAGTCACAGAGGAGTGTACAGTCGTGGCCACCGAGAGTTACTACAGGCCGGTTGGCTAGAAAATGACGTCACTGCATTGCGTGTCAAACAATGGCCGTCGTAATAACATAAGAAGGCATTTCGATATCTCCATTCACTAAATAATCCATCAAAATTCAGGAAATCAACCAATTTTAATGAGATTTTCAGTATTTATTAATTAATGATCACGGAATATAATAAATCCATTACTTTATTATAAAGCTTGATGCAAATGTATTATTTCTTGTAAACAAAAAACACCTTTATTAAAGTTATCCAAAAT
>OY744542.1:61475519-61485519 GCA_963556195.1 Sepiola atlantica
GATGTTACCGACAACAAACAATGGAAGAACTGCTTTTTAACGCAGTCAGTAAAGTAAGGAAATTTAGTAGTGGAATCCCGGTTTAGATTGTCTGCTACTGTCACATTTCAAAGTTTCTCGACGTATCGAACTATCTATTGTCGGGAAATGTACTACGCGGTAAAAGACGTTCGAAGGAAAGTCAACGTTACGTGATTACTACCGGCACAAAACGGGATAGTTAATGTGATCTTTTGTGCAAGATCATGTTCAAGAAATTGACTGAAGTAATTTGATTTCAATTCAATGTCAGTCACATCTGAAAAGAAACGGTAATATAATGTTGTAAACTAACAATATTTATAGCCAGATATTTCGACTGAAATTGCGTATTTTCTTCGACAAAGATGTAATTCTAAATGAAATGTTGTGGTTTAAAATAAACTAGCTCGTTTTGCCGGCTCACTATCGCTTCACTAAATTCCTTACTTGAAATGGTTCAGACAAAAATTTTGATCATAAAAATGTGGTTTTCATAACGTTGTTGCATTTTAAGTATGCAATACGCGCCAGTTTGAGTTGTGCATGAGAATAACAGACCTACTGTAGATGGCAGATGTTCGACCAAGTGTAGGAGGCACAGAAAAAATGGAAAATATTTCTGATTGTGAGTTCGGCAAGTCAGACATCGTTGTTTTGTTGGTAATAAAATAAGTGGCTCATTAAACGGGAATTCGTGTTGAAAACAACCAACCTGAGAAAAGGAATGTTACATGATTGTCTGCAGTTAAACACCTTTTGAGTGGAAACTGTCTAGCAGTAATCTCTATTCTGGGTGGTCGAATTTTGATGACTGAAATCAAGACCGGATGTTCAGGTTCATATATTCTAGCCTATGGGAAAAGGGGGTAAGTTAGAGCCAGCCCTCTGGGGACACTCATCTTGTTTTCTCTGGAGTATGACGGTCAGTTTTATCTGTGTTGCTTTTCAGACAAGACGGTCCATTGGGACTCTTAGCGAAAAGATTGTGTTCATTAGACTTATGTTTTGATTCGGACAGTCAAAGTCTTACTATTGCAAGTCTGTTGTCCAGAATAGTAAACACACCGTCCTCCCTATTTTAAGAATGAAGTTCAGCATAGTCCGTAAACTGCAGTAGTACTATCTATCTATCTATCTATCTATCTATCTATCTATCTATTTATCTATCTATCTATCTATATCTCTCTCTCTTGCTCTCTCTTTATATATATACATATATATATATATATATATATATATATATATATATATATATATATATATATATATATATATATATGTGTGTGTGTGTAAGACGCTAAACTAACATACTACTTCAAGGCCAAGAACTACCTCACGATAAGTGTCAGGTGGGTAGATTCTAAACTAGAAAACAGCAAGTGTTCCTCCTTTGTATGAGGCATCGATAATGCAATATATATATATATATATATATATATATATATATATATTAGGGGAGGTCGATTTTGAAACTGTAAATTATCGCACTCGAAGAAAGTTGGCAAATAATGTCAAAAGTTACCACAAGAAATATTTTTCTTCAAAATTTTGTATTTATTTGAGCATTGCAACTTTAAGATCAAATAAATCGAGATTTTTTCTCACTGCCGAGATTTCACCGGCAGATGTGTCGCCTTAAATTAAACCCGGGTTTTAACAAAAAAAAGTAATACATTACTTAATAATAAATATTTTAAAGTTTATTATTATTTTTCTTAAGAAATTAAATGTACATATTCAAATTAAAAAGGAATAAAACACTATGATATTTAATGTTATATATAAATAATTATTTGTTTACATAGGCGTTTTATTTATTGGATATTTTTTAAGGTATTCACCGGTTGAAAATTCATCGGGCAAATTTGACTTCCCGTGTTGATTGTCTGTTTAATTATCACACATATATATTGAATTGTCGAGCGCTGGCTTATCTAATCCCACTTTCCCGACCTTTTGTCACACCTTACCTTGTGGGAGTTAGATAAATAAAAACTAGTTCAGCCAGGGGGTTTTACCCCACCAAATAAACCGGTATCATCCGGGCCTTTGGGTCTGGATTTACGCCCGTCTATTGGGGCTTGTCCGTCCTGTGCAATTCTAGGAGGTGCATCCTCCCAGGTTTTGCCTTTCCTCTTTGGGGAGGAGTAAGTTTATTGCTAACTGTCTGAGGCGCCCCTACAGGGGAATGCCGACGGGGCTGCCCAGTCAATTTTTTAATGGCCAGAGTGCTCACCTCTATAGCGCAGGGTTATCTAATCCCACTTTCCTGACCTTGTGTCACATCTTACCTTGTTGGAGGTAGATAAATAAAACTATTTCAGCCAGGAGTTTTTACCCCACCTAAAATATATGTATTGGAGTTGATGGGAGAATGGATAAGGACACATTGATGTATAAGGAAATTGTGGATGAAAATAGACAGAGAATTATGAAAAAAACTAAGGGACCAGAACACCATTTAACTTTTACAAAAGAAACACCATGTGAAAGTAAATATCTGACACATAGAGTTCTTCCGAATAGTGGTGCAACAGGTGCTGTTCATGCAGATCAAGTGGTGGATGTTTTGCATGAATTCCACAGTGAGAACAGTATCAAGGCTATACTTGTTGACAACACTAATACCAACACAAGTTGCGATGGTGGAATGGTTGCAATTTTAGAAAAAAAACTTTTTAAAACTCTTCACACAATTGGTTGCTCTTTGCATCATAATGAACTACCTTTCAGAGCCCTTTTTAAAAACATAGATGGTTGCGCAAAGGGCCCTACAACATTCAGTAGCCCTCTGGGGAAATTATGCTCAAATGATTGATATGATTTACCCCAAATATCATTTTCCACTATTAGCAATCCTCTAGAGTCAATTTTTAAAATTGATGAAATACATGATCTTAGTTCTGACCAAAGACTCCTTTATGAATACACAGTAGGTATTTCTAGAGGTAAGGTTGACTCTAGATATGCCTCCTGGAAAATTGGTCCTTTAAACCAATCAAGATGGTTAACTTTGGCCATCAGGCTTATGTGTTTATGGACTCGTGGTGCATACCCACAAAGGCACACAAAAAAACTACACTATGTAGTAAATTTTATTGTAAATGTGTATGCCACTTTTTGGTTTGAAATTAAAAGAAATAGTAAATTCCACAATCAGTAAGTGCACATTTTTAATATGACCCAGAGGATTAAGGAGAAGCCTCAGGAAATCCAAGATATCACATTTAGAAATATACAAGGTAATACATTTTGTTTACTGCCTGAAAACTTTCTATATTCCATGGTTAAATCTGAGGAGATTGAAGTAAGAGAAGAAGCTTTAAAAAGAATTTTGGCCATTAGGTAAGTAATATTTATTCATATATCTCTGACTCAATTATTTATTCCAATTTATAGAATGATTTTTAAAGATTTTATCTAATTTCACCATAATTATTAAAGCAGTACAGATTGGAATTTTTTAATAATTCAATTAATTAATTTGTTCTTTCAGGAGTGAGGAGTCAACCAGAAAAAGATTAAAAAGAATACTACCTATTAATTTTAATGCCACACATTGGACACAATTAATAGATTTAAAATTATGCGGCATTTTTGAACCACCAATGACGGAAGATTTTACTGAATCTGAACTTCGAGAATCGTTGATGAATGGAACCAAGCTTGACTTGCCAGATTTGCCCTCACATTCTCAGGGTGTGGAACGGGCAGTTAAGTTAATAACAGAAGCTTCACAAACTGTATATGGTTTTGAAGCAAGGCATCAACACATTACAGCCAAAGTTTTGAGTCAGAAATTGAGACCAGCATTTTTGTCTAAGGGGTCTTATATGGAGCAATTTGACTCTCTATATTAAGCTTCATTAAAATAGTGTTAGGTTTTTCCTTATTTCTTTGCTTGTTATATTTTCACTAATAACAGAAAAAATCATTTTTTTAGGTATTCAAATATTACTGTTTAATTCATAACGTTAAAAGGTAGTTTACAAAAGCAGATACTGAAAATGAGGGGGGGGGGCAAATTTTCAATTTGAAGATTTCTTTAATTCATATCATTTTTATAAAATAAAAGGACATTCCCTGCTTTTAAATGCTAAAATTATTTGGTTTTCACACCAATATTCAAGCAAATCTTGCAAAAACGAGGAATTTTCAGTATATTCTTGTCTACGATCTTTGATACCAAACGCTCAAAAAACCGCTGAAGTTTTTGATCTAATTTTTTGCATGAGTATTTAATAGGTCCAAATACAACTTTCGGAACGTGCCTTTTTTTAATATTTAAAAAAAAGTGTAAAATCGACCTACCCTAATATATATATATACCTAACTTTAAATATGGTGAGATACTAATGCTTTTTTATTATTTTTTTGTGTTTACTCAAAACTCACTTTCCTGCTTTCTCACTAATAACGAACAAGTAATCTTCCTCGAATCGGGGCTACAATAATTTTTCATAATCTTGCAGTACTCTCCGTCCCCTTCAAGCCATGTTCTTGGTGCGCCCTTCCTTTCTTTGCTTTTTACATTCGCCAATAGTTTTCACGCCCATGTTCCATGTTATTAACCAATATTTTAACCACTTTCATTTATTTACAGCCTTAATCATAGAGAATGTATGCGATTCTGACCAATGCCTTTAGAGTCTAAACTATTTTAATATTTTTAGTATTACCAGTGGTCTCACTAATATTAATAATAGTATATCAAATAAACGCACCCAGTATAAAAAAGCTGCTTCTAAAACTGTAATAATTAGAATAGTTTATACGACAGACAGACTAAGAGATCATCAATATTTCATTTGTGATCTTACATTGTGTTCTTCTAAATCCTAATCCACCCCATTCTCTCTCTTCCCCCCTCTCTCTCTCTCTTCCTCTCTCTCATCGTCATATCGTGCCACTGTCTCATCTTGAAGTCGCCCGACAAGTCCAAAGGCACTTCATCCTTTTAATTGTTCGATATCGTGCAACAGCAACAGAAGAATAATGTTACGTTGATCCACCTTCTCTATCCGCTCATCCGATGAACACGAAACCAACTCATCCCTCGGCGACAACGATGGACAACTGCACGGTTCCTTACCATGTCATGCAAATCCCGAAGCTTATCGACAATATCAGAATACAGAACGACCCAAAGGCACAATTATTTGCAAACCGCTGGTTGGGTAGAAGGTACACATACTTATCTCGGAAACGATTAAATTATATGTTACCAGTAAAAGGTGTGCGTTTAAGCATCGTTTGTCTCCATAAGTATCAATAGGTGACATTTTATTGCTCGTATTTCCATGATGAGGCAAGACTAGTGTGGAATATCTAATATGGGATGTTGTATCAATTTACTTGCCTTCTCACGAGAGTAAATTAAATGCAAGTATGTTTTGAATGCAGAGATAATACAGCTCCGAGAACAGCTGCACTTTCGATGTAGACAAATATAAAATTCGTTCCAGTCCAGTAGGAGTGCGCATTAATTAACCAAAGATTGTAAAGATAATGTGTAACATTTGAACTGATACTACACTTTTGAGGGATATTGTAAGTAAAATATAAGTATGATATCAATTTTAATAATTTTCTTGTAGGCAAATCAGTTCCTCTGTTTCATGATGCGTCTGGCTTATTTAATACAATGTTATTACTTCTAACATAAGCTAACTATAAAGAATTATTTGAATGCATTTCTCTTAGCGCCAGTTATGGGAGGGCACGGTGGTTGAGTGGATAACGACACGGACTGAAGACCTGGGTGTTCCAATTTCGAATCCAGTGGGTTCAATAGTATCACTTTCACTTAGGGATGTTGGCTTCTCGTGGCCTTTCCCGAAAGTACCCGATGTGGAAACGTGTAGCGTTAGAGCTATGCTGTCGGTTATTTAGGCTTCTGGCAGGACCAATCAAAGCGAACCAAAGGTATTAAAGAGGCTCGAGTGAAACCCAACACATCTGCATCGGAATCCGGTAGCATCTAGTCGTGTTTGCCAATGCAGCTGTGGACAATCTACGCTAAGTAAGCAGCTTCAGTCATCTACCACAATGCAGAGTGAGGATAACATTGTTGCCCATGCGAAACGATCACGCGATGCCTACATGCATCCAGATTCGACAACTTGAAGCAACCTTAAACCTTTCAGGAATACGAAGTGCTCCAAACCTCAGAGGAAACCTTGATCAAAGTAGAAAATATCGACACTGCATTCATGTCGATGTCGCTCAATAACAACACCAATCATCTTCAACAGGTACTATTCAAGGCCTACAAGGATAAGAGAAAGTTTGAATGCTCACAAAAGAGAGGTTACATGCCTTTTAGACGTAATCCTAGGAAGGTGACGGTGGTTAAGTGGATAACGACACGGACTAGAGACCTGGGTGTTCCAATTTCGAATCCAGTCCGCAGTACCACTTTCACTTAGGGATGTTGACAACCTTCTCGTGGTGATTCCCGTAAGTACCGGATGTCTTTCCAGAAAGATTTCTAACTAGAAAAACATCGAGGAAACTAATGCTAACACTAGCATCATCTGATTCACACGGAAGAAGAAGCACCAGTTATAATAGTAAGGCAGTAAACGGTTTCAATTCAGCGTAAATCATTATTATTCTATGTGTAATAGAGTCCTTTAAGTAATCAGAAGACATACACACTGTTATCTAACTGGCGCGGCATAGAAATAAGATTGCTGACTGCTTAGCAAATCTGCAAGTTATCTTGCGATTGAGTGCTGAATCTCAGCGTGAAGAAACGTCTCACGATAAGCTACAGTGAATGAGCTTGATATGGCGAACCAGTCTGTTCATGAACACACACACACACACACACACACACACACACACACATATATATATATATATATATATATATATATATATATATGAAAAGTTCGAATGCAAAACGGGATGAATCCAATTTGTTTTAATTGAGACATGAAACAATAAAAGGACGAATATATTAAATCTACCATATGACAAAAAAACTTATTTTAATTGAAAGCAAAACGAAAGTATGCCGGTATCATGTTATGTAAAACATGATTTTAGGGTGTGGTCGAGTGTTGAACTGCAACGTTTTTTTAAAAGATAGTTCCGTAATTTTGAAAATGGCGTTTATCGCGTTTTGCATTCGAACTCTTCATATGTATATATATATATATATATATATATATATATATATATATATATATATATATTGTTATACTAATGTACCACCCGTCAAAAATGTTTCGCTTATGTTCGCATTCGCTCTTGGGTATTAGAATCATATTCTGTCTAACATATATACACACGCACATATATATATATATATATATATATATATATATATATATATATATATATATATATATATATATATATACATATATATATATATACATATATATATACATATATATATATATGTGTATATTAAATGAAGTCAAGTTCAATTATTTGAATTTAGTTGTATACTAAGGATACTAAAACGCACTTAACTTGTAAAAATAAAAAAATAAGCATTAAATATCTCTAGAATACAAGATAAACTTTAGCTCAATGATCATGAAGTTAAGTCTAACAGAGCTCATATATTATAACTCAGTAGAATACAAACTTTATAGGATGGTCAATATTCTGTAATCATGCTAAAAAAGTCAACATCATCAAATATTATTGTATACATATGTTTCAGAAATTTATTTCAATAATCCGGTCAGCACAAAAACATATTTATCATTTCGTTAAATTTAAAGTTACCAATGAAATTGTAGAACGACTACAGAAGCATATAACTAAAATATATAACAACATCAATAAAACTATTTATTTTTATATGATTTGTTTATTTATCGCAGGACATAATAAATGGATTCAAGAGTCCAATGTATATATCTCGCTTTTCCTAACCACTTGGAATGGGTACTTACGTGGTTTAGAAAAAGCGCATGTTTTACTCGCTAACTCCTGCGTGTTGAAATAGGGTGCATGTTTATAAATGTATAGGTGCGGTGTTTTCCACATCTATGCTATTGTGTTTCAGCAGATAGTTGAATAATCATTAACCGTTTTGTTGTTAATATTGTATATTCCCATGTAATTCAATTATGTTATTCAATCATCGAATGCTGCATACTGTGTTGAAATACCTTATATATAGAAATCTAAAAGAAAAACACCAAATAAAGCTATAGAAATAGCTTATTCGCACATTCATGTTTTAAAAAGGTTCCAATAATAAATAAATATTCTGTAGTATACATATCCAATTGTGTTTGGCAATAGTATTGCGATGTTATAAAAATCAAGGGAAGCGCGAGAGAGCTCTATCCCTTAATAGACTTTAAGAATGGCCTATGCTAGAAATGTCATTTATTTGATCAATAATAACTCAAAAACCAATAAACCAAATTAGTTAAAATGTTGCACAACATTTTTATTTGATTAGTTCTATAAGTGTGTAGAATTTCAGCATCATTAGTCAAGGCAACCCAGAGATTCAGAAAGTTCAATCATGAAATAATGTTATCTGTGTGTACGTACGTACGTATGTGACACCCTGTATCTCATCAACTATTTGATAGATTCAGCTGATATTTGGCACAGATATAGGTTATTTTAATTTCAGTTTTCCATATACCTTAGTTTTCTAGAAAATTCCCAAAAAACTAAATAATGATCATTGTGTTGAGGAATAGCCTTTACAAAAGTAGTGACATTCCATGATAAATGCCAGTATACTGAAATCAAATGGCCGTTATAGGGTTACGATGAAATTTCATATACACTAAATGTACAAAAGTAAGGAAATTCCCCAAATTGTCACACTTTTATTGTCATTAAGGGTATGCGAGCACAACAGGGCTATGTATTTTACTGGTAGGAATTTTTCTTCAGCGCACCTCCCACACTTCATCCACTCATGCATAGAGATTTATACTGTAGTAATGTGATAATGAAATGGTTCAGTTGATATGTAGTTATACCCTTAATTAATGACAATAAAAGTGTAAAAATCTTTGAATTTCCTTGCTTTTGTACATTTAGTGCATATGAATTTTCATCTTAACCCTATTAAGGGCATATGATTTCAGTATACTGGCATTTATCATGGAATTATTGATATACTTAATTACACCGATGTAATGAAAATAGAATAGCGTTTGAAAACTTTCTTAGAATATCATATTAAAATCAGATAATTAACATGAAAACTTTCGATTAAGACTCACGTCATTAATAAAACGTATGATGTCGCTGTGATGCTTAGAACATATACTACACATTTATCCCACTGAAAATTTCAATGAACCATCAAAATATGGTTTTAGTGACAACGAATTTTGAGGAATGAATTAATTAATTCATGATTTAATCGGAATCACCTAAATTAGGGTGAGTAGCATTGACTCTGTATGTATAGGACCGTCTTCCAATGAATGAACTCCGCTTGTATAAGAAGATGGAGGAATCCTTTACAACCTCTGTTATTGTATTATCTTTTATTAGAAGTGGTTAATGTAGTATCAATTACGTTTTCGCAAGAAGAATATAGAACGCATGCCGGTGTAACCCAAGGCTCTATTCGAGGCGCAAAGCTTTTTCCTGAACATTTTCCTGAATATTTTTAGATCAGTTACTGATATTTATGCAGACGACAAAACAATATCTTGCAACACTGCGAAAGGAATCGAAGATCAAGATCTTGACGAATCTGTCTCCCGTCCTCTCTCTCTCTCTGTCTCGCTGTCTGTCTGTCTGTCTGTCTCTCTCTCTGTCTTTCTCTCTCTCTCTGCTCTGACTATATATATATACACACACATATATATATATATATACATATATATATATATATATATATATATATATATATATATATATATATAAATATATATATATATATACACATATACTTTTCTAAGACTTTTCTAGGACTTTCTTTTTTTATCGTTGTTCTTCCTTGCTTTTTAAATTTGACTTTTATTTTTATTTT
>OY744542.1:61490519-61498019 GCA_963556195.1 Sepiola atlantica
CCGACTTCTGCTGCTACTCCTACCCCTTTCTAGATAGTCCTCCTACTCTCTTCGCTCCACTCTCCAACAATTATTAGAGAGATTAAATAAAGTGTAAGTGTTTATGAAAAAAATAACTGTTGAAAAAAATATAGACAAGTCGATTTTAAATTTTGAAAATATTTTCAAGTTGGTGTTTGATCGGTCATGTGTATGTGTCAAACATGTGTATTCATCGTCCGCGTATCATATGAGTGTATTTCGTCTTTTGAAGATACTCACGTTATTCTGAAGAATCAAATGAAATGAAGTCATTGCCTAAACTTAAATCAGCATCTCTGACGGGTATGCTGTAGGATTGACTTTACTCCTTTAACCGGGAAATAATAAAAATAAGATGGGTTATATAATGTAAATAGATATTACTTGAACGGGAATAGACACAATTAAAGTTCTCCAGTCAATAAAAAAGGGATGAAAATGCAAGTAATTACCAAGCTAATACATCAATTAGTTTAAGTACCCAAAGGAAAATGACTTATACACCCATTTAGAACTATGTTATATTCACTGGTGTACTTTAAACAATTAACCGTTTATCTATGTATATTAGGTTTTAATATAATGTTAAAACAACTACTTGTTCGTATACACTTCGCTGATTTTTCTTTTATTTGTGTGTTTGTTATGCCTCCTTGAGCATCTCCCTTTTTACTATCTTCTCAATTCAACTGTTAAAAAAATTAGACTCTTAGTAAAATATCGATATCCAGATCAAATTCTGTTAAATATTTCATTTGATAACTTTCAAAAGTGCACCCTCAATTTCTCCTTCCTACCACTCTCTCTGAATTCATCCATCCTCATCTTAAACTGAGCCACGCTATTGGTGTTCTTAATCTGATCTGGCAACTTATTCCAAAAACATATTACTCTGTGAGCAAAAAAAAACTTAACTGATGTTCATATTTATAAATGTTTGTTTTAATAAACCAAATTACGGATTTGAAGTAATAGTTTATATACAAGGATAGATTAATATATGCGCTTGCTTTATGTGAAAAGATCAAAATAAGCTCCAAGCGTCAGTCAGAAATAGAACGACTGTAACGCCATAGACAGAGCAGCTTGATAATGAGACATTTGGCTTCGTTTTTGCCTAGCAATTCGTGAAGATGTGTCGCAGAGGCAATTTTTCTAAACGTTCTTATTGAGCAAAAAGCTCTATGTAGCACGTATTAAATACTCTTGTATCATATCGCATTAATAGGTAATTGAGTCTATACTCGATCGAATTACGTTAGTTAAAATCATCCATTGTAAACAAAATAATATTTAGACCATATTAAGAGATTCGCTGAATTGAATGATCTGGCTCAACATTGACCATTTATATTAGTGGTGTGACGATATTGGTGGATGTTACAATTTGAGTTTGTGAGATATGAGGATGGTACGAATATGTAGTATCATGGGTCATGTTGGTACGAGAATACTTGATGGTATGTTGTAACGAGGAATGTTACATATTGAATTGACATTTTATTGGTTAGCTCTTGGGCTAAGTGACACATACGTTTTAGAGTTGAGACGTCAGATTAAGGATTTTTAAAGGTGACTCTTCTCGTAATCTCAGCTATTATCTCGTAGGTTAGAATTCTTCTATTTTATTTAATTATATTTCATGATATCGATTGGCCTAAAAATGATCTAAAAGGAAACTTGTTAATGGTATTTAGGAAGTAAAAAACATCTATATCAACAGTTATGGCTAAGATGTCATTCAATCAACCCGAGAATTTGAAACAACCGTGGAATGGCTAGAAGTTTTCTAATGAGGAATTGATTATTAAAGATGACAGCCTAACAAGTATTTGTTTACATGAAATTTGAAGACGACGATGTTGTAGCAGCTGCGTGGAATTTTTATTCTACAGATGAGATCCTCTGAAAAACAAACTTTGGTCATGGAAGTTCCACTTGGTCTTTGCAATTCAATTGCGAAGTCGGTTTTGTACTCTGTAAAACATGAAAGAGTGCTGTGAGCAGAACCTCCGGAAATAAGACAGAAGCACTCAATTAAATGGCGGATCTGACTCTTATGCAGATAGTGAATTGTGTTGGGAGTGGGGTTCTTGAGCGATAGAATGATCCAACCAGTTTTTTAGCAACGGATTTCCATAAGTAACAGATTACATTTTATGTCTGGAGTTAGAGTCACGAATTTATCCTTGTGATTCTGAGCCTACAATCTTTTGCCCGTAAACCACTTTAATAAAACAATGTTAGACTAAATATGTAATCGTTGTGATGGCATTTCCAGAAAATCAATAGCTAGAATGTTTTTGAAGCAAACTTTTTTGGCAAATCGAAAACCTTTGATATATCAAGAGCTGTCTTCCTAGTACCGTAACCGCCGTTGATTGATTAACTGTTTCTGTGCAATATCACATTCAGCACGTCAGGTGTAAATCTAACAGGACGATCTCCATATGCCTTGTCACATAGTAGATTGTTTCTTTGTAGCTGATGTACAACTTCTTGAGTTATTACGTACCTTTATTTTGTCTTTCAGTCGTCACATTCCATGAGCGATGTTTATGACAAAGGGGGGAGAATTGATGTTTTCTGGGTTGGAATATATCCATATAATGCTTACCGTTGGCTAGTTTCTGACCTTGAAGTATTTGTTGTAGCCCCTCACATATAGTGGCTTCATGCCTTGTCTGGAACGACCGCCATAAAAACAAACTCACTCATGAAGCACAAAGGAATGATTCGTAGTACTGAAATTCAGACGACCGATCTCTAGTATTTTTTAAATACTGGGCAGACCAGCGAATTTTGCCAAGGTGATGGAAAGCATTTCTCGATTAAACAGCTTTCTAAGACACCAGCTATTTCTGGTTGCAGTTTCGTGAGTACTATAACTGGAATATTGCCTTGCTGGGATCAACGGTCTTGATCAGTTTGTAAACATCCTAGACAGTTATTCGGAGATCGCTAAGAGCTTTTATCCATTAAAGGGGGGGGGGGGTAAATGTAGTATTCCCATATACCCAAAAGTTAAATTTGCTGCGAAGTTCTGTGAAAAAATGTTGGTTTTGTCAGATGTCGATGATAGTTGGGATAGAGATGTTACATCTGTTCAATACTCTGTGTGTTATTATCCAATATCCATGGCTACTCTAGATTTAACAGATTGGGTTTATAATATTTTAGCTGACCATTTTGCAGGAGTATTTGGTTTGAAGGCATCTATTTTGCTGCAGACATTTGACATATCTTTTTTTACGTGCAATAGCGGTAGCACATGTAGAGGTATACCATGGCTGGCTTTTTTCGTTTCTGTTCTAATGTTTTAAGATGGTATAAATACCAACGATTATCCAATTATATATGTCGTATGCGATAGCAAACACGTTCTTTTTAGAAATTGTTAACAGAAAGAATTTCAGATACAAAGGATCTTAAGCTGTTTCCATCAGCCATTGAATATCGGAAGACTTTGCGGTGGAACGAGGCATCAGATTAACTGCAAGACTTCGTTAATCTTAATTATGACAACTGAGTGATCACAGGCCTCCAGCGGAGAAAGGACAGTAGATGTGCACTGTTCAGGGAAAATTGTAACAAAAAGAACGCTTGAAAAATGTACATCAGAATTGGGTACGTATGTGGGATCGTGAACAATTTGAGTAAGCCTATATGCAAAGTAAAAGTCGTCGCAAGACTTCTCTGTATCGTAGATCTTGTTTAAGGAAACTAGCCGCCTAACGATGTTAACATTGAAGTCTCTACAAACATAAATGCAAGCAGAAAAGTTATTATTTACGATCTTGTCGATTTTGTCTGAACTTTGCACAATCAAGGTCACTATTTTCGTGAAAGCACGATAAAGGGACATATTGATGGTGCAATAAGCATGTGCAACACGAACACACATATAGAACGAACCAGTGTTATCTTCAGAAGTGCCTATATCACATAGGAAGCTGTCTTTGATGCAGGTACATATCTCAGTAACATGGCTGTGTTAGGAGCTCTGGTTTTGAAATTGTGTTTAAATAACCGATGATCATGACCTAATCTATAGAAACTATTAAGATGCCAGTTTCGCACAGAAACAACATATTCGGTTGTGTCCCCTGTAAATAGACACCTTATTCTGGAAATGAAGACCTGGTAAGAGGGATCTTCCTTAGAAGTTAGGGTTCTGAGTTTATGCTTATGTTTTGTTATATGCGTGTTCATGATTGGATTACAATTTTCGTGGAATGGGTCAGGCCGTCCTCTTAAATAATCAAATTCGCTTCTACCTCATTATGTCTACTTCCTCCAATGTCTGTTAATGAATTTTTGCTTTCAAAACTACGCCAACATAAACACGGAAATACTCGCTTGCCTATAAAATAACACGGACATTTATTTATAACAATTATAACTCCTTTATGAAAATATTAACTAGCGTATTTTTCCCACGAATTTTCACAAATATCTTTCTTCATATCAGTTAAAATTAAAAGTGACACAACCAAGTACTGTAACAGCACGACAGACAGCACTAATCTATTAAAATTTAACTTTGATATTAAATGTTAATCTGTTTATTAAACTCTAGTAAGAATTACTATTTCCAGGCACTTTTGTAAGAAGGCCTTCCCAATATTGGAAAAATGAGTTTGGCTGAAATAATAACCGTGAAAGTCATGCTTAGTGCATGCACACGATCGTGAAAAACTATTGTCAGTACTGTCTAGACATGCGTCGGTTAGGGTTGAGCAGAAATAGTTATGTACAAAATGCAGAATAAATACCATTATATACCGCGTCGAAGAATAGGGGACAGCTTTCTGGATATGTTCACATAAAGGAAGAAATATAAGGAAGACAATATTTTATAAAAATACTCAAACACATTAAATAATACTATTCATTTTTTGTGTAAGTAATAACATGTCTTTTTACTACAACCCGCCGTTTGTTAGATTTTTCGATGGCTATAGTATTTTATTTGTAAAAATCTTCTACAACAGATCACCTTATTACTATCTATCTATCTATCTATCTATCTATCTATTTATCTCTCTCTCTCTTTCTCTCTCTCTCTCTCTCTCTATATATATATATATATATATATATATATATATATTAATTTTAAATAATTATTTTTTATTTTTTATTTTGTTTAGAGGTAAAATATGTTTTCTATTTGATATTCCTACAGTATCCGAATATTTCTAAATGCAAGCTCAATGAAGATTTATTAGAAAATTCAGAGCATATATATTATATTAATTCAATTTAAAAGTCCATGCAAACATCCATCCACAGACGTAATTTACATGAGTTCCTTCAGTTCTATATTTCCGGACTTCAGTGGAGGATCATCATTTACATTTTCGTCTTACATACAGAACCATGTTTTCTGGCGGATTGTACAAAAATTACAGTTCGAAATTCCACCCGTCAGGAAAAACAGAATGATAGAAATATAAGATAGAGTTGCAGAAACAACCAACACAGTTTCTAAAGACAGAAGAACATAACACAGAAGAAAAAATATGTACATGACTAAGTAGAATGCAAATTTATGACATATTCATTATTTTGCAATGGTTATCCGACGTAAGAATCACCAGCAAATATAGTGATCGTTACGTACATATCTTTCAATAAAAAATAGAAAATGTACACTTGTGTAAATTCATGGTTGATGGTAGTTTTATATGACCAACTGAATAACGATTCGACGATGGAGATGAACGGACTGCAGTTATGATAGTATTTTCAGTTTCTTGTTTGCGGATGGTGATTCTGCGTATTAGGTGTGCGCTAGAAATGTTATGTAAATAGAACTTTGTGGGGGCGACAGTTAGAGGTAGTTATAGTCATGTCAATTAGTATTATAGTCATGTTAAATTTGCGTATGCTAATTCATACGAATTCGCAAACAAAAATAAACTCAATAACTTATAAATTCCATTCGATGAAGCTTAACACGTGTAATAAGTCTTGGACGATCCTTTTACTTAAACAGTAATTTAAGTGATATATTTATTAAACTCTACCAAGTATTTTTGGAAACTTTCGAGAAAATGCTGAATTTGAGTTAATGTTATAAATAGATATAAACTTGCTAAATTAATATATACATGTATATATATATATATATATATATATATATATATATATATATATATGAATGAATTTAATGCGACGTTCTGCATGTAAAATCCTTGTTGAGAACTACAATGAATGTTTCAGAACAATTGTTATATATATATATATATATATATATATATATATATATATATATATATATATATTGCCCGCTCTCTCTTGCATATATATATATATATATATATATATATATATATATATATATATATATATATATATGCAAGAGAGAGCGGGCAATTGAGGAGTGAAAGATATATATGTATATATATATATATATATATATATATATATATATATATGGTACTAAAAAATAGAGGGTAAGGAAAAGGACTTATACGTCGGTTTAGCAGAGAAATGTTCATGGAATAGAGCCAAATTCGGAAATACCGTGTTACTTGCCTGCAAGGTAAGACGGCCGGTAAGGTCCGGGGTCAGGAACACCTTAAAACCCATAAGGATCATAGATGCAGCGAGCGGTTTCCGACTTCAGGCCCCTCGTTTAAACTTCGCAATAACCGCACTATGTTCACGCCCATGCCATAGCCACTAATAGAGTTTCGCCCCAAGTTGTCTTGTGTTTTAAGATGGCGCCTTATTAAGTGCAATTACCTCCGCCAACACCATTTACATAAATGCCATGGCGAGAGAATTATGCAAATTTAGCCGGAAGTCAGACCTCTGAAAAGAAGGAAGAAAGAGATATGAATTTACCGTAGTATTCTGTTGAGTTGTGTATGCCAATTAATGACGAATCGCATTAGACCCGAAAGTTGGGAAATACAGAGAGAAAATTGCGAGAAGATATATATATATATATATATATATATATATATATATATATATATATATATATATACATATAAAGGTCTGTCAAAATGTATCTTAAATGTAAACGGTTTGTCAAAATGAACCGAAGTTTTTGATTTAGACACATTTACAGAATATTGAATACAATCTTAGTCAATGGAATTTAGCTTAATATTTCTTCACTAACTCTCCCATTTTTCTACATTTGTCTCTCTCTTTGTATCTTTCTCTAATGTTTTTAGGAAAGAATAATTAAAATTAGTTTATTACAGAATATACCCTGCATTGAACAATCGAAGTTTGAAATAAATCTGGTCATTCGTACATGTTTATCACTCTTATTTCTTCTATCTTTATAATTGCTCTATCTCGTATATTGAGCTTAAACCATTTCACTATAGGTTCTATCCACTAAAAGTTTACTTTTAGTTTATATTTGATTCTACTTATATATATATATATATATATATATATATATGAAGCTCCTAAAAATATTTCCCATGCTCTACCTCTAAACACACCTTGAGTATA
>OY744542.1:61503019-61505519 GCA_963556195.1 Sepiola atlantica
TACAACTAAAAATAATTGAATGCATCTACTAAAACTACTCCAAACAATATTCATGAAAAAAAAACCAATATTTTGTACGGGTACTAACATATGCAACCTATTTAATAATTAGAAATAATAAATAAATATACAAACATTAGTTAATAAATGAAAAAATGAAAATAAATAAATAAACTTATATAATTAAGCAACATTAATAAATACAGAAATACAAAAATAGACAATAGACTCGAGCACACACCCAATTCTTTTTTCATTTTCTCTTCCTCGCCTTCTGCCAAATTCATCGCGAAAATAAGAAAAATCACAAGTCTTTGAAAACAACTACTCCAAGTGAAGACAAAGACTGTCGACAGCGCTAGAAATAGCTAACAGAAAAGCATTTAAAAACGCAGAAATTCCGTAGTATTCAATCCCATTTGCATAAATAATGACTTGCTGCATACACACACAATATATATATATATATTAAAAAAAAATAAAATAAATATCGCATCTTTAAACTTGCTTTAAAAGTTATTTAATTTTACCTTACCCGTTGTTCTTAAATTCAATTTGGATGCCTTAAAAAAGGTATGAACTTTTCAAATATATACATATATCACGTGCAAGCGTAATCTCGTACCGAAAGTGAGAAAAAAACACCTCATAAAACGGCTGCAACATCTACACCGGCTGTCAAATAAGATCGGACCTACAACTACACTGAAGAGGCCAATTCTATCTTGGCGAAATTAATCTGTACTATGAACTACAAATGAAAGTTTATAAAAAAAAATCCAAAAAAATCGGTATCGATTTTTCTTTTTTCTTTTAAAAAAAAATATCGCATCTGTAAACTTGCTTTAAAAGGTATTTTATTTTACCTTACCCCTTGTTCTTAAATTCAATTTGGATGCTTTAAAGAAGGTATGAACTTTTCAAATATATATATATATATATATATATATATATATATATATATATGATTAACGTTGTAATTGGAACGCTTAGAACAATCACCAAGAGCCACTATGAATGGTTTAAACAGATTGACGAGACAATTTATTTTCTAATTCTTCAAAACGCTTGCCTGTTAGGAACGGCGAAAAAGAAAACTCCAACAAAAAACTTCCAAAAGTTTCGATGATGATGATGATGATGATGATGATGATGATGATGATGATGATGATGATTTAATGTTGTAAAATATACAATATACCCGACAGGGTAATTAGTCTTATTAAGAAAGCGATGGGAACATGGAGACTGGAACTGACAGCCGACTGAGATAATGATACAGAGAGGCATCTTCCAAGGAGACTCTGTATCACCATTACTGTTTATAATAGTAATAATGCCACTCAAGTACATACTCAGAAAATGTCATGTCACATACAAGTTTACAGACACAGACCTAAGAGTAAACCACCTGATGTACATGGATGACCTGAAACTATTTGCAAAAAGGAAAACTCAAAAAGGAACTGGAAAAGCTGATAAATACGACCAAAATGTTCAGTCAGGACATCCAAATGGAATTCGGAATGGAAAAGTGAGATAAAAAGAGGAAAACTGGTAACAACAGAGGGCATGGAACTCCCCAACCAAGAATACATGAGAGCGCTAGGCGAACAGGATAGCTACAAATATATCGGAGTTTTGGAAGCAGACACCAAATCTACAGAAATGAAAGAGAAGATTGGAAAAGAATATTTACGAAGAACAAGAAAACTTCTAATAACGACATTGTATAGCAGGAATCTAGTACCACAAATAAACAGTAGCACTAATAAGATACGCTGGACCATTCATAGTCTGGACCAAAGAAAAACACAGGCACCTTGACCAGAGGACTATAAAATGAATGACCATGCACAACGCACTACATAGAAAAGACGATACGGACATACTCTACATGTAAAGAAACAAAGGGGAAGAGGACTGGTAAGTATAGAAGAGCTGGAGAAATACGTAGCTCAACACACGAAAATCCTTATCATTGCAGCAGGAGATACCGTCCCAACGAGCAACCCGGGAAGCATTGACACCAGAAACAAAACGACAGGAAAAGAAAAGTGGGAAGAAAAATAACTACATGAACGCTACACAAGACAGACAAGAGAAGAAACCAACGAAAATAGCTGGACATGGATAAGAAAAGGACAGCTTAAAAGAGAAACGGATCTCTACTGATGGCTACACAGAACAATGTAATTAAGACAAACTACATTAAAGCTAAAATAGATAACACCCAGAAAACATTAAATGCAGACTGCGGACAAAGAGACGAAACAGTAAATCATATAATCAATGAATGTAGCAAACTAGTCCAAAAAGAATACAAGAACAGCCATGACTTTGTGGGGAAAGCAGTACAGCTGGTACTGTGCAAACAATTGAATTTCGAATACGCAAACAAATGGTACAAACATTAACCAGAAACAGTACTGGAAAACGAATAACACACAATCCTCTTAGATATGGATATACAAACAGACAGACTCATACAAGCAAGGAG
>OY744542.1:61510519-61513019 GCA_963556195.1 Sepiola atlantica
TATCAATTTTTTTTTATAAAAAAGAAAAATAATAAATCGGAACCGATTTTTTTTTTCCTTTTTTTATTAAAACTAGCATTTTTTTTTTGTTAGTTTAAAGTGATACAGATATTTCGCCAAAACCTGGCATCCTCGGTGTGTAATATATCCTGATGTCATCGGATTTGTATTTTTTATCTCTTTACCGGCTTGTTGTTATACAGCCGGGCCAAATGGGCAAGATGTAGTTTCCCATCATCAAATATGAAGAACGTGAATGCAGCACGTGATTTGTATAAGTATTTAAGGTTCATATTTTTTTTTTAATTTAGTTTTTAGTTTTAATAAAAAAAAGAAAAAAAAATAGGTTTCGATTCATTATTTTTCTTTTTTATGAAAAAAAAATTGATATCGCACCTTAATGCTTCAAAAGGTATTTATTTTACCTATTCCTTCTGATATATATATATATATATATATATATATATATATATATATATATATATATATATATATATATATATAAGCTTTAACAATTGAGAAACCAGACAACTTGACGCGAGAGTTTTCCTTTTTTTCCATTTTTCTTTTTTTTTCTTCCGTATCGTCGAGGTCTTACGACGTAACCGAAGATCGGCGATTCCTACAGATGTTCTTGAGAAAATTGTTTCTGTTAATGCCCGATATCTTTAGAGAAAAGCGCTGACGTGCGTGTGTACAACAACTAGATATTGTGTTACTACAGTTAGAAACACCGTAGAAATGATAAACCTTGAAAATTGCGAAACCAGACAACTTGACGCGAAATAAATGAAATATTGATTACGTTATTTTTTTAATCAAAAATTTCGGTTTGATGAAGTCTAATCATGGTAATACAGACAATATTTTTCTTTTTTCTCCTTTTCTTGTTTTCGAAGTCTTACGGCGAAGTCTTACGGCGTAGTCGAAGATCGGCGATTTCTTCGGGTGTCGCTGAAGAGAATTTTTTAATGTCTGATTTAGTGTCTGATTATTGTACATACGCGCGCCATCGCTTTTCACTACAGATATATGTCAGGCTTTTGTCTAATAGTAATGCTTCTTTATGTCACTTGTAAGTTGGAAATAGGATTTGTAGGTCTATCACGCTGATGTGTAGAATAGTACTGCATTTTCTTTTTTCCGTCAGGATCACGCTTTAGTTCTTTTGGGCAATTACACTTATGTTATGAATAAAACTTATATGTTAAATAGTCCTGTATTTCGATGTCACGTGTAATTTTGAACTATTGTTGCTGTGTTTATGTTTAAAACGTCATTGTATTTGGTATGTCACGCTTAAGTTTAAAATGTTTATTATTTTAATTAGCATAATCTCTGGATGCCGCGCTTATGTTTGAGGTATTATTGTCGTCTGTTGTAACGTGTATGTTTGAAATGTAATTTAGTTGATGTCACATTTTTGTTCGAAATAACATTGTCGTTGGCAACACGTTTATCGACTCCAACGTTTACATTATCTATATCAGTTGCTTTGTCATGACACACTAAAGTTTGACATCAGATGTGTTGCTGCTTAGACGCACCTCCATTACAAAAATTGTCTGTCTGTATGTCAATCTTTGGATGTCACATTGCATTATTATCATTAGTCTTTAGAATAACAGTGTTTATAAAGCGAGCAGAGGCTCACTCTTTGCATTTGATTTACCTAGACACGTGTAAAATATATCTGCATTGATTTACTCCTCTCCAGGAGTTAGGCACAAGGCCAGTTTTTATCTTACTCCCACAAGTAAGATGTGACCCAAGGTCGGGTCAGGAAAGTGGGGTTTTAAAATTGCCTGGGCAGCCCCGTCAGCATTCCCCGGTAGAGGCGCCTCAGACAGTAAGCAATAACCTTACTCCTCCCCAAAGAGGGAAGGCAAAGCCTGGGAAGGTGGACCTCCCAGAAATGCACAGGACAGACCCATTGACCGGCGTAAATAAAGACCCGAAGGCCAAGACAACACCAGTATGGGGTGCAGTATCCATCGAAACAGATACTACACTTTGATCTTAGCCAAAAGGCCAAGAATGTAACATATATCTGTAGAGGAAATGTAAGTAATTCAATTTAGTTTTTTTTTTTCAAACGCTTCATTTAAATTAGATTATTTTGAAACCGGATAGCATCGTCGTCCAAGGCCGAACAATCTCAGAAATAATCAAGGAAATTCAATTTAATCATTGCATTAAATGGTTTGCACTCATAGTTCGTCATCCAAGGGGAAGGTCGGCCATCAAACACCGTCCTTAATCGGTTCTTAGAAAGTACTTACAGCTCTTTGTAAATCTAAGCCTGTTTTAATCATGTCATCTACAACTTCATTAAAATTATTTTTCTGTATTACTTATAAATCTGACAAGATACTTTAAATGTAATTATAATCGTAATATTACGTTGCAATATGAAGTTATTATTATAATTACTTCTCTGTGCACTTGGATCTCGATATATGTATGTGTAAATGATAGACACAATTTTTTTTTCTAGAAG
>OY744542.1:61518019-61538019 GCA_963556195.1 Sepiola atlantica
TTAATAATTATATATATATATATATATATATATATACGGATATGTATATATATATATGGATATATATATATATATATACGGATATGTATATATATATATATATATATATATGGATATATATATATATATATATATACGGATATGTATATATATACATATATATATATGGATATATATATATATATATATATATATATATATATATATATATATATATGGATATATATATATATAAATATATATATGTATATATATAATTGTTTGTTGAGTAGAAAGAACTCCAATAGAATGCACAATGATTGAATCATAAGAGCATACTATTTATTATATAAATTATGATACAGATCAGAACGTATCGAACATAGGTGTCGAGCTGTTGCGGCTATAAAAGACGCAAATTAATGTGTCACAAACAATCTTACCCTAACTCTAACCCTAACCCTAACCCTAACCCAGCCAAACCGAGCCGTCACCGAACAGTCATTTAGTAATTGCATTAAATGAAACAACGTGTTTATTTTCCCCCTGGCTAAAGGTTAGTGTCAATTAATCGTCCCTATTTTCAGTGTTAAGAATGGGTTTAATAATTTTCTTCAAATCAGTAAATGAATCAACATTTTTTAGCAAGTTTTTTCAAGTTTTTTTTTTTTGAGGGGGGAGGGTAATTTTTAATCCACAACTTTACCCTAATCCTAACCCTTACCCTAACCTTAACATAAAACTACTAAACAGTTGATTTTACGTCAAGTAAATTCATTTTGTTTTTACATTCGCATGCTTTTAGTGTCGTCTGCCTTTTTACTGTTTTTCGCGGCTTTCGAATCGTAAACTTCTTCGGCCATTTCCGGTCGATCTTACACGATGAAGTTTGACATATTATTTTCACTTGTTTGCATTTCATGCTTACTCTTTTCTGTGCACGTATACTTTTCGGCATATCAACTTTATTGGGGTTAGGCTCATTATAAAGCAAACTTGTATCTATCGTTGGTCTAATGAGAAAGCAATTAAATAGCGACATTACATAAAAGCGAACGATAATCATAATAAGTGTTTACACCTTGAATAAATATTTTAAAAAGTAAAATGTTTGCTAAACCAACAGAAATTGGTTTTACCAAAAAGTTTACTTTTTTAAATTTTCGAATATCGTGCAACATTTATTCAAAGGTGTAAATATCTAATATGTTTATTGTATGCTTTCACGCGATACGAGCTCGCTTCATAATGTGAGCAAAATTGAACACCAAAATGGAAACCTCTGAACGGTTAAAACAAAACAATTCTCCAGGCGAAAAGGATTTTCAATGCGCCGACCGACGACAGACTAGACATTACTCTAATCCGAATAACGTGAAATACGTGATGGCAGTCCTTATTAGAGATTTTTTTTAAATACAGGCGTGGTTTGTGTAACAAAGCGAGTATAGAATAGATATTACTTATTTTTATTCATATATCGGTATCTTTGTTTCGATGTGGGAATACATAATTAGCATGTTTAACTTCCTCATTAGATAATCTCTCACAAATCACGCTAGGATGTGTATATACATGACGAAGGAAGCAATAGAGATTTAATTTAAAATCATACATGAGGAACTTGATTATGGATCCATTTTCCTTCACTATGAGTATATCATCATACCCACTAGTGTATAACATGGAGATTGTGGATCCATTTTCCTTTACTATGGGTTTATTCTGTCTTTATTATACCCACTAGTGTATAACATGCAGTTTGTAAGAACACATTATATTTCATATCCTCTGTTACACAGTTGGGTTGCTATGCCTACGTCCGTTTGTCCCGCTTAAGATGAAAATGGATTTTTCTTAGTTTGTCCGCATTAAATTTGTATAATATTTTCAATATTAAGCAGGAAGTTAATGGACATATTTGAATAATATATCCATATAGATAAACGAAAAAAATGGCATACTTTATATAGAATGTCTCGTTACATGATAGGATACATGATTGACTTAGGGTTAGGGTTTATTGATTACATGATCGTATACGAAGCTTTCGCTCAGATGAGCGGTTATTTTGTTATGGCAAATGTTCTGAGAAGCAGATTATACTGAATACCTAGGTAAAAGCAACTTCGTATCTTTATATTTTGTGCAAAGACTGTTCGCAATCCTCCCACATAGAGCGCCTGGTTTCTGTAAACGGTTGCCTCTCTGGTCCTGGCCAGGATAAACGTAGCTTAACTTCGGTGATCTACTGAAAACCGTTTAATCAACGTGCGTATGCCGCATATGTATCCGCATTCATTTATTTGTTTGTTTGTTTTTTTATTTATGGAAATCGCTTATGATGTGACGAGACCTGGTTTGTTAACATGATTATTCCATAAAAAAAGGAAAACATTACATCTACCTGATAAGGGATGAAAATGATAACTCGAAATTAAGCGTCATGAACGGACGAATGACCGACAGACAATGCTACTAATAGAGACGCCTAGACGCATCGAATAAAGATTGTTTCCACTTCATGAAACACTTGCGATAATACATATTTCCTTAAAATAAACAACTGGTAATGAAAAATTCGAAGTAGGTTTCGTACAAATATTATTTCAACGATCGATTACTTAAAATCTGTCTAAATGTTCTATCGATTATCTTTTATTCTGATTAAAATGGAATTCGATCGTTTTCAATTCGATTGTATTTTTGAAAATAAATATAGGAAACGATTAGGGAAAAATGGTGGAAAGGCAACAACATCGATTAAGATGACTTGGAGAAAACGAGAACTCATCTTCAAAAGATACGTCAAATCTGTTAGCTGTGAATGTATAATGTTTTGAATATCGAATACCTGACGTTCCTTAATAAAATTAAAGCACTCCTTCAGCATGACAATGCTCCAGAAAAACGGCCAATGAAACTATTCAAATCTTAGGAACTGGTTGATTTGCAATTGCTACCAGACTATATCTGCTACCAATATATATATATATATATATATATATATATATATATATATATATATATATATATATATATACACAAATACTTCAATGCATTATGCTTCGATGAACTGGCTACTCTGGTGACCCCTCGACGTAAATTCACTAGACAAACTCGACAATCAGCTAAAACCCATCCACTCACTGTGGAGGTCCCCAGATGCCGGATAGCTGTCTACTCCAATAGCTTCTTTTCTCTTGCTGCTGGCCTCTTGAACTCCCTCTCTGCCTCCTGTTTCCCCGACGGTACTGACATGCAGAAATGTAAAACTAATGTAAACAGATATCTCACTGCGCAGCTCTCAATTTAGGTTGACCCCCCAAACCTTCTCCCTTTTCTTCTCAGTAGCATCTATACTTACCTGGTATTTTGGCTAGGAAGTAAGTGTAGTATCTGTTCCGATAGATACTGCACCCTATAGACCTGTGTCGTCTTGTCCTTTCGGGCTTGATTCCACATGTCTGTGGGTTTGTCCTGTGTAGTTCAAGGGTGTCCACCCTCTTAGGCTTTGCCTCCCCTATTTGGGGAGGAGTAAGTTTATTGCTTACTGCCTGAGGCGCCCTTACCGGGGAATGCCGACGGGGCTGCCAGGAAATTTTTAGTGGCCAGAGTGCTCACTTCTTGGGCGCTGGCTTTTCAAGCCCCACTTTCCTGACCCTATCTTGCGTCACATCTTACCTTGTGGGAGTAAGATAAAACTGGCCTTGTGCCTAACTCCTGGGGAGGAGTAAATAAATAATCTATAACATTCATAAATCGGCTTTTCGTTTATCTTGTCACGAGAAGTCAAATTCAAACGTTGTTTGTCTCTCTATATATCGTTATTGTTGTGAAGTTGTCCAACAGTAAATAATAAATAAAGGAAGTCAAGTCGAGGGTTGGTTTAATAAGTGTATTAACAAAGTAAGAAAGTGACTAGCACTTGGCTAGACAGTTACAAGACTGTGCTTTGTCTTCTCCGTGTCTCTGGTGACTCGCACTATTTATAGTGACAACCGGTGCAGTTTCTCCTGTGTAAGAACGGCCGGTGTAACAGTCATCTAGGAGAGGTAGGAGGAGAGCAGAAAATGGGCCTTTGGTTTAGTTTTCGCAGCCTCATAACACTAGGTTCATTTATTTTGTCCTTTAGGCCTCATATTCTATTACTGATGTGTCTGAAAATTACTGTTTTCTGGGTCCGAATCTATCTATCTAACACTTATCGTTGGTTAGGCTCTGACCTTGACGTAGTATTATGTTGCTACTTAGATAAATGGCTTCATGCCGTGTCTGGAGCGATCACCGTAAAACAAACGATAAATACGTATCAGATGGTGTACTGTTTCCACATATTGGGACGTGCTGTTCAGAGCAGCTTTTTTCTGGCTTTATAGAGTACAGAGCCATCTTTAGAAATCTAGTGGGGTGTCCTTTTTATCTTACAGCATCTTTCTCATAGAAGAGAAGTTCATAACCTTTCTCTTCTCTATCGTCACTTTCTTTGTGGGTGCACGACTGAGCTCCAATCTACTGCTCCCACCCGTAAAACATTCACAACAACATCTCATCTTGCTTAAACCACTTCAAATAATTCAACTTTCTTAATCTGTATACCTAAAACTAAACGAAACTTTAATGAGAAAATGTTATTTCGAAGAGCAATCCGTCGCTGGAACACAATACCCATTAGCCTGTTTCCCAACTGACAACAAAATGGTTCTTTTCAAGTCTAATGTTAACAAATTCTTGTTGAACCGTCTTCTATACTAATCAAATTCTGCGCAGTTTAAACTATTGTTACCAATCCTGAAGGTGTTGTCTCAACGTCCACTTGACAAACTCATTACCTGTCACCATCGAATGCCATGATGCGTAATGTCTTATTAGTGGATAAAACACTATTTTGTGCATCACGTGGTATTAGAATGCATGAATATAAGTGGAAGCGGCCATTTCGAAAAAATAATACTCTTTTATGAATTTGTTAGACGGTTTTAGTTATTTTATATTGAAAACGTTTCATCGTATATCCACCCAAGCACTGGTTTTCTCAGCGGCCGAGTACTGCGCCCCGGTTTGGTGCCGAAGTACCCACACCAAGAAAGTGGGCGCAGCTCTAAACACCGCCGTGCGCACAGTCTCTGGGACACTCCGTGCCACACCGGCAAACCAACTACCGATACTCTCCGGTATTGCCCCACCCGCTATCTGACGAGAAGCGACTGTCCTGGCACTGTCACGTAAGGCCAAGATCGACAAGAGACATCTGCCCCACGACATCATGAGCAAACCCCCTCCACCAGTACGCCTCAAATCACGCCACGCACTCTCCCAGCACGCGCATCAGCTTCTGGAAACCGTCCCAGACACCACCTCAAAGCAGATGTGGACCAAGAACCGCTGGAGGGAAAATTGGCAGCAAGCTGACCAACACCGACTGCACAGGTTCATCACCGACCCAGACGACATACCAGGAGCTGAGCTGCCACGAAGGCAATGGACCAATCTGAACAACCTGAGAACTGGTGTGGGCCGTTTTTCTGCCACAATGAGAGACTGGGGTCTGAGAGAGGGTGCTGCCTGTGAATGTGGCCACCCAGAACAGACAGTTACGCACGATATAGAGGAATGCCCGCTGTTCAAACCACCCAATGGCGAGGAGGGCATAGCGGACCTTGATGACGAGACGATAACCTGGCTTGCCACGACCGAGCTGCAGCTTTGTGGGAGCAAGCACCAGAAAGAAGAAGAAAGATCGTATATGACGTAGTTGGAAACAAGTTGTAAATGTAGTTTTGCAGTTTCGTGATTCCCTAATAGTTATTTCTGTTTCATAGCTTATCAATCTCTTTTGGGTTATTCGTGTCGAGTTATAACACCGAGCAAAACATTATTTTTTTTAAATCCGAACAAGACTGTATTCTAATTTATATACTTATAAGTTTTACTTGTGTTATGTAAAAGAGAAAATAAAAAAAAGATACGCGGTTTATTATGTTAAATAGTATTTGGTACTAGAGACCGACCCTTGTTATTAAGTGAGCGACGATGGTTTGTCATGCTTCATGCTATCAAAAGTGTTTGATATGCTAATTACTGCCAGTCGGAGGATCCGAACGCAGTCACAAAGTTCCCTTCGACCTCGCAGCCTGATATTATACCTGTCGGCAAGCATTAATCAACAGGGAAATAAAGTAATGTAAAATATATAAATGTCAAATCAGCAGACATTAAAGCAAGCTTAATCATAGAGTGTTCAACTTGCAAAGACAAGAACGTCGCTTTACCACTTTAGAGTGACTGTTTTTTTTATAAATTCCTTTAGATTCCTATCCTTGTTATTAAGGGAGCGATATTAATAGTTTTCATCTATTATATAAAGGCCAGTTGTCTGTATGTCTGTCTGTCTGTCTGTTTGTTTGTATGGCCAGCTACTCCTCAAAAACTACTCGGCAAACTGTCGACAAGTCGACATCTTTGGGACCGGACAACACCTGGGAGCATAATATCTCAAAATTACGAAAAAAAAAAATGTCCCCGGGGGTCAACGGGGCCAGTTTTCGGGGGCGGGTCTGGTTTTTTGAAACTTTTTCAACGTTATTTACTGGTGATTTTGAAATCAGCCAATGTATTCATGTAACAACTTGATAAAAATGCACTGTCCGGTTGTATCAAGTCATCCCATAACTTCTGTCCGGATCTATCGATAACAGTGAAACAAGGGTTGCTCAATCACATCCGCACCTAGCAACCTAAACTTATATCTTTTAAAATAAAAATAGTTCTTTGTGGGGAGGGGAGGGGAAGAATGTTTGGGACGCGGGGGGGGGGAGAATTTTATTTGGGGGGGGGATTTGGGGGGGGGGCTGGTGGTGGGGTGGTGGGGTGATGGAAATTATCAACATCTTCATCCTCCTGGGCGGGGGGTTCTTCTGCAGTATAGGTACCGGGGGGGGGCGCTTCTACAGTATAGGACCCAAGGGCTTCTGCAGTATAGGAACCAGGGGTGCTTCTACAATATAAGACCCGGATGCTTTTGCAGAATAGGGACGATGGGTGCTTATGCGGTATAGGGACCAGGGCTGCTTCTACAGTATAGGGACCAGGGGTGCGTCTACAGTATAGGACCCAGCACCGGGGGTGCTTCTACAATATAGGACCCGGGAGCTTCTGCAGAATAGGGACCATGGGTTCTTATGCAGTATAGGGACCAGGGGTACTTCTACAGTATAGGGACCAGGGGTGCTTCTACAGTATAGGGACCAGGGGTGCTTCTACAGTATAGGGACCAGGGGTGCTTCTACAGTATAGGACCCAGCACCGAGGGAGCTTCTACAGTATAGGACCCAGCACCGGGTTGGGGGGGCTTCGTCAATTTAGGACCCAGAGGCTTCGGCGTTGTCCGGGAGAAAAGTGCTCAATATCCTATTTTGCTTGCGGAGAGGAGAGGAGGAGGAGGGAGAGCCCCGGGCAACGCCGGGTACCCCTGCTAGTAAATAATAATTCTTATTTCCTACAAACACTAGTGTGTCATGTTTTATGCAATCATCAGTGTTGGATACGTTAATTACTGCTGGTCGAAGTATTTGAACCCAGTCACAAAGTAACCTTCGACTTCGTAACCTGATAGTCTATATCTCAACCAACATTAATACATACGGAAAAAAGGTAAATTAAAGTTTATAAGTGTTAAATCAGCGGACATATACAGCAAGCATGATCAGAGATTGTTCAACTTACCGATTGGGTCTCAGTGTGGCTTTCAGACATACAGAGTACTAGGGTCAACACGTATACACTCAAACGTCACCTTAGCCCCGTAGCCAGAAGCGGAAACAACGTTATATGTCTCGAAGAGGGAGTGGTAAGTAGTTAGGCACTTGTTTGGAAGTTTTTTTGAAGTGAACACCACGAAAGAAATATGCTAAAATCTTCAAAGATCCGTGGTTGGAACGCTTCTCCCGTCCCTCTGTCGGCTGATAAAAAGGAAATAAAGACAGTCTAACTCCTCTTTTCTTTGTGTTATTGTGTCCAACTTTCATTCAAGAGAGAATAAACCCCTAAAGACGATCATAAAATGAGTGAATCAGTGACGGAGTGTTGGTTGGGTGTCACAAGGTATATTTTTTTAACGTCCACATATTTTATTTGGTGGTGACTTCTGCGACATTAGACATGTCCTGAGAGGCTGGGTAATATTGCAGTTTCATAACAGTGTGTTTGAGTGTCATTATTCTATTAACTGTTTGTGTACACTGTGACTTTATATTCATTTCATGTGTTAAATTGCAGTGTCATATTGTTGTCTAATTCTGGTGTTGGCATTAGTTTCCCCGATGTTTTTTTCTAGTTAGTAATCTATCTGGAAAGACATCAGGTACTTACGGGAAGGACCACGAGAAGATTGCTAAGATTCCTAAGTGAAAGTGGTACTGTGAAACCGACTGGATACGAACTTGGAACACCCAGGTCTTAACTCCGTGTCGTTATCGACTTAACCACCGTCACCTCCCTCGTTTACACTGATGTAACATTACTGCCGTATGGCTTGTAAAGAAGTATTGAGCGGCATTTCGTGTGAACAGTTTGTTAACAAATATAATAATGTGTTCTTGAAACGATAAATATTTATTACCGATTTCAAAAATTGAGATAAAGATAAAGATTATTCGGAAGAATAAAAAAGTGATTACAAATAAAACATGGAAACATGAAAGGAAATTTTCAAATTCTTGAACAAAGAAGCGATAATAATGATTGGTTGAATGATTCGACATTAAAATCATGTCAATAAATTCGGTTAAATTAGGAGATCCGAATTAAGTTTCAATTGCGAATGCGATGTGTGAATATAACATCGCGTTAGTGTTCGAGTCCTTGTATGGGAAACAAGTATTTTGGAACCAGACCGATAAGATGCGGTACCACATCAGTTTATTTTGTTATGTTGCGTAGATTATCGTGGAGAAGAACGAGTTTGTTAAAAGAAATACTTTTTCCACAAGAGGTTTGACATTCGTGATATTTTACTGTTGGCGTATCAATCAGAATATATAGTGTAAAATATGGTGTATATTTGTTTTTCGAAGAAAAAAAGAATTATATTACATACTTTCGAAGAATATGAGAAAGGAAGGATGAGAGTAATCCGACGTAATGGGAAAGGAAAAAGGAAAAACCAAGAGATATTATTTTATATATTCATCAACGGGGTCGAGGGAAGTTTAGGATATTTCTAATGGTTTATGTTATTTGGTTCATGCGGTGGTCATCTTTATCTGGTTTTGTTTTCTTCCTATTGCAACTTACATGTGATTGGTTACCGTTCACAGCTTATATTGGTTGGCTTCTAAGAATATATACAATTTAGGAGGGTTTATTTTCAACGGCCTTGTAACTCTTGCTTCCTTTATTTTGTTATTTAGTCCTCACATTCCATGAGCGATGTTTCTTAAAAAGGGGGAAGGATTACTGTTTTCTATGTCAGAATTTATCCAATCACTTATTTTTGGCTAGGTTTTCACCTTGAAGTATTTTTTTTTGCTCCTTACATCAAGTAGCTTCATGCCTTGTCTAGAGCGATTTCCATAACAAAGAAATAACAAAAAAACAGAGCAAATTCAACTTTTAAACAAGTTAGACGAAATAATCTCTTCCAGTTTTATATGAAGTTTATTTCACTACAAAAGAGAAAACATGTAATTTCTCTAATAAAAAATGAAAAGCCTTAAAACTTTTCTGAAATGAAATTTTAATAAATAAAAAACACTAAGTATCAAATGTGCTTTTAAGAAAGTCAAACCGTATAAACTTACTGTTTTAATGTATTTTTGAATTAAAAATGGCGACTAAATAGTTCTCAGTTAAACTTAAGTTGGACTTTTTTGTAACATACTCACGAAACGTAAAATCCAATTGTAATTCATAAGATAACAGAGAAATTAAGCTAAAATAAATTGTATGGGTTTACAATCTCATTTCAGAATGACATTTCTTCAGAGCGAGGAGAGGGAAGTGTTTATAGCTATTTTTAGCTAACTGACTGGAAATATTTTCTCAATTAAAGTACCCCAAATGGTAAACCCTTTGTTCTGTTATAGCGATAGTATTAATTTGTTAAAATAACATGATCTATTGTTATTATTATTATAATTATAATTATTATTATTATTATTAGAATTATTATTACTAGTAGTAGTAGTAGTAGGAGGAGGAGGAGGAGGAGGAGGAGGAGGAGTAGCAATATTATTAATATTCTTTATACTCACGGCCTTTTGGCTAAGATCAAAATGTAGTATCTGTTCCGATGGATACTGCACCCCATAGACTGGTATTGTCTTGGCCTTCGGGGCTTGATTTACGCCGGTCTATGGGTCTGTCCTGTGCAGTTCTAGGAGATCCACCCTCCCAGGCTTCGCCTCCCCTCTTTGGGGAGGAGTAAGTTTATTGCTTACTGTTTGGGGCGCCCCTACCGGGGAATGCCGATGGGGCTTCCCAGGCAATTTTTAAACCCCACTTTCCCGACCTGACCTTGGGTTACATCTTACTTGTGGGAGTAAGATAAGAACTGGCCTTGTGCCTAACTCCTGGAGAGGAGTAAATCAATACTCACTTGGAGTTATCACAAAAGTCATCGTCAGTGATTGTTCATCGACAACAACATGTGGTGTTCCCCGGAGGCTGAATGACAGCAAGCATTCCCATATTTCTAGTACACTTAACCTCTTTTCGATAACAATCGCAAATGGCCTTGCGGTATCGCAACAGCCGCCTACCATTGATTTCTTGGTTGCAACGCCCATTGGTCGCCTCTCTGACGTAGGTGGCAATAACCGTCCCAAAGGTCCCAGCACTCTCCGCACTCTTCCACTGGAGGTCTAGTTAATGCTCTGCGTCCTCCGTGGTTCTATCCTCTTTGACTCTTAACTAATATTCTGCGTGGTATCAGCTGAGGTTAGTGCAATCACCTTGTTTTGAATCAAATTATTATGGGGGGGGGCAGTTTACAATATTTCTAATGGTTTATATTCTTTGGTTCATGCGATGGTCATCTTCATCTGGTTTTGTGTTCTTCCTATTGCTACGTACATGTGATTGGTTACCGTTCGTATCTTATTTTGGTTGGTTTCCGCATTCTACGGTGCTCTTTTAGATGTCAGCTGTGTTCATCGTTGCCGTCTTTTATATGGTTTCAGTGATCCGTTTCATTCTAATTGCGTCCAGTCTTTTTAAAAGTGTTTTTGGGATCATTCCTAGGGCTACTACGATTATTGTTATTATATTGGCTTTCTTCGTACTCTATATAACTTTCAATTCTCTGGCAAGTTCCGTGTGTTTTCTTCATGTTTCCGTTTCCTTGATCCTTACTATGTGGTCTGCTTGAACGGCAAACTCTACAATTTGGTAGGATTTTTTCTTATTGATTATTATAATACCTGGTTTCCTTGATTGTATGAGTTTATCTGTTCGCACCTCCATGTCTAAGAGGATTTTGTTATTTTTGTTTTTCTAGTACTGTCTCTGGTTTTTGTTTATAACATTTGTCCACGTGTTCGAAATGCAGTCGTTTGTGTAATACTCAGTGTACTGCTTTTCTTAAGCAGTCGTGTCTGTTAGCGCATTCTTTTGGGGAAAGTTTTCTGCATTCTCTTTTCATGAGATTTACTGTTTCGTCTCTTTGTCAACACAATCTGTATTTATGTCTTCCTGTGGTTTATCTATTTTAGCTTTAATGTAGTTAGTCATAATCGCATTGTTCTGTGCAGATGTAAATAGAGATTCCGTTTCTCTGTCTAGGTGTCCTTTTCTTAGCCATGCCCAGGAATGATAGTTAGTATGTTCTCTTGTCCTTCTTATAAAACGTCCATGCAGCTGGGTTCTTTTTCAATTTTCTTTACTTGTGTTTTTGTTTCTGGTTACGGTTCTTGCCGAGTTGTTCATTCAGTAGTTTTTCTTGCTGTGACGATCAGCCTATCTGTGTTCTGGGTTAAATATTTCTTCAGCTTTAGTTTGTATTTTCAATACAGTATTCTATACTTACCAGTCCTCTTCCCCCTAGGTTTTATTTAACGTAGAGTATGTCCGTACTGTATGTTGTGTACTGCATCGTGCAGGGTCATTGATTTTGTAGTCTTCTGGTCCTTTTGTAGTCCAGCCTATGAATGATCCATTGTATCTTCTTAGGGATACTGCCAGGGGTTTATTATTATTAGAATGATTATTATTATTATTATTATTATTATTATTATTATTATTATTATTATTATTATTATTATTATTATTATTATTGTTCTTATTGTTATTGTTATTATTACTATTATTATTATTATTACTATTATTATTATGAGTAGTAGTAGTCGTAGTAGTAGTAGTAGTAGTTGTAGTAGTAGTAGTAGTAGTAGTAGTAGTAGTACTCACTAAAGGTTCTAACACGGATCATCGTCAGTGATTGCTCACGGACAACAACCAGTCGTATTTCCTAGAGTTTGAGTGACAACAAGCCTCCCCAGATTTCAAGTGTTCTTCACTTCTTTTCGATAACGATGTGGTATCGCAACAGCCTCTTACCATTGATTTCTCGCTGGTAAGGACAATTTGTCTTCTCTGGCATTTGAGTGGCATTAAGCCTCCCCAAGGTCCCAGCATTCACCGCACTTTTCCAGTAGAGGTCTGGTTTTTGCCGTCCCTCCTTGATCTTCTCATCCTCCTCAACCCTCTAAACATATTTTGTCTGCTGTCAGTTAAGAACGGCACCATTTTTTTAATTTTTTTAATTAATTTTTTTTTCATTTATTTATTTATTTTATTTTATTATTTTTTAATTTATTTTTTATTTATTTATTATTATTATTATTATTATTATTATTATTTACTCACTAGGAGTTATCACACTGGTCATCGTCAGTGATCACCCACTGCCAACAACCTGTGGTATTCCTTGGAGTCTGAGTGACAACAAGTCTCCTCAGACTTCCAGTATGCTCCACCTCTTTTCGTTCATCACCACTGATGACCTTGCGGTATCGCAACAGCCACCTACCACCGATTTCCCGCTGATAAGGGCCATTGGTCCCCTCTGGGGCCCGAGTGGTAACTAGCTTCCCCAAGGTCCCAGAGCTGTCCGCGCTCTTCCAGTGGAGGTCTGGTTTGCGCTTTCCCTCCTCGACCCTCTGTCCATTATTATTATTATTATTTTTATTATTATTATTATTTTGTCTAAAAATTACATGAAATTTCGAGAATATCATCCCTCTTTCAAGATTGTTCATTTCTGACTCAAGGCCGCGTAATTCTGTATACGTCTGTCTCCAATATGAATATATAATCCCATCCGAAACGGGTGATGAAAATAGAAACGACGGCACTTAGATGGCCACAGTGTTATTTAAAATGTGTCGAAACGAAGATAAATCAAGCATAAAAGTAGTGTTTAATATTCTCTTAGTGATTGTCACAATGTGGTTCAATCTCTCATTGTCTTCTCCTGTCATAATTACACATTGCATGTCAACTTCCGGGGAAATTGACTGTGACAAATAGACAACCATTACAACTTTAGGTGCACCTGTTTTATTGGCGTGACAAATTAATTAAATTGCAAGGTTTATACTTGAAAACAATGCCATCATAACATACATGCGTGCTGTGTCAGTTCCTATTTGTTTTCCTCCCCACGAGGTGAAAGTCAGATATGCCCAATTTAAACTATGGAAAAATCCAGCTCCCTATAAATGGCACTCTGCATTGGAGAAAATAAAGAATGCCTTATAATAGGAGGTTCTCTCCTTCACTAACTGATGTTTATTAACCTCCTCTCCAGGAGGTTAGGCACAAGGGCAGTTTTATCTTACCCCCGCAAGGTAATATGTGACCCAAAGTCAGGTCGGGAATTTGGTACTTGCAAAGCCAGCGCCCGTGAGCACTCTGGCCATAAAACATTGCCTGGGCAGCCCCGTCGGCATTCCCCGTTAGGGGCGCCTCAGGCAGTAAGCAATAAACTTACTCCTCCCCAAAGAGGGGAGGCAAAGCCTTGGAGGGAGGACCTCCTAGAACTGCACAGGACAAACCAACAGACCGGCGTAAATCAAGCCCCTAAGGACAAGACGACACCGGCCTATAGGGTGCAGTATCACTAGGAACAGATACTACACTTTCTTCCTAGCCAAAAAAAAAGAAAGAAGCCAGGTAAGTACTGCACTTTGATCTCAGTCCGAAAGCTAAAAGGACAGTGTATTGAGCGATGCGGATATCTAATCCGTGTTAATAACGTTGTCCGTCGTTTAATCAGTTTCCCTAAATGATGTTCTGAACATCATATAAATTAGAATACATCTACACTGAGAAAAATAGACCTCGTTTCTCCACCGTCAGTAAATTTCTATTAACTATTTACATCGATATATTTTCTAACAAATATTCTTTCTAACATGGAGCCCACTTCCGACGATTCGTACGAGTCATTAGAGTTTAACAAAAGCTATTTCACAGTATCTTGAAAAAGAGAACACTGCAATGTGAGTTGCTGTTGATCAATCATCATTTGATAAATGCCTTGACGTCACAAGCTGTAAATTATTATAATATGTTATAATTATTTAGGCGAAACCCTTGCAGCACCAGTACTTAATAATTCGAGCGACCCTATTTAATTTTCTTTCCACAATGACAAAGTTAGATACAAGATGATTTTTTTATGAGGGGTAGATGCAGTTCCCCAACAAGGTGGCACTCTTTATGGTACAAAATAAAATACATTTCTTAAATCAAAGACTATATTTCTTCTCTGTTGAACGTTGACAGAACAAATACCACACTTTGATCCAATCCCGAATGCCAATACAATAGACTGAATATAAGCAGAGTCAATTATAATAGTTACACTGATCTACAAAGAAATTGAGGCAAGCACAAAAATACCCGTGTTTACCTAATTTGGGGATGCTGAATTAAAATTTGAAATCCGTTTTTACTCATCACCTCTAGTTTTTTAGATATGCATAGTGTGCATTTTGTGCATATACGGTACATAAAGGCGTATATCCATTCAGGACTAATTCTAATATTGTGAGACTTATGTTTTTTTTTTGTTATTATGCACTCAATGTAAGTGATAGCATTACATTATATATATATATAGTCATATATCAAGACGGATTTTGGCAGTTTAGAAGTTGCTAAAGTCTTACGAGGATATGGGGTGCCGAATGTCACTCAGATTCATTTTCTCCATTCCCACATCAACTTCTTCCCGCCAAACCTTGGAGCAGTGAGTGATGAGCATTGAGAAAGATTCCATCAAGACATTACGAAGATGGAGAGCAACTATCAAGGCAAATGGAACCTTGGAATGATGGGAGAATTCTGCTGGATTCTCTTGCGTGACACCCCAGAGGCAAAATACACCAGATCTTCTAAGAAAACACACTTTTGACTGGCTGTGGTACTATGAATTGCGTAATTGTGTAATCCAAGTATATTTATTCAATCAGTGTTCTTTATCCTGTTTTATCTGTAATAAGCTGCTGCAGCTCTTGAAATATGCACATTTATTCTCTGTTTATACTAAAATGAGACTATTTAAAACCCAGAAAACTAGAGGTGATAGAGCTATACTATTTATAAATTTGAATTCAGCACACCCAAATTAGCAAGAAACACCTATCCCCATTCTTGCCTCAGACCCCAATTTTTTTTTTTGTAAACCAGTTTAATCAGACGTACCTGAAATAAAATACTTCTATTCAATATACGCGTTAAAGGGAGTAAATTCTACTTTAAACATATAGGTTTAGTTTGACGCAAATACTGAATGAATATTCAGTGCGACAGACAAGATACAGAGACGCGTCGAAAATTATTATATGTTGTAATTGTTCGTGCAAAACCCACGTGACACTAAGACCCAATGATGGGAGAGAAGTCTGAGGCCAAATTGGGTGAAAAAATGAAGTCATCTAATATAGTCATTTGACCCTGAATCTATTACTGGTCGTAATGCTGATAGAATAAAGAGAATTGTGATGGAAGGTAATAAAAATTGATCATGTATAAAAATGGAAACTCAAAAGAAATGGTGTTACACTTTGAATGAGGAAGCCATCATTAAATACGGTTTAATTATCGAACATTAAAGCTACGTCAATAAATTGTAGAAATCGATTGACGCAAATCAAAGGATTTATTTTTATTTTGATCTTATTGTTTCCAATAATTCTGCTCTCTCTTCAGATTTGATAATATAACAATTGAACTTAAATGAGAAGTTTTTCAAGAAACCGTATTCTTTCAAGATTAAAATATGAAGTAATAAAAAATACAGCGGCTCGTGAAAGCACGTATCTTATAGTGTCATTAAACCTGATTAGACTAATTAAAATGAAGCTTACCCCCCTCCACTAATAAGATTAAGCTGACTTGATTAGTTATTTTTTCAAAACATTATACTCGTTAAACTCCTCCGTAAAAAATTACAAAATAAAACTCACGCTTCGCCAGTGCTCGCACTCGTTATTAAACAATTCATTTAAAAAAAATTTTTTTTAACATAGTTCACCCCAAACAAGGCAGGACGCCACTGTAGACGTAAGGGGCTACTGAGAAAAAAAGAAGGGAGAGGGTAGGGGGCAGTCAACCTAAATTGGTATCTGCGCAGCGAGATGTCTGTTTACATTAGTTTTAAACGTCTGCATGTCTGTAGTGTCGGGGAAACAGGGGGCTAGGGAGGGAGGTCCAGAGGCCAGCAACACGAGGAAAGAAGCTATTTGAGTAGAAAGCTCTCCGGCATCTGGGGACCTCTACAGTGAATGAATGAGATTTAGTTGATTGTCGAGTTAGTCGTGTGAATTTACGTCGAGGGGGCACCAGAGTAGCCAGTTCATCAGAGCATAATCCATTGAAGTATAGAATTATGTCAGTAATTTTATTTCACATAAATAATTTATTATTATCATTTATGATAACCTATAGAAAAATAATACCCACTTATGATATTATTATAGTGTTCAGCATGAGTTTCCAAATGCATTTCAGGCGGCGGGGTATTTTTTTTCTTGTTATTTTATTACTTGCTTCCTCCTACCACATGAAATCGTTTCGTCTAAGTGTTAAAAAGACACGTGTTTCACTTGCTAGGTGTGCATGACGTTATACTAGTACATACATTCTTTTGATATTCGAATAAATATGTTTTAGTTATTATTATTATTATTATTATTATAGAGTGGAAGATTTACATAAAGTTCTTGCATCTTTTAATAAGATATCGAAATATTTGGGCTGGATTTTCTCTAATTCCGTTTGGCTTTCCGCTTAATCTTGGGTTCAGTAATAAAAGAATGTTCATTTTTATCCGATGTATTCCTCAAGGAATATAGAACTTGTTGCTGGCCAGACATACGAGTTACTATGTGGATCGATATACACGATTTTCTCATCGTGAGATGTTTGAAAATGTTGATGAAGAATAGCGAATAAGAAATCCCTCGTTCTAGTTGTTCTATTATTACTGTGAATATAGGTAATTCATCCACAATGAAATTAAGTTTGGGCTAGTAAATATCACCTGGATTTTAGAAGCAAGCTATAAGTATTTGTTTCGTAAGTTTTTTCTTTACTTATATAGATGTAGGCACATATGAAGAACGCATTTCCAAATAAAAACTATAGTTTATACTTACGTATTAGGGAGAAATCACATCCTCACAAAAAAAAATAGGAAAAATTATCGAGTAGAATTTTAATGAAAAAATGAAAATCCATTTTATCGTATTTTTCCGATGGCAATTGATTTATTACTTGCTAATATGACAGACTGACTTACGTTCCCGTGATGTATGTGCTTTTCTCTCGAATCAATGGCGTATCTGTGTAAATACAATAGGAATGATTTTTATTTTTAATTAAAATTATATTATATTTTAATTTGTCTGTATATATTCTTCCCAGGCATTACCTCATATTTAGGGGGATTACCTTCTCCTTTTGGTTCGAAGAGGGAAATGACGGTAGTGTTGCATCTGTTCTCTTGTCCTTATATCATCAGGCATTACTCTGACTTTTTAGTGAGGCGGTAGCTTTCGTCCGTTATAATACCATCATCTTAGCCGGTAACTCATCTTTTGGAGGCCAGTGTAGTGTATGTTCGTTCACAATGCAAGCATCCTTCCAGGCTCGAAAAAAATATGCGAGCTGAGCGAACATGTATTTGCTATAATGCATATAGATACAACATTACAATTAGTTGAAAGTTATTTTAAGTGAGTAAATATTCATTTGATAAGTAGAGTTCTTATTGTAGTAAGTTCAGAATGAGAAATATTTATACGCCTGTATTCTTTCAGTGTATATATGCGTATAACAATGTAAGATTATTAAGTGTTATTTTTGTGTACTACTTTTTTTTATTTGCCTATGCGCGTAACTGTGTGAGTTGAGAATCGTAATTTGCCCTCTAAAGCCCCCAAAGTGGTAAGTGAAGCTGAGGGTAATATAGTGTTAGCACTGGCCTGTTTATTTTATCAACTCTTGACTGCTGAAAAAGTATCTTCCTTAAATATTGAGGCATTGGCTCAAAAAGAGTATTTTTTACTTTGGGCGCCAAAAGTGATTTTAAGCGCGCGAAGTGATTTGATGTGTAGCGGACGTAATTGAAAGCGAGCTCACGTGAAAACTATTGTTGCAATTTTGTAAATAATTATGTGGGAGCTAATTTTATTTTACAAAAACTGTAATTAATTTTTTGGACATAAGAGTTCGCGTGTTTGTTGTGTTCTTTCGCACATGTCGTTTGACAATTAATGCTATATGATTGGGATGCATGTCAATCCTATAACCTTCCTTCTTCATATTAATAAAATATGGTAGTTAGCCACTCGAATAAATAACCAAGTTTATACAGGGTGGGCCAAAATAAGGGTCCTATCTTTAAATTTGAATAACTTGAATTTGAATAACTTCCACAAAATAAAAGTTAAACTCACCAAACTTTATGTGTGTGTAGACTGACCCTTCCGAGATTTTTTGAAATAAACAAAACAAATTTTAGCCGAAAAACACTTCTTAAAACTTACAAAAACTAAAGTATTGTTTTTTACACTGTTTTGAGTTTTTTAAGCAAAAGTAATGTTTTCTAAATGAGGGTACGTTCCTTAGGGCTAATACGGCTCATGCTTGCTTCGGAAGGGGTCCTTTACTTATTCTAAAAAAAAAAAATTTTTTTAAAAGTCAATAAATAAAAAAGTTATGAATTTTTAAAAATAGGACCCTTATTTTTGCCCACCCTGTATAAGTCTTCCGTTGGAAGCCCGGCAGATTATTGGATTCATACGTGGATTCATCTTTTTCTTCCTTTCGTTTCTGATAAAATAAGTGTGCTCGTCCTCCGTCTACAAAAAAATGGCATCAACATATCTTTGAATTAGTTCATACTTGACGGCCATTTTTATGCAGGTTGAAATCATGTGCCTGAAACGAACGGGAGCAAAAAATAATTGTATTTATTTTGTTTCCTACATGCATTTTTTTTTTTTTTTTTAATTCTGTTGCTTTCATGCATTGGATTCCTTCCTTTTTCTCGTTACTGCGTTTTTTTCGAAAACCAAAAAACAGCTAATCTGCTTTTATTTTTCAGATGCGCCATCATATCCGCATGGATGGCTTTGTCCGTCAGTTGAGTGGTCACTACTAAATTAGATATAAAATCAATCACTTCTACAAAAGGTCCGTCAATAACAAAACCGGCTCCTTCCGAAAACAGGCAAAATGCCAGAACTAGTAAACAAAATATTTCTAAAATGTTTAGATGAGGATTGATAATTTGTTAGATTTGGATTCTTCGGACTACTGTCCTCATCTTGAGTGTTATCATAACAACGTTTCAGCCGCTGTAACCTCCGAACAATCTTCAGGTGTATCTTTTAAAACTCGGGAATATTTAGGTAAGACTGTACATTAAAAACAAAAACAGGTTAAAGGCTCCCAAATGTCATACTAGAATTTACTTCGAAACAGAGTAAATATTTGTTTTATAATTAGGGCGG
>OY744542.1:61543019-61583019 GCA_963556195.1 Sepiola atlantica
TGTGTCTATTAAGTTTCTTATAATTTCTTATATAAATCGAAATCTTCGTCCTGAATTTTCGTCTTTTCATTTCTAATCGTAAATAATTAATGGTGAACGCTCGAATCTTTACCAATTTGTAAATAAACCGTTTTAAGCATTTAGTGAATAAAAATATTTATTTTTCTTCTCTTTCATTCCTTTAAGCCAGGCTTTTCAAAGATTAAAATCTTATCATCATTACGTTTTCTCAACATGGGCAATGTTATCTGATCCCCCCTCCAAGGACTACAGACTTGGGTGGAATCGTCGTCGTTGGAGTTCTACACAGAGTATTGTGCATTTACCAATATATATGAATCCAATACTTCTTGGATTTCCGTTTTGGGTGACTTTCATTTACATTGGAACATAACCGTTTAAACTTTAAAACTTTTTCAAATTTCGCATATTGACTGCCCTCATCTGTCAACTTATCAATCATTAACCTCCTCTGATGATAATATTTTAATCTTTGAAAAGCCTGGCTTTAGGAATGAAAGAGAAGAAAAATAAATATGTTTATTCACTAAATGCTTCTTGTTCTGAACAACTGAAGATATTGATTTGCTTCCATTTGCAAGTCTAATTATTTTCATTGACTTATCATATGTTGCTTCATCCAGTATATTGAGCTTTCCTCGCCTCACAATAGGTCCAATTCTCTAAAAGTTTACCTTTTAGTTATACATTTGAATATATATATATATATATATATATATATATATATGTAAATATATGTGTGTGAGCATGTCTGTATTATTAGGATACACAAGAAATACACTTCCATTATATATATATATATGTATATATATATGTATATATGTGTATCTATATATATGTATATGTATGTATGTTTACAGTGTATGTATATATATATATGTATATATAAGTGTATACATGTATATATATATGTATAAATACATATAATGCATATATGTGTATATATATATATGTATAAATACATACATATACATATATATATATAAATATATATATATATGTATATATAGATATGTATAAATATATATATATATGTATAAATATATATATATGTATATATGTGTGTGTATATATGTATATGTATGTTTAAATATATATATATGTTGATATATATGTATATATATGCATACATATATATATATATATATATGTATATATATATGTATATATATGTATATATATATATATATATATATATATATATATATAAATGTTATAAGGGTGCGAATGCAATACACGATAAGCACCATTTTCAAAAGCACTAAGCTATCACTACAAAAGCGTTACTTATCAACACCTGACCACATCCTAACATCTGGTTTTACAATATTTGATGCCGGTATATTTTTTGCTTTCATTAAAGTAAGCTTCGTGCCAAAGTCTAGATTAAATATATTTGTCACTGTATTGTAAATATCTCAATTTAAACAAATTGGAGTTCTCCTATTTTACATTCTAATTCTTCATTTATATATATATATATATATATATATATATATATATATATATATATATATATACAGGGTGTCTCAAAAAAATGTACTCACTCGTAGAATGACGAGAAAAATTTTATTTATGAACATAGAGTGAAATGAAATCGCATCGAATACATGAGACAGATGTAATTGAAGAATCATGTTCGCAAATGTTCAAACTGATGACCATTATTATTCAAACAAAGCTGATAACGCGCACCAAGGGATTCGCAAACGTCTCGTCATTCTAAGAGTGAGTACATTTTTTTGAGACACCCTGTATATATATATATATATATATATATATATATATATATATATATATATATATATATATATATATATATATATACATCCACTTGTAACTGTTTAACTGATTTACAAATTAAACAAAAGAAAATAAAAGTTATTTAGACGTCAACGGACTGAATATGTATAAAGGCTGAAGAAGCGTTGGATGGATGAGTTAACTAAAACTGACATAATGAGACAATAGATGATTCCAAGGATTTAAGCAATTGTTCATATAGGAAACCTCTTGTCGGAAATAGGAGAAAGGTTGACGGAGCAGAAAAGGAAGGAACCGAGCAAAAGCGGAAACGAAGCGTTAAGTCAGACTACCAGAAAAAACAGTAAAAAAAAAACAAACAATAAAAGCAACAAAAAATAGTAAAAGAAAAAAACAATAACTAAAAAATAAAAAAGAAGTAGACATTTGATTACTGAAAATACGATGCGTCTATCGAATCGACATATTCTGCGATGGATGCCTGATTTTAAACTTTCGCTTGAACGCGAAAGAAAGCATAGCCTATCATAAACAGGCGTTTACGAATATTAAATGCTATTTCCAAGTAAAGCGGAACGTTCGAGAGCAATATTATTTCAAATCTAAGCATGAGCATTTAGGATTAATGATATTTCAAACATAAGCGTGTCAATCTTGGTTAAATATTTTTTTCGAACATCATATCATCAGAAGAGTGGTTATAACTTGCAAGTTACAAACCTCTTTTGGTGATCGGTGGTAACGGGACACAACAGTGAGGAGTTAAAAGTAAATGTTTACTTGGACCGCGTTAGAAGCCAAATAATCATTATTAGAAGATATTTGTACGATTTATATTAAGAAAATTTCGCATTAGTTTGTGTCTCCAGTTTTTAAGTGAAGTAAATGTTAAGTTCCCTCAACAGTAACCTCGACAAGAATAAATGAGGTGCAATGATTTATATTGATTGCGAAACCTTTTTTATTCTACATGGTTGTAAAACCTTAAAGGGTTTTTCCAGAGAAGTAGTACCATTTCGAATTGTTCCCAAAGGGTTGTCCGCGATAAATCTACACGCATCACAGCACTATGCAACGCGCAAAATATAGACTCTTCATAGTAGATAGCTGTCCGTGTGTCGTTAGGAGTAACATCTTTCTTGAGCTGACGCATGGGCATAAATAGAACATAACGGATTTTGAAGAGAACACCTTGACCACAAATACTGATAGTCAACGGGTAGCAGTAGTTCTAGTTGGAATAATCGACAGAAAAAGGCATCTATATCTCTGACAATCGGAAGACATTTCTCTCTCTCTATCTCTCTCTCATTTTCTCTCTCTATCTCTCTCTCTTTCTCTCTCTATCTCTCTCTTTTTCTCTCTTTCCTTCTGCCTCTCTATCTACCATCTCTATTGAAACGCACGCTAACTCTTTCGTTTTCCTTTAGTATCTGCCTCTCTTTAGAATCTCTCTCTCTCTCTCTCTCTCTGTTATTTTCTCTCTTTGTCTCTGCCTCTCTATCTACCATCTCTATTGAAACGCACGCCAACTCTTTCGTTTTCCTTTAGTATCTGCCTCTCTTTAGAATCTCTCTCTCTCTCTTATTTTCTCTCTTTCTCTCTGCCTCTCTATCTACCATCTCTATTGAAACGCACGCTAACTCTTTCGTTTTCCTTTAGTATCTGCCTCTCTTTAGAATCCCTCTCCATCTCTCTCTCTCTCTCTCTCTCTCTCTCTCTCTCTACCGTTGAGAATTAGTTCCTAGACTGAAGATTGCGTTACCATGAAACATCGATGTCTCTAGGTATTTTAAAAATAATTTATATTTATTTATAAAAATATTATTGTTTATCACAAAGGTGGGCACTCTCTAGTAGCTTTAATAACAAGCAGTACAAATAGCTATATGCACGATCCGAGCGCCGCTTCGTAAGATCACTCTAACTGCCTGGTAAACAGCCGCCGATTTCGCTGTTTACATTTAAAGTTCCTATATATTTACTAACTAATTGGCTATGGCCTGAAGGATAAGATCCCCGACTGCGAATCAGTGGCGATTTGTGATCGGGGTTCGCGCCTACCGACCGTTGAGAATTAGTTCCTAGACTGAACATTGCGTTAGCATGAAACATCGATGTCTCTAGGTATTTTAAAAAAATAATTAACATTTATTTATAAAAAATATTATTGTATATAATTATTTCATGTATCCACATAAAATGTAATAATGAAGTATCATTTTCTATGTATCAATTTTTAGTATTTACTTCACCAGTGCTCGATACGTCATTAGAGCTAGGAAATAAGTTATGAAAATATAAGTATGGCAATTCAGCTACACAGAAGCTTCCGTGCTTCTACCCTGAAGGGAATCGTCAGGCTAAAGAATTAATAAAGCGTGGGTAAGGATTGGACACGAAAAATTTACTACTCAAAATGTTATTTAATACAGGACACAACACATATATAAATATAATAACATTTATGAATAAATATTAATTATTTATTACCTACAGGCATCGATGTTTCATGCTTACGTAATCTTCAGTGCAGGAAGCTAATTCCCGACGAGCGCGAACTCCGACTACAAATCGCCACCGATTCCGAAGTCAGGAGAGTTACATGTTGGCCACCAGAAATCAACTCAGAATTTAGGAGGAATTTAACTTTCTAAATACCAAGTCGGCGAGTATTCACGGCGAGCGGCGAAGAATGATTTAACAACAACAAATCGTGTTGGAACTCGCAATGAAGCTAGTAGTACTGCTTGTTATTAAATTCACTCAGAGTGTCCAGCCTGAATAAAGGGTGCTATACATATATATATATATATATATATATATATATATATATATATATATATATATCGTTGTAAACCTGTTGGAATTTGCATCATTGGTTAGAACGTTTTAGCCTGACGATTCCCTCCAGAGGATGAAACGTGGAAGCCTCTTTGTAGCTAAATTAACATAAATATATTTTCATAACTTACTATGTATATATATAATAATATAATTTAAATTCCCGAAACCGTTTTTCATGATAAACAACTGATGATCCCTTAAAATAGTGTTAGAAACAAACTAATATAATAACTGTAAAAAATAAATTGACTTACATGAGTGATTTTCCACTGAAAGACTTGGGACTATAAGTTTTTTTTTCATATAGTTTTAATGGTTGAGAAACTTCCGAGACTATATATATATGTATATATATACCCCTCTCTATTAAAGCTCCTACCTCTTTTTCTTAGTTTTCCTTTCAATACAAGCCCCTTACTTAACCCTCTAACTCTTTCTCCTTCCCTCGGCACATCCTTCTTTGTCTTTCTCACCTCTCTATTGTATAACTTATCACTTTTTTTCTTAGTTTCGTCTCTTCCCCGATGTCTCTATCTCTCTCTTTCTACTCTCGCTTGACCTTTTGGCTAAGATCAAAGTGTAGTATCTGTTCCGATGGATACTGCACCTCATAGACTGGTATTGTCTTGGCCTTCGGGTCTTGATTTACGCCGGTCAATGGGTCTTTCCTGTGCAGTTCTAGGAGGTGCACCCTCCCAGGCTTTGCCTCCCCTCTTTGGGGAGGAGTAAGTTTATTGCTTACTGCCTGAGGCGCCCCTACCGGGGAATGCCGATGGGGCTGTCCAGGCAATTTTTAAACCCCACTTTCCCGGCCCGACCTTGGGTCACATCTTACTTGTGGGAGTAAGATAAAAACTGGCCTTGTGCCTAACTCCTGGAGAGGAGTAAATCAATACTCTCGATTGAACCATATTTTACCATTTCTCCCGCCTTTAGTACATTTATTCCCATCTTTCTCTATCTCACACTAGTTCACCCACCCGTTCCGGCTCTAACACTTTTTACCGCTCTCACGTCTCTTCGGTTTCGTTAAACGCGGAATAAGGATTCTTCATCAACGAAAACTGAGAATTAGTATTTGTCCATACTGAAATGATTATATTGTCACATGCGACACACATTTACAATCCAACGGAGCATTAACGGTTACACTTAATAGCATCCTTTCAATCTCTGCATAGAACGATAATAATATTTTGTTTAAATACTACGTGATACAACAAAGGAATGCTGTTTCAAACGGTAATATGACAGACTGACGAATGTACATACACTTTATAGAAATATAAAATACGTCCAATCTACGGTGAATAATGAATGGTGAATGGCCTGTAAAATATAATCATAATTTGAATATAAGTAATATAAATATGCATGTAAAATATAAACGTAGAATGAGTGTTTGCATCGTTTTAAAGATATATCAAAGAACTTGTATCACATGTTATGTTCGCGGATTTGTCTGTCACGCGAAAGCTTGGAATGACATTGTCGTACGTCTGTCCCGCTTAAGTGTTAAATGGAATTGTCGTCAGTATGTCATCTACAATTACGAAATAACATGTTGGGCATTGTATTATGCTATAGGTATGCCAACGTTCGAACTGTGATTACTCATCCTAGAATTTGGGTTGATTATTCGACCATTCTTTTCTTCAAGAAGTAAACATTTATTTGCTATTTATACATTCTGTTTAAAAATATTATATATTATATATGTTGCGAAGTTGTCCAACAGTAAATAATAAATAAAGGAAGTCAAGTCGAGGGTTGGTTTAACAAGTGTATTAACAAAGTAAGAAAGTGGCTAGCACTTGGCTAGACAGTTACAAGACTGTGCTTTGTCTTTTCTGTGTCTCTGGTGACTCGCACTATTTATAGTGACAACCGGTGCAGTTTCTCTCTCCTGTGTAAGAACGACCAGTGTAACAATATACAAGGGACAATCGTTTGATTAATCTGAATCGGCAACAAAATGTAAACATGTGTCAGCGATCAGATAGATAGATAGATAAGTATATAAATAAATAGATAGATAGATAAATAGATAGATAGAGAGATAGATACATACATACATACACACATACATACATACATACATACATACATACATACATACATACATACATACATACATACATACATACATGGATATATGGAGAAGGAAGAACTTTTTTGGACATATCAAATGCCTGATTTGAAATTGGCACCTATGATCAGCATTTATAATTCGATGATTCATAGTATAACTTTAAACAAATTCTGGTGTGAAACAGATGTAAACAACCATGATATATACTCTTTATTTGTGACTTTATATAGAAAATATTTTGTATCGCAAAGTATCTGTTTCTCTCTCTCTTATCTCTCTCTCTATATATTTAAATATAAAATATATGTATAAAGAAATGATATGTTTACACACACACCCACACACACACATATATATATGTATATATATATATATATATATATATATATATATATTGTCTGTCAAATGGAACAGACACTTTTAAATGAAAGAAAAATGAAATGGTTTCTCAAATGAAACACTTTTATCAAATGGAATATACATCTGAAGAGAGCATAATTGATAAACGATAAATGCTCGAAACGCGTTAAGAAATTATGTGAAACAGATGTAAACAACCATAATATATACTCTTGATTTGTGACTTGATATAGAAAATATTTTCTATCGTAAATTATCTTTTTCTCTCTCTCTTATCTCTCTCTATATATATTTAAATATAAAATATATATAAAGAAATGATATGTTTACACACACACACATACACACATATATATATATATATATTTATATTTTTTCTGTCAAATGGAACAGACACTTTTAAATGAAAGAAAAATGAAATGTTTTCTCAAATGAAACACTTTTATCAAATGGAATATACATCTGAAGAGAGCATAATTGGTAAACGATAGATGCTCGAAACGCGTTATGAAATTATATTAAAAAAACTTAAAATGTTAAAATGATAAGATAATAAATAATTATTGAAGAAGTGTTTTCTCTCGTTGGAACTTCACTGATGCTACAAAACCCCCTTCGCTCTCTCTCTCTCTCTCTCTCTCTCTCTCTCTCTCTCTCTATATATATATATATATATATATATATATATATATATATATATAAAGAAGCGAAAGTTACAGTCGATAGATTTCTGGAATAAATACCTCATATTCATTTTGAGATACAGGTGATTCTTATGTCTATAATATGCTTATAAAAATATTTATAATAAACAATTCAGAGCTGCTGATTTTTTTATTAAATCAATTTGCCTTTGATCAACCATGAAAATCATTTTACCATTTTTCGTCTAGTAAACATAAAGAGAGTTACCAAAAATCGACGACACGCTTATATCCTGAGGCAATAATTATTTTCCATTGATCTTTTGAGAATTAATAAAGAAATATTCGTTCCAAATTTGAGTCTAGGGAAACATCATGGAAGTCATCTTCGCATGCCAACCAAACATTTCAGCAAAGAACAAGTCAGAATTCCGATTTAGTAAATTATCACTAATTTAATAGTCTATGTAAAATCATTTTCTATTTTGGTACATGATAAAATTTGTACACGATAGAGTGGAACACATTTATATACTTAGGCAGAGCGAGTATATGCTATATAGGTGGTTTTTCAATATGTGATCTACCGAATGCTGTGATCTAGCGAATGGGCTCAATTCAATGAGTGATTTAGCGAATGCTTTCTAATCCAATATGTGAAGTATCGAGTTTTTTACATTCAAATATGTGATCTAGCGCGTCAACAATGTTTTATGATGAAGAATATAACTATTGAAATTCAACTGGTTTTCTAGGTGTTATTATTATTATTATTAATATTATTATAAATAATAATAATGATGATACAACTACTACTACTAATAATAATTTTCCTCATCTGTCTCTTTATTGTTCTTTATCTCTTTGAGTCCGTACTTACTGGCCTCACGATGAAGATAAAGTTAGACACAAGGTTATATTTTAATATAGGGAAAATTTAGCTCCCCATCTCTCTCACGCACACAGCATCCTTTTTCATTTCATCCTCCTCTTAATTCATCTTCTTTTCTCCCCCACTTCTTCATCATTTCTTCCTCTGATTCTTCTAGTCTTCCTTTTCTATCCCCCCTTCTTTTGCTTCCTATCCTTTCTGCCGTATTATAGTTCGATAGTAAAACAGTAATATATGCGCTCAGAATCCAATGTTGAGAATTAACTACATATATTTTTATTTCTGAATAACATATACCCAATATTTATATTCCGTTTTGGACTTGGTTTATTCTGGCAGTGAAGGATGTTTATCACTCTGAAACATCCCCTCTCCCTTTGAAACTTCATTTCCTCCGGAAGTCGTACCTTTTGTTTCCAATATGTGATCTACTGAATGGTTTTTAATCAATTATGTTATTTACCGAGTTGTTTACATTCCAATAAGTGATCTACCCATTAACCATAACCCTTATAATATTAACTAATACTTAACTAATACTTAACTAATACTTAACTAATACTTACCCTAGCAAACTAACCCTAACTCTTACCATTAGGTTACAGTACTTACTTATGGTAAATGAGTCGTTCACATATTAGAATATAAGAACTCGGTAGATCACATATTTCATTAGAAACCATTCGGAAGATAACATTCGCAACATTTGCAGATTTCGTTTTAATTTTGATATTTTTCCATTCTGTGTATTTTGGGGAAGGGGTTTAATAATAAAATAATCCGTTCACGTTACTAACCGTATTGCCTAGAATAGGTATCTCAAAATTTTATTAGTTTAGAAGTTAACTCGTGCATACATCATATTGAATACACGCGCGCACTGGTCCAGTAAAGATCTTATTACATGATTTAACTCAAAGTTTAATGTACGACAAGTTGTTAAATTATTAAATTTGTGTATCTCCCTTATTTTGTAAGTTACTAGTTTCGGAGGGTAAGAGTTGTCCCTCCTCTAACTATGACATTTTACAAAACTATAATGTACTCACGTTACCCACCGTGTTACCTCGAATATATATATATATATATATATATATATATATATATATATATATATATATATATATATATATATATATGTGTGTGTGTGTGTGTGTGTGTTATAATCTATAATGATCCGTTGAATAGTGTAGAAGTGAATCCTATATATATAATTATATTTTCACAGGGCTGTAGACATATATAGATCTATAATTCACACACATATACATGTATATACATAAATATAGACATATATACCCTACATTTTTTATCATCCGTAAAATCATAAATGAGTTAACTAATGAGAACAAATAACAACTTTCGAATATGAACAGCTCACTATTAAGACTGAGAAAGGTCATTGAACCGGGGAGAATTTTGAGCGCAGCTTGAAACTCTCTGCTCTGAACAACTGCTATTCGCCCACACCCCCACGGCCTACGACGACTCTCAACCGAATTGACGTGAATTAAGTCGGCAAAAGTGTTATCGACCGCGACGTTCCACGCAGATTCTTCTGTCAAAGTTCAATTCAGGAAAGTCAGTCTCTCGGGATGTCGATAACACGTCAAGTCGGGCATCCCCAAGTTTCCCTCACACGAACGTTGAATGCAGACCTGTTTGACAATCTAGTGCTGTTCCCCCCCCCCTAGAGATGAGAAAAGGCGTCGAAGGACCTGTCCTAACCACACACCGAGGATACAAATCGGCCTATCTGTCCAGCAAAAATAGGAACTGGAAGGGTGGTGTCACCAGTTCAGTAACCCAACAGCAGGCCGCTTGATTTACTACGGTTTATTATGTCCCGTGTGATTGTAGTGTAACGTGTGAACGCCTCCATTACCCTCTAGATAACTTGGAACGACGAAACAAAAACGGTGATGTCATCGGCGAACGCGGAAACCCTGGCTCGCGCTCCGCCAGGCCCAGCGATTCTGCGGAGAATCGAACTTGCCTCTCTGTTCCTTAGCGGTCTCAACGCAAGGATCTAGAGCTGGAGCGATAGCGGAGAGCCCTGACGCACAACAGGGAGATAGCGAAAGGTTGAGAACTCTTTCTGTTTACCTGCATCACTGCCGTCGGCGAGCAATACATAACGGAAATCCATTTGCGAAAGTCCTGTTTAAAACCGGATGTTTCTAAGTCAGATAGCAAGAAGACATGGTCCAGACTGTCAAAAGCTTTGAACCGATCTAAGTTCATGAGTGGGGCTCCTGTGTCGGTTCCCATTTCCTCAAGGATCGTACGACTTAGATACAAGGTGTTTTGGATCGATCTGCCATTAGCGTAGTTCTTTTCAAGTTTGATCAATTATCCGTTAAAACCTTGCATCTAGCTCGATAAGATCGTGGCACAAATTGTTAACTTTAGCAGAGTTATGGGTCTGCAATCATCTTGTTTCTCCTTACTATGCCTGCCCCGCTTTTTCAGCTATGTGATCACTATCTTAATAACTTAACTCGAGATAGAACCTCGTTAGAATCGCCTTGAGCTTGTCTATCTTGAGATAAATGATGACATCTAAATCTCCCATTAAACCTATGTGCTTTGGATCAGCGGCGAACGCGTCTAGATCCCGGAAAAAGGGAGACTTTCTCTCGGGCGGTACTAGCCGCATGTACTAAAACGACCCGAAACATAAAATCTGTTATGGCAATATCGTCTATGACAAGCCTGAACCCTACCTCCGCATATCTATTGATGACGTCTATCGTCGCGGACAGGGTGCGTTTCACAAGCAAGAAGACGCCATTGTAATTCTTTTTTTTAAATCAGAGCGCCGACTTATCCTCTGAACATCTTTTTTGAAACGACAAGAAAATTGCCATCTTTGAATTGAGAAGGGCAAAGACGGTACAAACAATCGCCGGGACTTCATGGTGGGCTTTACGAATTGTATTTAAGGCTGTCGCACATGACAGCCTTAAATACAATTCGTAAAGCACACCATGAAGTCCCGGCAATTGTTGCAGCCAACCTGCTTAAACAGAGCAAGTATCTCGCGTTATGTAACCCATCGTTCGCATCCAGTCGCTCCAGCTGCATCGAGACGGGGAGAGTCCGCAAAATACTTGCAAAAGTATTGGACCTGTAATTTTGGCAGTTAGGTGAAGCGCTCTTTGAAATGCGCCCGATATTCCTCGTACATCTCTCGAATCGATTCCAAGGTTCACAGCTTCATTTGAAACGTATATATATAGTAAATCATTATTGTATTGCGAATAATCGTCTGTGTATATGTTTACATGAGATTCACTTATAAAAAGAAAAACTAAAATACTTATGATACAAACTAGAATAATTGATATAATGACTAAGAAACAAGGAACGACTCAAAAATGATTCTTTTTTGTTTGTTTGTTTGTTTGTCCCTGAAGATTAACCGAATCGTACAGTCATTTATCTGTTCGACAATTTTTGTTGTCGTTTTAACAATTCTAAACGATTTTTAAACGTCATAAAGTTGAAAACAAAAAAAGCTAATTTTGACAGGAAGGCATTACAATTTTGCTTCAGTTCAAGTCAATTTCTTCTGTTTTTGACCGACAAATTTTCTTGGACCTCGTAACGCTCGTTAGCCTCGCGTCGTTTGTCCTGATTAGCTTGTTATATGATTATAGTATCCCTCCAGCCACCGCCCCAGTAGGTTCTCTTCTAAATGCCTCTTCGCTTTCGTCCTATTTAGGGCGAGACGTTCAGCGTATTTGACGGAGAAGCTGCTTATGTAAGATTTTAAGGTAATCCTCCACCTACTCTCAGTAACCACCCCATATTAAAGTCCGCTGTATAATTAGTTGTAGTTATTCCCAGAATTCTCGTACTTCCAGCGAGGGAGTATTCAACTTCAAGTAACCATCGAGTTCATGCCTATTTTCGTAAATTCAACTGGGCCATCATTTTTCTATGGGTCGATTGACCTAGTTATTATTAACGTAGGACACGATATTAAAAATATGGCCCCTCTTTTAACTAAGATCCTATACAAAAAAGTATGTTGGTAGGAAGGGTCGCTATTTGTCCATGCTCACGTTTCCAGCCCCATATAATCGACACGAAACCTGTCGGCAAAGTAGCATCTAGTAATAAGGCTTTCCAAGCCGGTCTCTCACATCTCCGTTCAGCTAGCTCCGCCTCGAGCTTGTCTATCTTGAGATAAATGATGAAATCTTGGCCTTTTGGCTAAGATCAAAGTGTAGTATATGTTCCGATGGATACTGCACGCCTGTCCTGTGCAGTTCTAGGAGGTCCACCTTCCCAGGCTTTGCCTCCCCTCTTTGGGGAGGAGTAAGTTTATTGCTTACTGTCTGTACTGTCTGGGGCGCCCCTACCGGGATATGCCGACGGGGCTGCCCAGGCAATTTTTAAATGGCCAGAGTGCTCACCTCTCGAGCGCTGGCTTTTCAAACCCCACTTTCTCGACCCGATCTTGGGTCACATATTACTTGTGGGAGTAAGATAAAACTTGCCTTGTGCCTAACTCCTGGGGAGAAGTAAATAAAACCTATGTGCCTTGGGCGAACGCGTCTAGATCCCGGAAAAAGGGAGACTTTCTCTCGGGCGGTACTAGCCGCATGTACTAAAACGCCCCGAAACACAAAATCTGTTATGGCAATATCGTCCATGACACGCCTGAACCCTACCTCCACATATCTATTGACGACGTCCATCGTCGCGGACAGGGTGCGTTTCACTAGCAAGAAGACGCCATTGTAATTCCCTTTTTTGAATTCAACGCGCCGACTTATCCTCTGAACATCTTTTTTGAAACGACAAGAAAATTGCCATCTTTGAATTGAAGAAGGGCAAATATTACATCCAATAGGGTTTAATTATAAAATGTTTGTCTATCCTTTGTGGCTTTGAGGAATGTGTAAGACTGGGGGTTGTAGTTATTTATGTGTCAGTTAAGAATCAACGAATTTGACATCGAGATTATCCTTTTAAGCTTTCCAATAATCAATCGTTAAGTGCGACGAATTGAGTATCGATAATGTGCCATGATTGATTGCATTGTTAAAACAAATTTAAGTTATTATGGTCGACGTTGATGACCGACCGACTTATAAAAATATACGTCCATACATTACTATAAGAAGATCCAATGACCGATCGACTTATAAAAATGTACGTCCATACATTACTAAGAGCAGGTCCCATAACCGACAAACTTATAAGAATGTACGTCCATACATTACTAAGAGAAGGTCCAATGACCGATCGACTTATTAGAATGTACGTCCATACATTACTAAGTGAAGGTCCAATGACCGACCGACTTATAAGAATGTACGTCCATACATTACTAAGAGAAAGTCCAATGACCGACCGACTTATAAGAATGTACGTCTATACATTACTAAGAGAAGGTCCAATGACCGACAGACTTATAAGAATGTACGTCCATACATTATTAAGAGAAGGTCCAATGACCGACCGACTTATAAGAATGTACGTCCATACATTATTAAGAGATGGTCCAATGACCGACCGACTTATAAGAATGTACGTCCATACATCACTAAGAGAAGGTCCAATGACCGACCGACTTATAAGAATGTACGTTCATGCATTACTAAGAGAAGGTCCAATGACCGACCGACTTATAAGAATGTACGTTCATGCATTACTAAGAAAGGGTCCAATGACCGACCGACTTATAAGAATGTACGTTCATGCATTACTAAGAGAAGGTCCAATGACCGACCGACTTATAAGAATGTACGTTCATGCATTACTAAGAGAAGGTCCAATGACCGACCGACTTATAAGAATGTACGTTCATGCATTACTAAGAAAGGGTCCAATGACCGACCGACTTATAAGAATGTACGTTCATGCATTACTAAGAGAAGGTCCAATGACCGACCGACTTATAAGAATGTACGTCCATACATCACTAAGAGAATGTCCAATGACCGACCGACTTATAAGAATGTACGTTCATGCATTACTAAGAGAAGGTCCAATGACCGACCGACTTATAAGAATGTACGTCCATACATTACTAAGAGAAGGTCCAATGACCGACCGACTTATAAGAATGTACGTCCATACATTACTAAAAGAAGGTCCAATGACCGACAGACTTATAAGAATGTACGTCCATACATTATTAAGAGAAGGTCCAATGACCGACCGACTTATAAGAATGTACGTCCATACATTATTAAGAGAAGGTCCAATGACCGACCGACTTATAAGAATGTACGTCCATACATTACTAAGAGAAGATCCAATGACTGACCGACTTATAAGAATGTACGTTCATGCATTACTAAGAGAAGGTCCAATGACCGACCGACTTATAAGAATGTACGTTCATGCATTACTAAGAAAGGGTCCAATGACTGACCGACTTATAAGAATGTACGTTCATGCATTAATAAGAGAAGCTCCAATGACCGACCGACTTATAAGAATGTACGTTCATGCATTACTAAGAAAAGGTCCAATGACCGACCGACTTATAAGAATGTACGTTCATGCATTACTAAGAAAAGGTCCAATATATCTGAGATGCGTCTAGCGATAAAAATGCGTTTTTAAACGTAAGCGTTGTAGGGGGACGGACTTAACGATGTAGAGACGTTATCTTATATAAATACGTAGACCCGTGTACAATACTATTTTCAAATGATAGGAAGACAGACTGACGCAAATGCAATTAAAAACTAAACATCAAAGGCTGATTCAAATTATATTTCATACTTAACTGTGACAGACAATGGAATTTGAGATTTAATCATAGTCGACTAATATAAATGGTAGTTAAAACTTATGTGAAAAAGACTAACGCCAATGTCACAAGTAAGCGTGGTTGACTGACTGAAATAGAAAAAATCATGCTAGATTGATGAGAATTGTAGTTAAAACTCATATGTGAGACGCTAACGCCAGTATAATTTTAAAATTTAACCTGATAGGCTGATGAAAATGATATTTTAAACTATTATGCGAGCGATTAATAAAAATATATTTAAAAAATTAAACGTCATAGATTGATGAAAATTATATTTCAAACATTTATATGAGAGTCTTATGACAATACAATTTAAGAATTTTACGTGATAGACTGATGAAAATGATATTTTAAACTATTATGCGAGCGATAAATAACAATATATTTTTAAAATTAAACGTCATAGATTGATGAAAATTATATTTCAAACATTTATATGAGAGTCTTATGACAATACAATTTAAGAATTTTACGTGATAGACTGATGAAAATGATATTTAAAACTCATATGCGAGCGATAAATAACAATATATTTTAAAAATTAAACGTCATAGATTGATGAAAATTATATTTCAAACATTTATATGAGAGTCTTATGACAATACAATTTAAGAATTTTACGTGATAGACTGATGAAAATGATATTTTAAACTCATATGCGAGCGATAAATAACAATATATTTTTAAAATTAAACGTCATAGATTGATGAAAATTATATTTCAAACATTTATATGAGAGTCTTATGACAATACAATTTAAGAATTTTACGTGATAGACTGATGAAAATGATATTTTAAACTCATATGCGAGCGATAAATAACAATATATTTTAAAAATTAAACGTCATAGATTGATAAAACTTATATTTCAAACATTTATATGAGAGTCTTATGACAATACAATTTAAGAATTTTACGTGATAGACTGATGAAAATGATATTTTAAACTCATATGCGAGCGATAAATAACAATATATTTAAAAAATTAAACGTCATAGATTGATAAAAATTATATTTCAAACATTTATATGAGAGTCTTATGACAATACAATTTAAGAATTTTACGTGATAGACTGATGAAAATGATATTTCTAACTTATATGTGAGCGATAAATAACAATATAATTTGAAAATTAAACGTCATAGATTGATGAAAATAATATTTCAACTATTTATATGAAAGGTTAACACCAATATAATTTAAAAATTAAACGTGATAGACTGATAGAAAATGATATTTCAAACTTATACGTGAGCGACTAATAACAATAAAATAAAAAAATTAAAATACCGATTGGAACTTTATTTGAAACTAACTGTGAGAAACTAACGCCAATACAATTTAAAAATGAAACATGTGAGACTAATTAATATTTTATTTCTAACTTAAGTGTGAAAGACCAACGTCAGTATGATTTAAAAATCAAATGTGGTGGACTGATGAAAATGATTGTTCGATCTTACGGACGAGAGACTTACGCTAATACAATTTACAAAATGAAACCTAGTAGAGTGATAAAAAGCATATGTTAAATGTCTGTGTGAGAGACTAACTCTAATACAATTTAGAAAATACACGTGTTAGAGAGTATTGATTTACTCCTCTCCAGTAGGGGCGCCTCAGGCAGTAAGCAATAAACTTACTCCTCCCCAAAGAGGGGAGGTAAAGCCTGGGAAGGTGGACCTCCCAGAACTGCACAGGACAGACCCATAGACCGGCGTAAATCAAGCCCCGAAGGCCAAGACAATACCAGTCTATAGGGTGCAGTATCCATCGGAACAGATACTACACTTTTATCTTAGCCAAAAGGCCAAGAAACGCCAATAAAATTGAACTATTAAATGTACTGAAGAAAAGGATACGCAAAACGCAGGTGTGAAGGACTTACGCCAGTACAATTTAATAGATAAACATGGTTGACTTATGAAAATGTTACTTAATACTTACGTTTTAGAGACGAACGTTTATACAATTTACAAAATTAAACTCTAATACAACGCTAATATAACGCTGATAACACGCTAATACAAACGCTAATTGAACGTTAAGCGGTAATTAAACGTTAATTAAGCGTTAATTAAGCGTTTCTTGATTAAGCGTTAATTAAGCGTTAATTGAACGCTAATACAAACGCTAATACAAACGCTAATACAACACTAATACAACACTAATACAACACTAATACAACGCTAATACAACACAAATACAACGTTAATACAACACTAATACAACACTAATACAACGCTAATACAACACTAATACAACGCTAATACAACACTAATACAACACTAATACAACACTAATACAACGCTAATACAATACTAATACAACGTTAATACAACACTAATACAACGCTAATACAACACTAATACAACGTTAATACAACACTAATACAACACTAATACAACGCTAATACAACACTAATACAACGCTAATACAACACTAATACAACGCTAATACAACACTAATACAACGCTAATACAACACTAATACAACACTAATACAACACTAATACAACGCTAATACAACACTAATACAACGCTAATACAACACTAATACAACGCTAATACAACACTAATACAACGCTAATACAACACTAATACAACACTAATACAACACTAATACAACGCTAATACAATACTAATACAACGTTAATACAACACTAATACAACGCTAATACAACACTAATACAACGTTAATACAACACTAATACAACACTAATACAACGCTAATACAACACTAATACAACGCTAATACAACACTAATACAACGCTAATACAACGTTAATACAACGCTAATACAACGCTAATACAACACTAATACAATTTTTATACAACACTAATACAACACTAATACAACGCTAATACAACACTAATACAACGCTAATACAACACTAATACAACACTAATACAACACTAATACAACGCTAATACAACACTAATACAACGCTAATACAACACTAATACAACGTTAATACAACACTAATACAACACTAATACAACACTAATACAACGCTAATACAACACTAATACAGCACTAATACAATTAAAAAATTAAATGTGTTAGAGTGGTAAATGTTATAATTCAAACTTAGATGTAAGAGACTAACGCCAATACTATTTGAATTCATACATGGTAAACTGATTAAAAGTATTAAGCTCATGGGTGAATGTAAGTACAGTATTATTTTGTAAAAATGTCTTGTAGTTTTTTTAATCTCATTAATATTATTTTCTAAAATAATGATGTCATCAACGTAGCAGACATAATTATAGGGTTTTGTGATTATATTAAATGTTTTATATTCGCGGTCAGCCATCTAAAAATTACTGAAGAAACACCGTCAAGTTGGGTATAGATGTTCCCCTTATGGTTGTGGAAAGGGACTTGAGTTGTGCAAATTAATAATAACTTTTCAAGTATTTTAGGATCAATTTATAGTGGAGGAAAGGATGAGTTATTGTATATGTTATTATTAATTGTAGTAATTGTTTTGTGTACTTGGACATTTGTAAATACACTTTCAACGTCAAGTGAAGCGGTAATTTTATTATCTGTTTTGGGGGTTTGGAGTATCTGTATGAGTTTATGAGTAAATTTTACACTGTATTTACGTGCTAAATAAAGAGTTATTAGTTCATTAATTGTGTTGGTTAATTTATATATAGAGAGAGGAAGTGACTTGAGAAATTATGGGACGGAGAGGCGACTTATCTGTATGGGTGTTTATGGTACCGTATATGTAACCAGGTTTATAATCCCCAATTATTTGGGGGAGTTTGAGAATATCGATTACGGCATTATTGGTTGTAATACGCTTGTTTACATGTGTCTTAAGTTGATCAATGGGGGTTCTTTTAACTTTTTTAAATTTCGAAAGATTATAAAATTCAATAATGTTAATTACGAAACTAGTCGCAACATTTTAAAGTGTCTATCATAGTAATAAACGTTACGAAATAAGCAATTATACGGTTAAATCTTGAATGCGCTCAGAACGTAATCACGCTCTCATTTTATTATAGATGCTCATTTAACAGTTGTGAATTACTGGCCGTTATAACATTAAAAATAAACTCAGCAGTAAAGACATATTTTTTCAAGAAACCAAGACTAACAGCGCCTGAAGATGATTTGACGAATACAATCGAAATTACTCGCGAAAAAGGAAAAAATGGAACAAGAAACCTACGGAACTTACATACAGTTATTTGACTGGACCATTCGAAAAATAAGAATAATAAAAAGTAAGACCCATCCGGGTCGATCTTCAGGGTAATAAGGATAATTAGATACAAACTATGTGTTAGTATTATAGATGGTTTGGGCGGGAATTATGTAATGAGTACGAAACTATAGCTAAAATTATAGACATTTTAGTAAAGTATTACGGATATTAAAGTTAATTCTGATAATTAACGGTGTTTGTGTGTATATATATAGGGCTTCTAATATATGGAGTTTTTGTGTGTTAGTACTATATTCTCAGATTTTGGTATTTTCTACTAGGAGTTTTCTGAATTCCGATCGGGGGCAGGAATGGTTGTTAGTTAAGTGTTGGCCTATGGCGCTTGTATCAGAAAAATGCATCGTCAATCTTCTCGACAAAGTCGTGGTAGTCAAACCTATGTATATGTTTTTTTTTCTTGGTTGTCGGAGACAATGAAGATGGACCCGGATAGGGCTGAAAGTATTTGGGGCACAAATCAAAACTATGGCAAATTAATCAGCCAATTCCCCTCCTAAAGGAAGATCCTGACTCGGACTATTGAAAGGATCTACCAAAGGATATATAGACATAAGTTATCTCTTATATTCAACAATATATATATATATATATATATATATATATGGGGGGGTGAGAGAGTATGTGACGATCTTAGTCAGAAGTGTTCGTTAAAACGCTTTTAATGCGACTACGAAAAAGATTTATATACACTACTTCTATTTTTTAATTGGATGAATGTAAATATGTTTCTCCAATGTCGTTGTTAGATTGATCAGCGTAGTTTTATACTCATTATTCACGATGTGTAATCAATAAAATAAAACTGTAAGTTATATTATCTTCATTATTTCCGTGTACACTTTAATTTCAGTATAAATTACAATAAAATAGGAGTGTATAGAAAAACAGCGTTCTTATTCAATTGTTTGAATTTGTATATTTTCAATAAATATAACGTATACTTTTAACTAAGATAAATTACTAATAATTAAATATTGCATTGATTGAATCGTGGTTGAACTCGAATACATTTTTGGTTGCTTGGGCATCGTACACGCCAATAGGCAGACTCATTATCACTTTTCTGCCACGCACTATTTCTCGTTGTGTTATATTACGTTACTTGGTCCTAACTTTAAACTCTTAATGGATTATTTTACTTTCATACTATATGTTAACCTTCACGTAGAGATTTCAGATGTTAACTTTATTTTTTTACTCCCGCATCAAAATATTATTGTATAACTCATTATATGGCTCCTCTGAGGAAAATTCCCCCCCCCCCCCCAAAAAAAAATGCCAAGAGAGATGTGCACGTTAAGTTTTTTTTTAATTTTTATTTTCATTTTCTTTTATTTGCTTGGGATGGGGCATTCTACCTAATGTCATACGATAACCCGCTATTTACAGACTCCAACCGAAAGCTCTTTTTAGGATTCTGGCTGCTTCTTTGAGTTATGTTGTTTGGATTTCTCTTGCACTTGGATTCCCTTTTTCGATTTTTTCTTTTTCTTTTCATTTTCTTACATTTGCTGGGGACAGGACATTCTTCCAAATGTCCTACGATAACCCGCTATTTACAGACTCCAACCGAAAGCTCTTTTCAGGATTCTCGCTGTTCCCTTGAGTGCAGTTGTTTGGATTTCTCTTGCACTTGATTTCCCAATTTTTATTTTTTCTTTTTCTTTTCATTTTCTTTCATTTGCTGGGGACGGGGCATTCTTCCAAATGTCATACGATAACCCGCTATTTACAGACTCCAATCGAGAGCTCTTTTCAGGATTCTGACTGTTCCCTTGAGTGCAGTTGTTTGGATTTCTCTTGCACTTGGTTCACCAGGTATACTTGCCAAATACTTTTTCAAGTTCTGCCTCATAAGTCAAGTGGCGCCTATGATAACTGGAATGATGGAGATCTCTAGAATAAGAAGATGTGGTTTTCAGTTTACACTTCCAACTCGTCCGCTTATGGTGTCGGTTCCACATTCCGGTCATTGATTTGCTTTAAGCAAAGGTAATTCATGTTGCCAATAAATAAATACCGCGGAAAGTGCGTATATCCGAGCAACACCTTGTTTCAATACTATGAAGTGAAATGCAATAATAATGGTAAACCATAGCCAAAGAGTTACATTGAGTTAATGCAAGAGGTTACATGAACTGAAGGCCATCAAACTTCCGATAATGCCTGGCTCTATCTCTGAAAAGCATAGCAATTTTTTTCTTCATTAGTTCCGATTCGGATATTTTTTTCAGATATGGTGGTGTATCAAATTTCTAATACAATATTCGACCTACTCTGAAAAATGTGTATGACGTAAATCTTGACACAAGCGACATAGTTAAATAGATAGACAGACAGTAAGGATAAGAAAAAAGACCGAATTCAAACGGGAGTAAATTGCATGGTTGTATTATATGGTTTAGCTGGCAGTTTACACTACAATGATTGTCTTCTGCTTTTATTCATGTTTTATTTATCTTTCCTGTTGGGTCACTTACCACTCTCATACCAGTAAAATCTTATAGCAGAATCAATTTAGTTGCCTATAACCTCACCACATTGCAGATAGTCCTAGATTAAATAGTAATATGGATAATTATGGTTATTTGTACTACATTTATCATCTTGCGTGCTATCCTCACAACGTTTCGGCCGCTGTAAACTCCGGTGTTCTTCAGGTATATCTCTTCGAATTCAGGAATATTTCTGTCGAACTCAAAAATATTGACAGAATTTCGAACGGAACCCTTTATTTAATCAATGCTCGTGTTCCGTCAGCGATGACTGGGAGAAGTCTTCAGTAATTCGCAATTCTTCGTATCGCTCGCACCGAAGATTAAACCTTCAAACTTCAGATGAAGAAGGTCGGAGGTTACAGCGACCGAAACGAATGGTAATAACGCTCAAGATGAGAAAGTTAGTCCGAATTACCAGCATTATGCAAATTATCAATCCTCATCTAAAAGAAATTAGAAATAAATAGTAGTAATAGTTGCACCTATCGACCGGTATCGCCTACATACGTACACACATGTACACACACACGCACACACACACACACACACACAGATGATGTGATATTAATGTAGGAATCGATTAATTGAAATTGCTTTTATCGATCAAGATACCTCTGTCCGTATCGACTCATCTTCCTGGCTATCTCTCTATTGATTGTTAGTCTGTCTCTCCGTCTACCTACTCTTCCTCATCTACTAATTCTCTCCTGCGTCTGAGCCCGTATTGTTATGCACTGTTTTAAGACAACTGATTTAATAAATGATTATTGATTGGAGCATCGCATAATTAAATCGCGTCTTGTCTCGAAAATATCTTAAATAGTATCAACTTCTTCTTTCTTGTGAATCAGATGATTCTGGTGTTGGCATTAGTTTTCCCGATGTTTTTCTAGTTAGAAATCTTGCTGGAAAGACATCGGGTACTTACTGGAAGGACCACGAGAAGGTTGCCAACATTTCTAAGTGAAAGTAGTACTGTGACATCGACTGGATTCGAACTTGAAACATCCAGGTCTTCAGCCCGTGTCGATATCAACTTAACCACCGTCATCTCCCAATAGTATTAACGAAGGCGTAGCAGTGGCAAAATGTTGCACAAACATTTTTAATATAAACATGCATAACATTAATTTGTGCTATTTATTAATGTAATATTCGAAAGCAAAGGTAAAACTGCTATTAACGTGTGAACTAAAGCAAGACGTCCATGTTTTTGAATGAGTTCAAATTGACTGATTTTAAATAAGCACTGCATAGATAATCGGAAAAAGACTGCTAACATGGCGACTTTCAATTGACATGAGATCGATACAATAGTGATTCAAATTAAACATATTTAAAAATGAATCGAACATTATAAAATATACTTTAAGAAAGAAAGGTAAAAATATCATCATCATCTAAAAAAACAGCGAGAAGTTACAATTGTGTGAATGAAAATTACCACGTTTTTAAAATCGACAACTTAAATAGCGACCGTTTATCGGCAGAAAATCGATATAATAGACATTGAAAAATTAAGTTTGACCATTCTTTATAGGAATGGCTGATAAGTCGCAATCAAATTAAATACATGGAGGGTCATTAACAGACCATGTTATCGAATACAAATAACAATTCAAAAAACAAAATAAAATCCCACCTCGTCTATTCGCTCTTCCTGTGACTGAAGAGCTGGAATTAAAGTTTTGCGACAGCACGAAGATATATATATATATATATATATATATATATATATATATATATATATATATATATATATATATGAATGTATTTTTATAGGTGATTGCAGTGTTACAGGTGATTGCAGTGTTCTTAATCACTTAGGAAGTTAAACAATCGAAATAGTAGTAGTAAGCAAAACAACAAACGCTGTAATCACCAATGAAAGCAATTACATAAAAAAGACATTTTATATTTAGGTGATACAAATCGTACATTTTTCAATGGTAAGAGGCTGGATTATAGAAATCAAATTATAGAATTTGGAGAAGAACCATTTGTAAAGCTGCTAACGTCGCTTTCCTTTCTGCTAGCTGCAGAGTGGGGATTCCGAGCAACGAACATCTGAAGGCTTAGCCTCTAAATTCATATCGATCTTAAGTAATTTATTTACACGTGCTGTTCGCTCCAAACCTTCTCAACGAACTCTTTTACACTTCTCGGCCTTTTTCTATTTGAGCCATATGTCGTCCCGTCCGCTTCAAGATACAGCAGGTTGAGGTGACTTGTTAGTGTATAATCGCTCAGCCCATGACCGTGTGTACGTGTCAACATTCGCCTCCGAACACAAAGATGCAAATGAATACTAGCAAATTAGTCTTTACTATTTAACAATTTTATTTCGAAGATGTGTAGCTTCTTCCCACCCTCTGACGGTATAGTGTATGTTTCATTTACATATACAGCACTAACACCAATCGATGAATGTTAGTCTTAAAGGTTCTGATATGTGTTCCCTTCTCTCTATATATTGTCGTTTAAAGGTCCAAATGCAGAAATTGCTTTTCTTATTTCTTTGGTAATATAAGATGATGGTTCTGGAACAACTGGACCAATAAACACTAAAACTTATGTTTTCCCAATTAGATGTTGTCTATTTAGTTATTTTACTGAAATTCATTGTCTTATTAATTAAGTAATTTTGTTAAAATGTAATCTCTCAGACGTGACGATTCATTATTTATAATAAGCATTAATGACGAGTTCAGAAAAACGTCGTCTACTTTTACTTAAATTGTACTTACACAGATGAGGTAGAACCCATGCTAAAATCGACTTGGCGTCGGTAGTTTCTCGAATGTTTACGTAGACGCTCGTAAAAAGCAAAATGTAAAGTATATTTCTTACGTTTTCATTTTGTTTTATTTATCTTCCTTCCACAAGGTAAGATGTGACACAAGGTCGGGAAAGTAGGATTTGAAAAGCCAGCGCCCGAGAAGGTGAGCACTCTGGCCTACAAAAAATTCCTGTGCAATCCCATCGGCATTTCTCGGTAGGGGCGCCTCAGGCAGTAAGCAATAAACTTCCTCCTCCCCAAAGAGGGGAGGCGAACCCTGAGAGGGTAGCCCTCTTATAACTACACATAACAAACTTACAAACCGGCGGAATCAAGCCCCGAAGGCCAAGACGACACCGGTCTATAGGTTGTAGTATCCATCAGAACAGATACCAATTTTGTGCCCATAATTTTGTTTTAAAAGCAAAATATCACGGAACAAGTGTTGGGGTAAAGGTTAGGAGGTAATAGTTATAATATATATTTTTTCTGGATACGTGCTTCGGAATTTTCCGGCCGCCTACGTAAACAACCGACGCCAAGTCCATTTTAGCATGGGTCCTAACCTGCATAAGTACCACCGTTAAAGATTCCTACTATTATTCCTATGGTTCAGTTTGTATAGACGCATCTAATGGATACCTGTCTCGTTTATTTAATATACTCATATATAATACATTAGTCAACGAATACATTCATTAACTCATAAATGGTTTGATGCATATTTAACGAAGTTCTTTCCTTGTCACAAAACCGTTACAAAATATTAATTTCCTCGATAGGGACGTGTGTGGTTTTTGGAAGCCGCCGTGTCCTCCAATCATAAACTGTAAATGTAACGCATACTTCAAAGCGTTCCCCATATTTTATAGCCAATAAATTCCCGTATAACGCTCAATAGGACAGGCTTTATAGACCGAGCCGTCGGACTTGCAACTCCACGTGTCATTCTTTAGCCAATATCACGGATGTTGTAAATGTTGACGTCAAACAAAGGGAGAAACAAAATGAAAACATGCGCGTGTTTTATGACTTACATCTTTCGTTTCTATCTCAAATAAAAACACGAAAATGTATGACTCATTAAGACGCCGGTTTCATATAGTCGCTTCAGTGACCGCCGTGTGTTTCATGCGTTGACAAAGAAAATACACGGGACTTTTTCCTTCTTTTTGTAGCATTGCAACACCGTCAAACGTTATTAATAATTGTATACAATCAATAAAATACACAAATAGACAGGACAACACATATTTTCATATATATATATATATATATATATATATATATATATATATATATATATATATATATATTAAACTTCTTTGTAATATAGCAGGAAAAATCATAGCAGAGTGCTCGATTAATTCAGAATTAAACTTAAAAATTAAGAGCGCAATATTTATTTTGGTACAGAAAAATTAGTACAACATTCATACCGTCGGTTTAAAGCACAGAACGACTTTGGCATCGGGCTCTCTTCAGCTTCTGTTGTCATCTGTTTCGGAAAAAGATGACAACAGAAGCTGAAGAGAGCCGGATGGCTAAGTCCTTCTGTGCTTGAAACTAACGGTACGAATGTTGTACAAATTTTTTTGTACCAAAATATATATATATATATATATATATATATATATATATATTGTATTAAAACTTACTTATCGCATGTGAGCTATTCCTTTGAGAATTAGATACAAACCTCCCTGTCTAACTCACCCGACAGAAATATAATCTATACTATTTCTACCTATTCACTTGTTCAATGCGGAGACACAAATATAAACGTAATATATTATTTTGTAAATTAATGTATATATATATACATATATATATATATATATATACATGTATATATATATATGTATATATATATATGTATATATGTATATATGTATATGAGTAAGCTATGAAAATATATTAATGGCAGTTAAGCTACACAGAGCATCCTGCGCTTACTCCCTGGCTCTACTTACGTATCGAGCACTGTTTAAGTAAATACTGAAAATTGATACATAAAAAATTATATCTCCTTATAAAATGTTATGTTGATACATGAAATAGTTATATACATATAAGTTTGTATACTATATATATATATATATATATATATTATACTTATATATATATACATATAATATATATATGCATACATATGATATATATATACATAAACATATAAAATATATATGCATATATATATATACATATACTATCCATATATATGCATATATATATACATATACTATATATATGCATATATATATATACATATACTATATATATGCATATATATATATATATATATATATATATATAGTAATCCAGGTAAAGATCGATCAACTGTAGGCATAACAGATCACATCTCCTTAGTAAGTTGTACAACACCTCCTAAATAATACCATTAAAACAAAAAAAAACTAATACCCAACAACCCCCTAAAATTAACACTCATAAACACCTCCAAACCAAATAACCTTAACCTTTAACTAAAAATATAATACAATTGCCCCCTTTTTGAATAAATAGTATAACACGTTCAAGTAGAACTTTTAGATATATATGTATAGGTGAATTTTGTGGATATATGTATATGCATATGTATGAAAATATAAAATTTGTAACTATTTATATGTGTATATGTACGTTTGTGTGTTTGTATGTATACGTATGCATGTGTACACATATATGTGTATCTGTGTGTTCGTGTATATGTGTATGAATGCATGTATGCATGTCTGTGTATACATATACATATATGTATTTATATGTATGCACGAGTGCGTGTATGCGTTTATATGTATTTAACATCCAACTCACAAAATCTCACTAAAGTAAACCACATATTACCAGAATCATTTTTTTTTAATTATATACTGCCTACTTTACTCAAAATTGCTGGCACCCACCATTTCTAGTCCCCCCCCCACTCATAGACCATAACTTGTGTTAACAACTTTAACTAGAACACCTTAGCGCCAATATTATCTTTGATCTTATAACAGGTGTTAACCCCACCATTAGTAATACAATTACAACGAATAATAAAATGTATTAATACCACTGTCATTAATCCATATATGACTTCCACAAAAAATAAAAGCAATTACTAATATGTTTTAATAATTCGTTACTAACTATTATTTATAATCGAAATACATTAATTTATACTCCAAAATAATTAAAACTAAATATAATAGTATAATCCATCAATATCAATGTCATAAACTTATATACGACTCTTACTAAGAATAATCCCCACAATATTTAAACTCATTATTATCTAGAATTGAATCTATTAATACTACTGCCACTAATCCATATATGACTCTTACTAAAAATAAAGGTAATTACCACTATGTTTTATTAATAAACTGCTAAATAGTATTTAGAATTAAAATACATTTACTTATCTATCTAAATAATTAAAATCAAATGCCAATTGATCAGAATATTATAGCATAATTTATTAATAAATCTATATACAATTTTTACTAGGAATAATCACCATTAGATGGTCGAATGCTAAACAAAAGTAAATTCATTTATCACTAATAATAATTTAAACTAAATCTCCCTTTAGGCTTTTTGTCGTGTAACTGTTAAACGTCTGCATTGAAATAGATTAAAACTATGCCGTGTACAGGAAACAGTCACATCAACCCACGACAACTTTCTTAAATGGCTACAGACATACACTCTTAACACCTTCTTTCTCTCTCTTTCTTTATCTTCTTTTTCCCTCTTGTTTCCTTTCCCCCCGGCCCCCTCTTCTCCAGCTCAGCGTTGAATTTAATTTAAATTAAATCCTACATTAACCCTTCTCAGCCGCGACAAATCCTAAATAGATATAGACACTCACCCCTAACCCCTCTCTACCCCTCTTCCCTCTCCCTTTCTTTTTCTCTTCCTTCGAACCCCCCCCCCTACCCTAGCTCAGCGTTGGATAGAAATAAAAATAAAAATACAAATAGCTGTAAATTAAACTTTTCTAACGGCCAATATATTTTTCTTTCTTTTGTTTTTCTTTTCCTCGCCCCCCCCTCTACCCCAGCTCAGCGTTGGATAAAATCATGAAAATATGAATTTCTAACGGCAAATATATTTTTGAAATCGGTCACATGACTTTTATTTATTTTTCTACGACTAATATATATATATATATATATATATATATATATATATATATATATATATATATATATATATATATATATATATATATATGTATATTTAGGCAGCAAGTCATTATCTAAGCAAGCGTTGTTGAGCATCACGGAACTTTCGCGTTTGTATATTTTCCTCGTGAGGTTCTCAAACCATCGAGCCATTATTCTGGTTTCAGGTGGCAATCCGTATAGTACTTCGCCGATAGTTTTTAATTCGGCCATTTTCTCGAGCGCTTTCGACTTTCGATAGAATAAAATGAACTCAACCACAAACCCTCTTCTCTCTTTCATTCGGCCGTACGATAACTATAAAACACTAACTCCAGTCTTTTTATTTAAATTTAAAAAAAAAAAAACCCTAATCCTGAAGACGACTACGAAAGTCGAAAGCGCTCGAGAAAATAGCCGAATTAAAAACTATCGGCGAAGTACTATACGGATTGCCACCTGAAACCAGAAAGATGGCTCGACGGTTTGAGAACCTCACGAGGAAAATATACAAACGAATATATATATTAGTCGTATACCTGACCCGAGACGTGTGATATAAATTCCTTGAATTAAACAGGTTGAACCACATTTATTCTCCCTTATGCCCATTAAAATAAGAATATAATGATATAAAATTTGGTGTTTAGTAGCCTAATATAAATTTTGGTAAAAATCGATGACATCATTTTTATTCTTTCAAGTCTCCAAACTTTTTAACACAGCGCGACGTCAACTTAATTTTAAATGTTATCTTCGTTTTTACAAGCAGGGCTTTTGACTGCCATAGGGATATGTCAAAACAATCGAAGTTGGTGGGCGTATCGTAATTGCCATGGGCCATATTGAATGTTGGCTTACATTTGGAACTTTTTGCTAGAACACAACCAGTGACTTTTGTACTTTCTTTCTCTTTCTCTTTCTACCTCTATTGTTTTTTAATGTATTCTTGTTTTCCCTCCTTTTGTTGCATAGCCCCTTAATTATTCATACATTCGTTTCTTCTCGGTTTGCTCTGTCGTCTAGTGGTTGAGTACTTTCTACACCTCTGCACTGTAGTGGGCATCTCTGTGAGTTGTCTGTAACACAAGACCTTTCTCATCCGCTTCATAAGACAACAATCTTTTCATTTTAATTCCTTTTTATTCGGCGTCAGTTTCTATTGCCCGTGAATATGTTTTGCTATCGTTGAGAGAGAGAGAGAGCGGAGAGAGAGAGATTTACGAATATCGTGGTTAATTCTTAGCTTGCTTATTGTCTAATCAGTCCTTTGTTATTTGAGGATACAGGGGGGGGGGGGAAGAAGGACATCTTGTACGGCAGTATTCTTTCTTAGAGAAAAACAATTCCTGTTCTGACTTGGCTACATCTTAATATCTTTTGTCCGACTTCTGCGCCTCCTAAGTCCGAACTAACTTTAAAAACTCCAATTTTCTCACATCTCAAAACTGTAACGTAATATCACGTTATCACAACACAGGTGCAGGATACACTTTTGAACTACGGTCATCCATTGTCTTGTCACTTGTCACGTTTTGATTCTCGGAAACAGCATCGCACTCTATGCACTCGGCGGCACGCACTAAATTGCACCAGCCATACCAACGACCCCACACCCGTTCTCCACCAAATACGTCCATTATCATATAACATTCTCATAAAGGTTTTTAAAATCTCACAAGTTTCGTCCATCATTATATAACACTTTTTCTAGCATGTGTTACTGCTTTACTCCCGTTGTCACCACGATGGAGAAGTTAATAGCAGTGTGTGATATTCCACGCATGGAGCGGTCGCGTGTGAACCCAGCTAAGCTTACTCTCAAGTTGTGTATGTTTTATAGAATACATATATATATATATATATATATATATATATATAAATATATATATATAAATATATATATATATATTATTATTATTATTATTATTATTATTATTATTTAATGTAGCCGCATAACATGATATACTGAGATATAATATTTTATGCATCGATTTCCAGTATTTACTTCTACAGTGTCCAATACGTATAGAGAGCTAGCTAGTTATTAAAATATATTCATGGCAATCAAGCTACACAGAGGCTTCCGTTTTTCATCTCCGTAGGGAATCGTCAGGATGAAATGAAACGCGGAAGGCTCTGTGAAGCTTTATTGTCATAAATATATTTTTATAACTTAGCATTCTTCTTCAATGAAAATTCTTTTGAATAATTTAATATTTATTCCAACTAAAATTTCACCGGAGGGGGGGGGAATGCTATCATAATTATATTTGTAGTTTATGAAACTAAAAGCAAGTTTAAAGGTATGTGACTCTGTTAGTACAACTATGTTGTCTACCAACGTTTCCGAAATATGAATTTGCCGGTTGACAATTGTTGAATGTAACAGACAACTTATGTCAGGATATGCTTTGGTAGACCTTTTCAATACTCCGAATCAGAATCTTAGTTTCGGGGGTGGGGAATTAGAATCCGCCATAGTTTTGATTTGTGTCCCAAGTACTTTCATACCCATTCGGGCCCATCTTCAGGAGAATGAGGATTATCAGATACAGGCCATGTGTTAGTATTAAAAATGGTTTTGGCGGGAATTATGTAATGAGTACGAAACTATATTTAGAATTATAGACATTTTAGTATATTTTTATTGGTATTACAGTAAATTCTGTTAATTACGGGGTTTTTGGTTTTTATATATAGGGCTTCTAATATATGGAGTTTTTGTTTGTTAGTACTATATTCTAAGATGTTACTATTTTCTACTAAGAGTTTTCTGAATTCCGATCGGGGGCAGGAACGGGTGTTAATTAAGTGTCGGGTTATGACACTAGTATCAAACAAATGCATCGTCAATCTCCTCGACAAAGTCGTGGTAGGCGAACCTATGTATATGTTTTTTCTTGATTGTGGGAGACACAGTCTCCCAAAGGACATTTGAACTCATGAACAAGGTTTGTCTTAACCAAAACTTTGACTGAGGGGGAATAATTATTTGTGATTATAAGGTTAGTGTTTTTTTTACTTTATTGTAGAAAATAATCAGATACTAAACTAAGATTCTGATTCGGAGTATCGAAAATGATCTACCAAAGGATATCCAGACATAAGCAGTCTTTTATATTCAACAATACTTGCCTGCAATAGAAAATGCTGCCTTAATATATATATATATATATATATATATATATATATATATATATATATATATATGAAGAGACAAAATGGTGCCACACTACAAAATGAATAATGAATAATATGGGGAAAACTTTATATAAGATGAAATAGAAAAAAAAAAGAGAAAATAAGTTTATATAAAACAAATTAAAAAAAAACGTTTTGTATGGTTTCGGAATTTACGAATAAAAAATTCACGAATAAAAACAAAGTTCTCACATTAGCATTAAAAAAAAAATGTTTTTAATTAAAAAAAAAACAGCTTAAAGTTCCCAAGGCAGCCTTTCGTCCGACTCTCGTCAGGGGAATCGTCGGTAGAGTGATTAAAATACACGAACGACCATAAACTGGTGTAGAATAAAGTTGCAAGCAGGTGGCATAAGGTTGTATACATGCGAAATAATATACATAAATAAACGCAAGTAAAGAATATATATATATATATATATATATTTTTTAAAAAAAATTTTTTAATCCCCAAATCACCTTGCGGATGACCACGAATCGCCAAATAACTGTAGGGAATATTTCAATTGCCTTTGTCTACAGAGAGTAGGACGTCTTGAATTAATGATGATAGCTTCCAATATATCTAGATGGAAGCGGTGTCGTGCTCTGTGCACAATGGTAAATGTATCATCAGAATATAGATCACGACAGATTCATTTGTCCAAAAGGTGGTCACCTATGGCAGACTCCTGGGCTTGTGACCGCCCGGCTAAAATATATATATATATATATATATATATATTCTTTACTTGCGTTTATTTATGTATATTATTTCGCATGTATGCAACCTTATGCTACCTGCTTGCAACTTTATTCTACACCAGTTTATGGTCGTTCGTGTATTTTAATCACTCTACCGACGATTCCCCTGACTAGAGTCGGACGAAAGGCTGCCTTGGGAACTTTAAGCTGTTTTTTTTATTATTATTATTTTTTTTTTATGCTAATGTGAGAACTTTGTTTTTATTCGTGAATTTTGTATCTGTAAATTCCGAAACCATACAAAACGTTTTTTTTTTTAAATTTGCTTTATATAAACTTATTTTCTCTTTTTTTTTTTCTATTTCATCTTATATAAAGTTTTCCTCATATTATTCATTATTCATATATATATATATATATATATATATATATATATATATATATATATATAGATAGATAGATAGATAGATAGATAGATAGAGATTAGCTTTCTATTTTATTATTTTTGCCGTGTAATAGATATTTTCTTATTTCGTAATATCTCATTTGTTCATTTAATCTCACACACATTTTTAAATCATTCAACGTATGGATTCCGGCAATTTTTCCAGCTAGAGTCTACACTATAATTGGACAATTTTAATCTAACTTTAGTCTGTTTCTGTAGACAACATACCGGAAGCGGATTTTTCTACGGAAAGACGAACAATATAACTCTGAACGGCATTTGTAATGTTGCAATGCTGTTTTATTGCATGTGTCTTTCGTTGTCTTCAACGACATGAGACGTAAAAGAATTGCAAGAGGCGCGACATTTATAGTTTATGCTACATGTTACCGGATGACGACAACGAGCTGTGTCTCAATCGGAATGAAGACAATCGATGATTAATACATACAATGGCTCAAGAAGAAGAGAGAGAAAGAGAGAAGGAATAAATGATAGGGATATAAAAATATACAGAAATAGTCATATATATATATATATATATATATATATATATATATATATATATATATATATATATATATATGGGAAGAGAAGGATGAAAGTAATCAGACGTGATGGGAAAATGAAAAAGGAAAACCAAAAAATGGATGTTTTTTATGTGTACATCAACGTTTCGTCTTTATTTATAAGACTTCATCAGGATGATAAAATAGAGGTTTTGTATGTGTACATCAACGTTTCGTCTTTATTTATAAGACTTCATCAGGATGATAATATATATATATATATATATATATATATATATATATATATATAGGCGCTGATGAAAAGACGTTCTGGAGTGGCTTTGTAAAAACATTTTTTTAATTGTAAAATTTAAAAAATTAAAATTATTTGTGTTTGTCTCTGATCATCTAATCGATTAATCTCCCACTTTTACACTTTGTTTTCTCTGCTCTCGTTTTACTCCCCGTCCGTCTGCCTCCCTTTATGTATGCATGTGTCTCTATCAAACTCTTTATTAATATATCCGTCTCCTTTCTGTTGCTATCCAATGTGTTCAAAATCGATTGCCTTTTGCTTATTATGATCCCATCCCACTCCTTCTCTCACTCTTTCTCTGTATGTATATATTTGTTCTGTTTCAATCTCTCGCCCCGTCCAACGTGATAATATTGGATGGCCTTTCGATGTTTCTGAACTCGTTTCTTCACTCTTTATATCTTCGTTACTCTCTCTATAAGCACATGCATATTTGTTTTAATAGGAATCGCTCCGGACAAGGTATGAACCCACATGATGTTATGAGCCAACAACAACGACACATGATTATCGCAAAGACATGAGATGCTTATTGGCCTTCGCCTTATTAAGATACGACTATAGGTAGGAGGAAAACAGTCAGCAGGAAGCGAGTTCCACAAGCCTGCATTTCTTGGTACTAAACTACTGGAATAAGAAGCTGCATTACTACGAGACATCAAAAACAGCGATGTGGTGGAGACCACTAGACTAACAAGTCAAACGAGTTGGAACAAAAGAAGCAGGGAATAGATCACATAATATCGAAGAACACGGAGCATAATAATACTCATGGAAAAGGCTGAGACTAGCAACAACACGTCTGAGAGCGTGATAGAGAGAAAGAGTGAGAGGGATGTAGAGAAGAATAAAGTGTGGGTGCCTATCAAATTACAGATACGTTTCTGTACCTTATCATATGCCCCCCCCTCTCTGTCTCTCTCTGTCACCCCTTTCGTCTTTCAGACTTTCTCTTTTTTTCTCTCTTAGTCTCTCTCTTTTTCTCTCTCTCTCTCTCCTTTTCTTTGCCCTCTAACCTATCTCTTTTATTCACCGCTCGTGGTAACATTCAGTGACTTCTCACACATGCTGAACTCTCTCTCTCTCTCTCTCTATTTTTATCTCTATGTTTTATGAAAGAGAGTGACAGAACAAAAAAGATAACAATTGAGAAACGGACATTGATGGTTACCATATGTGACGTAATAGATAGGTGATAGAGAGAGGTTAAGAGATATAGAGAGATAGAGGTAGAACCTTAGTTTCCAATAGCTTATTTCCTCGTGCTGCCGGCCACTGGAACTCCCACCCTGATCCCTGTTTTCCCAACTGTACCGACGTGCAGAAACGTTAATATAATGTAAACACACATCTCGCTGCACAGCTCCCAACTCAGGATGGCCCCCAAAACTTACACCCTAATGCTCAGTAGTCCTTTACGTCTACAGTGGCGGCCTGCCTTGTTTGGGGTGACATATGATAACAAATATGCAGCGATGGTGAGAAAGTAACATAAACACGTCAATTATCTAATTAGCCGTGACATTTTTTTTAGCTGCAACATATTCGTGTCTAGCGATATTCAAGATGGCAACTTTTAATAATATCATATGAGCTCGGATCTATCATTTGACTGTTTTGTCTGCCATTAAATCATCATGCACAATGGTTCGCATTAGTTTCTAATGTCTTCGCTCTCATATATTATCTAATGATGTTAGTCATATTTATCTACCTCCCACAGAGTAAAATGTGACACAAGGTCGGAAAGTGGGAATTGATAACTCAGCACTCTAGAGGAAGAGCACTTATGGCCGTTCAAAAAATGCCTTGACAGCCCCGTCGGCATTCCCCGGTAGGGGCGCCTCAGGCGATTAGCAATAGACATACCCCTTCTTAAAGGGTGAGAAGGCAAAGCCTGGGAGGGTTGACCTCCTAGAACTGCTCAGGATAGACCCATAGACCTGTGTAAATCAAGCCCCGAAGGCCAAGACAATACCGGTTTCTGGGATGTAGTATACATCGGAACATATACTACACTTTGATTTAATGATATTAGTCGTTTCTAATTGATCTTATTAGTTTCCCATTGCTATTCTTGATTTTTTTTAAATGTTCAATACATACATGTTCTATAACCGAATGTTCTAACGATTAAAAGTTAGACAGTTCTATTTTCTTTTTTATATCTGATTTTTTTTAAATTTCCTTATTATTGCATTAAATATGCAATATTATTATGAATAAATGTTTCATCTTATTTCTATTTATTTTGTTGTGTTAACTCGAATATATACGAGGACTGTCTGGCTTGCACACACTTAGCTCACCGATCCATCCACTGCCGGAAACATCTCTGGAAGTCTTCTTTTGGAATGGTGTTCATTTCCGCCGTCGCGTTCCCCATTATCTCTTTTTTCGCGCCCTCTCAACAACAGCTGCTCTCCGAACAGTTTGGGGGGCCCTGCCAGAACGCTGGCAACCCTCCGCTGATGTGCGGTCATTTTTGAATCGGTTGAACCACTCCTTGATATTTCTTACACCCATCGCACCTTCTTGAAACACCTGCTGAATGTAACGTCGACAAGCATCCATCGAAATAACGATAGAGTAGAGAGAGACTCGCAACGTCTCTTCTGTGAGAAAAGGGTTGTACGGACCAAAATAGATGTCGAATCGATTCTAAACTCTGTCTATGCAAGGATGGGTGTTCGGAGCAGCGTATTTCAAGATGTGGTGTAGGTACTCGATCTTAAGACGTGTATGACACTGTTATATAGGTACAAGATTGCAGCAGGACTCAGATACTGTAGAATTGTCTGTATATTCAGCGTTGACAATTAGTTTACTTTTTAACTTGGCAGACAAACGGCAATGCTATTAAATGCTTAAGACGCAATTGTTATGTAAAATAGAAGCTGACATACACACTGATGGATAAAGCTTTTTATATACATTCTTATATTCATGAACACTTACGTTTCTATTCAATCTGCTTTCTGTTTCCAGTTCACTACTCTTATTTCGGGCTGGGGATGGAGCATCCTACCGAATGCCAAACATCCACCCGCTATTTCAGGGACCTCAAATTGATAGATCTTTTGGAGAGTCTAAGCGTACCTTTAAGTGCAATTGTTTGGATTTCTCAAGCAGAGTTATATTCGGCAGGTAGTTTTTGAAATAATTTCTCAATAGCCCGATATCAGCTATGATTACTGGAATGATGTTGATCTTTTTATAATTCTAGTTTCTATTCATATCGTACATGGACTTATTATTAAGGTATCTTCTCCTCTTCCGGACTGATTGAGCCAGCATCATTAAATACACTGAAGAAAGGCGCTCATTGTCCCTACAAAGTCTAACTATTTCTCACCGTGTTAAAAGCGCTGGCAACGCCCTAGTCTCAGACCAACGCCGCCTGTAACTTCAATTCATGGCAGAGCCACACGGCATACATGTTTTACACCAAACGGTATCAGGACCGAAACCAAATAACAGGGCTTAGGTGAATTACTACAAGAGGTTGGTATCAGGATCCGTTGCCCTCTGGTCGTCTTCGGATCTACGTGGGGCAAGCAAAGAAGTGTTAGGCCCGGAACTGAAAATAAATGAAGTAAAAGCGACAGCAGTTTCTCTATGCAATTTTTTGTGTATTCTAGCCCACACCTTCCCTGACTTCGTATGCAGCCGCTGAGCCTTGCTGTTCTGTGTGTCGGGTGTCAAATCTGCAATACTGCAGTTTTACGAATAGCTGCGATCAACGAAGAGAGCAATCTTGTGGCACGATCTTCGTGAGTTCTTTACGGATGTTCGACACGCTTAACCAACTAACCGACAAGTACAATGACGCGATGCGTGGTTAGATTGTAAAACATTTAAAAACGTAAATAACATATTGGAGGTGAACAGCGATTAACTGTTGAATGGGAGATTCACTTTAGGTTATTTGTAAGCAAAGTTGAATGATTAAAAAGACGAATGCATTTTTTTAGCTGATGTAACAACGAGTGAGAAAGAATTTTAAAAAAAACAAATACGTTAACAATATGTTTTGTCTGCCGAAATTGCAAAATAGGAAGCCAGAGAAACACAAAAGATGCAAAACCTTTAACGAACAAGAATGGGAGTCATGCAATCATTGTGTAATTCCGCCCACCACAATTCGCCGACGTATAATAATAAACAATCAAAATCAAAGATGGCGGATTAGAATAGAGAAAATATAATGGTTCAAAAATTCAATATATATTCGGCAAATTACTTTATGCAATTGTGCGATCACTGAGAAATCGGCTAAAATATCAAATCAGAACACAGCACCCGGACGCAATACAAAAATCGAAAAAAACAGGATTAATTTATTTTACTGTATGTTCAATTCATACACTGAAATCTGATTCCATCTATTATGCTGGAAATGTACAGATTAATCTGTGATACGAAATAGCATTACGAAATATTACTAGTAATAATATGCTTCATTCGGTCGAATTTTTTTGCTAGTTTATATAATATAATGTCATGTTGGGTTGGCTAATTAAGGGTCAATTTCTTCTTCTTCTTTGCCAACTCCCGGTGTTTAAAATCGGCGTTCATAACTGTCGATTTTTTCCTCTTCTTCTTCTTCTTCTTCTTCTTCTTCTTCTTCTTCTTCTTCTTCTTCTTCTTCTTCTTCTTGTTTAACATTTCTTTCTTTCATTCTACTGTATTTTTATTGTTTTTCTTATTATAATTAGTAGATGTGATATATATATACGTTTATACATATTCTACATTATTTCTATTTATATATCCTACGATTTGTTCTATCAGTTTATTTTGATTAATTTGATAAGATTTAAAAGCATCAGGATGGCGAGTAATTGCCTTATTTAATTGTCCAAATATTTTATTTTGATCGCCACCTTGGTTAATCATTCTTATTATTAGATCAGAAATTGGGGGCATGAAATCTACTAATTTTAAGGTAACACGAGCAATCCTCAGAAATTCAGACATAATACTCCCGTAAAATATATACACAGGCTAGTACTATTTTTATATGGCATTCGCACGATACAAAAAGAGAATGAATTTCTTTTATCAAACAGTTTATAGATGAATATTTTATCTTCAATTTTTATATCCAAATCAAGAAAAGTAGCTTGTGTTTCCTTATGTTCACAGTTTAATTTTAACTCTTTAAAAGCATTAATAACCGGAAAGACACATCAGATACTACACTACTCCCAAAGAAGGAGTTAAAGCCTGGAGGTATGGTATTATGAAACTGAACAGATATTACACCAAACCACCCCAAAAAGGAAGAGAAAATAAACCAATGGGAGGATAGTATGATAACAAAATCACATATAATACATTACCTCCCCAACATAATAGGGAGTAGTATTCCCTGTGAGGATAGTATAATGGCGACAAACATATACTACACTATATCCAAAAGCAGTGAGATGTGTTTTTGAGTAAGGATTTATGACAAGAGAACATATACTACACTACAACCCCTAAAAAGAGAGGGTAATACCTTGTCGTATGGTATTATGACAACAGGTAATGCACTACCTCCCAAAAATCAAAATGAAGGAGCAATGCTAGAGAGGAGGATATCATGACGGACGCAATTCCAAAAAGCATGAGGAGTGTCTCATGAAAACAGAACATATACTACACTCCTCCCCCAGAATTTTGAATTTAAATATAGTACAGTCGTCTGTAATATATAGTAAACAGAACCGAGCATTTAAACATAATATACGTGTACATGAATCCACGTAA
>OY744542.1:61585519-61590519 GCA_963556195.1 Sepiola atlantica
ATGCAACACATCTTATATAGGCGCCACCAAAACACTGAACAATTGAGTTGCTTTGCGTAAAAGTAACATAATACTGACAGAAAACAGAAAACATATTTGTTTCACAGCATATGCCACTCATGCAGTAGAGTTAATTCAACCAATCCACAATAGCAACACACTCGAATATTCACAAAATTAACCCTCATCATAACACACGCAAAAACACGCTCCCATCAAAACAACATCATCCTCTAAAACACACAAAATATACAGAAAGTAATCACCCTAAAAAAAAACTCCCCAAAAGTAACGGAAAAACAGCGCTCATAATTTTTAGAAACTTCTCATTGAACAAAATCCTAGAATAAACAACACAAAACCCAAAATCATTAATTATTCCCAAATACATATTACCAAAGGATGAAATAGAAATACTAAAATGACGCATAACAGTCTAACCAACTCCTAACATTAACATTACAGAACTGAAGAAAGACCTTAAAGAATTTGAACGTAAATTCTGATAATGGAAACATTAAATAATAACGAAAACAAAACTGATGATTTGTTAGTTAAAAACAAATGAAAATGTCACCCAGCATTGAACAGATCATGACACAACTCACAAAACATACAGATCGCACACATCTACGTACATATACAAACTAGGGTGAGTGTGTGTGTGGGTGGGTGTATGTATGGACATCACCACATATATGCACGCACACACATGCATTTACGCACCGCATACATAGAACATACACATGGCACACGCATGTGAGTATGTATGTATATGTGTACATACATATGTATAAAAGTAAATGTGGGTGAGCATATCTGTGTGTATAAACAAACGCAAATATACATGCGCGCACGCACCTACGTACGTAAACCACAACCAGCACACTTACCTAAATCCACAAACTGTCCACGCAAACACAAACACGCAGGCACATGAACGACAGGGATCATAAACTTCAAGTGTGCTTCTACCCTTTATTCAAAATAAACTAAAAAAAATACACGCGATATAAAGCTTAGAAACATGCTTAAAACATTAATAGCTTTGAAGTAAAGGATATGAAAACACACACACACGCGCTCGTGGGCAAAAACGCCAAACTATTAAAAACAAACCTTTTTTTTCAAACGAAAAGAATATCTGAAGAGAACAAAGATGCTTGAAACGCATCATAAAATTATGAAGTGATATACAATTTTTAAAAAATGTGTAAAATTTTTAAATGTTGGTAGCCTACGGTTTCAACGAGAGAAAATTGTATATTTTTAAAGAAATATACAATTTTCTCTCGTTGAAACCGTATTACGCTATACTCTGTCTGCCTGTATGTGTGTCTGTCTGTCTGTATGTGTGACTGTCTGTCTGTATGTGTGTCTGTCTGTCTGTCTCTATCTCACTCTCTCTCTTGTTATATATATATATATATATATATATAACTCTTTTGTTTCATTTTACTTCGGTCAAAGTTCTCAGAAATCAAAGGGCCCCTTTCCTGGGGCTTACACTTGATTTCTATATGAGATACATAGACATTCGAATGTTTTATTGAATTTCTCTTTTATTTGTCAAACCTTGGGTTAGTAAGGATGTTAGAAACATAAAGTTCAATCTCCCTAATTGACCAGTTAACTATGTTATTGTATACCTTTCTTGTAGTATGTTGGTCTTACCGGATTCCAAGATAAGAATTAATCTAGTCTGGTGGAGTATCAAACTAAGTGTTGTTACTTGAGGTGACATTACTTTGAGTAGATGGACCATTCCTCGTATGAGCCAGTATATAGCCATGTCGAGGGATCTTATATGGGATTCGAATACTATGTTGTTTTTAATATTTGGTCAGGCTTTACTTATATAGTGAAGTATCTTCATGTCAGGTTGTCCTGACAAACCCTTGTATGGAGAGACCGAAAACACTTGAGTATTTGTTTGCCTCTTAAAGCGGGTGTAGTGCACGAATTGGAGATGTGTTATTACTCACGTCTATATAATATTATGTTAGGGTTAGGGTTAGGGTTAGGGTGCAAAAAGCAGATTTTTTTAAAATCAATATTTAAATAGAATTTAAATGGAACCGTGGATTGAAAGAAAATTAAATCATGTGAATTAACGCAAAAAGTTATTAAAAAGGAAATACACATTTTTAAGCTGATTTATTTTCCTACTTTTTCCATTATTTTCCTTTTCTCTTGTAAAAAAAAATTGACCTAAAACGAACTGCGCAAATAATTACGTCATTTTAATGAAAAACAAAACGAGACACATTTTATTGAAAGAATGACGAAAAAGCATTAAGAAAAAATAATGTGCTGTGTAAAATACGTCATTCAATTTGGGCGTTTATCGATGGAAATTAAATTACAAACTTTAGCGTGCAAGACAGACGATTAGTATACTTCCACGTTACGCTTGATAGACAAACAATAATCCCGTTTCAAAATTAAGCAAGACAAATTTAAGAAATAGTATATTTTGAACTTAAGTGTGACAGACGAACGAACACCCCATTTCCGACTTAAGCGTGGCAGACCGACGACCAGTATATTTAAAACTTAAGAATGAAAAAATCCCATTTCAAACATAAACGCCACCAACTCATGGACAGTATATATAAAACTTAAGTATCACATACAAACGAATATCCCATTTAAAACTTAAGCGTGACATATCGATAAGCCGATTGAAACGTATCTAAAAGACGTAACATACCATTCAACAAAACTAAATATACAAATTTAAAACACCGGAAAATGTCGTGTGATTTTGCGCAAAAGATTATTTGAGACGTTTTACAAAATAAAAATTACATAAAGAGAAAGCGAAAAAAAAATGTACAAAATGAAATAAAAGTTCTTAAAAAATAGATAAAAATGCAGAAGATAAAATGTGCAATAAAAGTATTGTGTCTTTTTATCAAACCTTTAGTTCAAGTCAGTACAAGTTTGCTGAGAATGGCTCTAATGCACAGCAACCGCGCCTTGACACACACTGGTTCTCGTCCGATCAGCGAAGTTAAGCAACGTTAATACTAGTTCATACTTTGATGGCAAACATGTGGGGATACTAGTTGTGTAAGACATATAGCGAAGGAAGGGAATCAAGATATATAGTACTTGTATGAATAGTACAATGGAATAAATGAAGATTTAAGAAAATATTTGGGTCACCAGTTTCCAAGTGCTAACTTAAAATGAATAGAGGTTTGTGAATTAAATGGTATAGAAATCTTGATTGAATAACAGCACATTTATAGAACTACGTGTTTACATGAATATCAAGGCCATTCCAACTCAGTAAATGTTCATTTAATGAGGTTTGTACAACTCGTGTTTATAGTAGGAAATGTTTAGTAGATAGCAAACATAGAAGATAAAGATGTGTATATTTATATTTGTTGATGTGAATATGCGTGTGCGGGTAATAGACAATGTATGTGAGTAACTTGCAATGTGAGTATAAAACATTGTGGCATGTGTAAGTATACGTAGGTTTACCTTATTCTGTTAGTGCGTGTAGTGGGTTTGCTTCTGTTCGCCTGACATCTTGTCAGTGCGTGCGTAGATGTGTGTGAGAGGAGGAAAGATTGTACGTTCGTTTTGAAGTGTTCTTTTCTTCTCGCCTGACACAGGCCCGGGATAGAACGGGTGAGCGTACGTTCTTATGGGTTATTTCGAGGCGTGCCGGGTTAAATCTGTCTGTCGAACTCTGTTTATTTCACCGTATTTTATAAGGGTTTCTCAGTTCGCATCAACTTATTAATTTGACATAGACTAGTTAGATTTTTTTTTTTGAAACGATATTACTTGGTCGGGAAATGTAAAGTCAACACGTTCGTGTGAACACTCACTTACTTTTTTGGAGGTGAAGAAGGGGGCGTATCAACGAAGCGGAGAAAGAGAGGGTAGCTATTGAAACCATTTGCGTTGTTTGTGTTCATTAAAATCACATATCGGTATACCACAGATATACTGTACTAATTTGGATAAATGTGTACTAACCTTGCCTTTGACTATTATTAGCAACTTACTGGCGCCATGTGATGGGGCAGTTCTCACAATCAAATAACGCTGTAAAATAGGGGTTCATTACCAATCTTATGAACATGCCATATAAGGAAAGCTGCTTTCTTTTGCGTGTAGATGGCGGGCATTAATCCGTGTGTTTATTTCATGAAGGCTCACACACACACACACACCCATATATATATATATATATATATATATATATATATATATATATATATATATATATATATATACAGGAAGAATCTTCTCTTGCAGGCAAGTATTGTTTAATATATGTGACAATCTAGATATCCTTTGGTAGATCCTTTCAACAGCCCGAATTAGGATCTTAGCTCCGGAGGGAAATTCGCTGATGAATTTGCCATAGTTTGGATTTGTTCTCCAAGTACTTCTATAACCACTAATACATAATCTATACGTGAGTAATCTCATTCCCCGGAAGATTGACCCAGATGGGTCCGAATGTACTCTGGGGACAATTCTAAAACTATGGCAAATTCATCAGCCAATTCCCCTCTGAAACTAAGATCTAAATTCAGACTATTGAAAGGATCTGCAAAAAGATATCTAGACATGAGTTGTCTCTTATATTCAACATTCTCTCTCTCTCTCTCTCTCTCTCTCTCTATATATATATATATATATATATATATATATATATATATATATATATTAATATATATATATATATATATTAATATATATATATACATACATATATATATTAATATATATATATATATATTAATATATATATATTAATATATATATATATTAATATATATATATATATATATATATATATTAATATATATATATATATTAATATATATATATATATTAATATATATATATATATATTAATATGTATATATATATATTAATATATATATATATTAATATATATATATATTAATATATATATATATATATATATATATATATATATATATATATTAATATACAGGGTG
>OY744542.1:61595519-61605519 GCA_963556195.1 Sepiola atlantica
AATAATAATAATAATAATAATAATAAAAGGGATATGGAGCATGAAGGAAGTCATTATAATACTAATAATTGAAGGAGCACTAGGAACAGTCCTCAAAAAGTTTGGGACAAAACTAGGAGGAATTAGAATCAAAGGGATCACTCATACCATACAAAAGGATGGCAATGATCAAAACAGGTCGAATCTAAAGCAAAATCCTCAGATATGGTCACTAACCCGCATAAGGTACGGACGGTTACCAGCATCATTTATGTTACAATAGGAAGAAAACAAAAGCGCATGAAGAACACAAGCTCACGACCCAAGGAACATAGACTGCGATAAATCTGATAAACTTTCCACCACATAAAATGGTCGTGAAGGGTCAAAGAAGATGGAAAGACCGAGGAAGACGAGCACGACCCAGGCACATGACACTTACAAAAAAAAGCTGAAATACTCAAAATTGATCGTCTCAAATTATAAAGTGAACATTATGTTATTGTATGCATCGGCCCTTAATTAATTTGATGCTATTAGCTAACTAATATCGCACTAGTGAACCACCGAACACGGAACGCACAACTTATTTAACTCTTGAATATCTTTGGTCATCAAAGATAAACAACAATAATTAAAACAATAATAATTCTGTTTCTTTCATTTCCAGGCATATGACACTTACAAAAAAGCTGAAATACTCAAAATTGATCGTCTCAAATTATAAAGTGAACATTATGTTATTGTATGCATCGGCCCTTAATTAATTTGATGCTATTAGCTAACTAATATCGCACTAGTGAACCACCGAACACGGAACGCACAACTTATTTAACTCTTGAATATCTTTGGTCATCAAAGATAAACAACAATAATTAAAACAATAATAAGTCTGTTTCTTTCATTTCCAGGCATATGACACTTACAAAAAAGCTGAAATACTCAAAATTGATCGTCTCAAATTATAAAGTGAACATTATGTTATTGTATGCATCGGCCCTTAATTAATTTGATGCTATTAGCTAACTAATATCGCACTAGTGAACCACCGAACACGGAACGCACAACTTATTTAACTCTTGAATATCTTTGGTCATCAAAGATAAACAACAATAATTAAAACAATAATAAGTCTGTTTCTTTCATTTCCAGGCATATGACACTTACAAAAAAGCTGAAATACTCAAAATTGATCGTCTCAAATTATAAAGGTAACATTATAGTATTGTAACTCAAAAATGTGTTATTTAACCTTCTTTAATGCATCGGCCCTTAATTAATTTTATGCTATTACCAAACTAATATCGCACTAGTGAACCACCGAACACGGAACGCACAACTTATTTAACTCTTGAATATCTTTGGCCATCAAAGATAAACAACAATAATTAAAACAATAATAATTCTGTTTCTTTCATTGGACAAGCAAAACAAACTGACCTCTGGTAAACTTTAAATCTAGCGTTTATTAAACGATCTTAGGTTTATAACTCAAAATAAAACTCTGAAATGTACGTTCCCATGTAAAATCACACGAATCACATTTTCCTTGTATAAAATATATGAAAAACAAACAACATGAAATAAAATTTCACCATGATTAATTATTGTGGAAGAAAGCATGCATTTTATTCTTTTCTTAAATTGTAAAGGAAAAAAAAAACGCTGTACACGAACCTCGAAATCAGTAAGGACTTCCACAAAATATAATGAAATTGAATTCTACTATAATGTCAATTATTTTATTAGTTTGTTAAACTCAAAATTAAATTAAAAGCACTCTCTCCCAGACACACACACAAACCGCAACCAAGCAAAAAAACCAATGAGAATTCTCCATCCCCAACCTATAGTACATCACATTCCACCAGAATGCATTTCATTTCATTCGTAAACAAGTCAGATATTTTATCATTTTGTTATATTGTGAATTATGAACATCAACACCGAGAACATACACAAACCTAGACAAAGTGAACAAGTCAGTGAGTACACACTCCAACAAATATTACGAAATTTAATTCACCCATAATGCCTTTCAGCCATTTTATTATTTTGTTAAATTGTAAAGTAAAATTAAAGTAAACTCCGGACACAAACATTTCACGACCAATCAAATAAGTCAGTGAGTAATCATAAAATATAACGAAAGTAAATTCCACTTTATTAGGTTTCGTTTTATTCGGAAACAAATCAACCATTTGAGCACAAAGATTTACTAAAGATTTCTAAATCTGCCCTTTTGGATGAAACCACTGTACATTGCTGAAATATGTAACATACAGTATCTATATAAATTATATATATATATTTGTGTATATATATATATATATATATATATATATATATATATATATATATATATATATATATGTGTGTGTGTGTGTATTTATATATATATTTATATGTTGTGTGTATTTAAGCAGCCTATTTGTACTGAACCATATATTATTAAATAACACGGAGTGTTTTTGTTAGATAAGACAAATATGCCTTGACTGTTGAGTAAAATAGAATCAATAGTAAATACATATTTGTAAACACATCAAGATTAACACCGCCGGAAATGAGTTAACAAATCAAATAACAAGTTCTCGCGAAACAAGAACGAAAATAGAACAAAAAACAACAGAACTTACATACACCAATTCGATCCAAATACTAAATGGATTATTCGGAAAAATTGAAAAAAGAGTATTATCAAGCAATTACACTCCGTGTCATTTAATACTAATACTAATAATATATATATATATATATATATATATATATATATATATATATATATATAATACTACTAATAATGATCATAATATTTATAAATAAATATTAATTATTTATTACCTACAGACATCGATGTTTCATGCTTACGCAATCTTCAGTGCAGGAAGCTAATTCCCGACGGTCGGCGGGCGCGAACCTCGATCACAAATCACCACTGATTCGCAGTCAATGGACTTACCAGTTGGCCACCAAAAATTAGCTTGGAATTTGGAAGGGATTTAACTTTGTAAATACCAAGTGGGCGGGTATCAACAGCAAGCGGCGAAGAGTGATAAACAACAACAAATCGTGTTGGATCTCGCAATATATATATGTATATATATACATATATATATATAAATATATATATATATATATATATATATATATATAAGTATGTATATAAAAAAATAAAATAATAATGTGAAAAAAAAGTTTATATTGTGTTATAACTTTTTATTATTTATTTTTCTATTTATTTATTTTGTGACGTGTAGGAATATAAAGTGTTCTGTAAAGAAAAATAGTTTTTTATTGTTGATGGTATGGAGAACAAAATTTTCGACTGATCCTTCAGTCTTCATCGGTGTTTGGGGTTTAAAAAATATATATATATGTATATATATACGTATATATATATATATAAATATATATATATATATATATATATATATATATATATATATATATAGTTTTTATTCCAAATGCGACCTAATGGGATCTCAGCTTTTAACAACTGTTGATCGATAGCATTGACATGACAGTGTCGCAGATTACGTACATGTATGTATTAATAACAATAATGTTGTATATATATATGTGTGTGTGTATATATCAATATATATATCAATATATATATATATATATATATATATATATATATATATATATATATATATTGATGCGGAGACACAACGCTTATGAACATGGTTAATTTCCGAAATTAGCCATTTGGAATTGTGTCAAATTAAAAGTTTGAAGCAAACTTAACCAACCGCCGATCTATGGTTTCAGTCTTTCATAATCAATTACGAATGTTTCATAATTCAATTGGCGGATATTAATTAAACGCGGTTGGCGCACTTTTATATTAAGAAAGGGGATAATATGCAAATAGCAGGACGTTACATGATTGGAATTTTGCCTGGGAAAAATATGAAATTAGTCTGACTATGTGGCCTTTAGCAGTTCAGAGTAAAAGGGAGAAATGCCAAATGAATTCTTACTTGACGAGTAAGTTTTAAAAGGAAGACAGATATTTTAAGACTGGTTTTACTTCGCCACAAACTAAAACAAGAAAATATTCACATTAGTTGCGCCCAAATAATTTACGCAGTTAAGCGATAAAAATTCTATTTACAACTTTATTCTGACAGACCAATGAAATGCTATTTAAAAGTAAAGAAAAAAGAAAATTCTATTTAAAGTATAAGCTTGAAAGACTAATGCAAATGCTGTTTCAATGTTATACCTCACAGACAAATGAAAATTTAATTTCAAATTCAAGCCTGACAGACCAATGCAAAGCTATTCCATACTTAAGCCTGACGGACCAATTAAAAGCTATTTCAAACAAAAGTTTAACAGAAAAGAAAATACTATTTCAAACTTTAGTTTTGCAGACCAATGTAAATGCTATTTAAAACTTGAACCCTACAGATTAATGAAAATGTAATTTCGGCCAAGAACTCACCGCACAACAAAAGGAATTTCTTAATCTCGGACCTAATTGTCATTTATTTGATCGATACAACCACCAAAATAAAAAGGCAGAAATTGAACTCCTTTTTGAAAACATCGTCAAACTAGAAAAAGAACAAAAAATTACTACACATCCGCAAAGAATATGGAACAACAAAACTACGGAAACTTCATACACCAGTTTGATCGAGGTACGAAGTTGACCATTCGGAAGATGGAAAAAATTTTTTAAAAAGATCACAAAGCAGAAACACTCCGTGCTATTCAACAACGTTTGCCTAAATATATATATATATATATATATATATACAAATATATATATATATACAAATATATATATATATATATATATACAAATATATATATATATATATACAAATATATATATACATATATATACAAATATATATATATATATATATATATATATACAAATATATATATATACAAATATATATATATATATATATATATATATATATATAAATATATATATATATACATATATATGTATATATATATATATATATATATATATATATATATATATATATATATATATATATATATATATATATATATATATATATATATATATCCCAGATCGACAATGCACTAAACATTTTAAATAACGTAAACTCTTATGTAAATGTAGTTGTAAAATATACGACCAACATATTTGTATTCATTTAGTTGGATATTTCGAGAGAAACATTGAAGTAAGTTTATCTGACGATCTGAAACTGATAAAATCGTATCATTACTTACATCTGCTTTGTTTCCAGCATATGGTTCAAAAGATTACTTTGGATTTAAAAATGTTCTAACATTATTAAGAAGATGAATTGTTAAACCAATTTAAGGCCGGAATGATAACAACTAATGCACTATCTACGTCGAATCATGAATGGCGCTATTTTTATTTTCTTCTTAAGAGGGAGATGTTTAGGTCAATTCACTATCAATCTCCCTTAAACTACTGACAAAAATCTAACACACACTAACAACTCCAACCGGACTAATTTCACCAATGGCTATTCCGCTGTAACAATAGTTCGTCTAAATAGCACAAGAAACGCAGATATCATAGCTCTCCATAACCCCTTTCCTGAAACTCTGTTTCCTTAGTAATACAATCACAGATGCCATTCGTAAAGCAATCACCAAAGAACATTTAGATGTTCACCAGACCCACACCGGCACTATCTTGCTACAACATCTATCTAAAATACACATAAAACAACAGCCATATATATATATATATATATATATATATATATATATATATATATATATATATATATATATATATATATATACAGGGTGGGCAAAAATAAGGGTCCTATTTTTAAAAATTCATAACTTTTTTATTTATTGATTTTTAAAAAATTTTTTTTTTTTAGAATAAGTAAAGGACCCCTTCCGAAGCAAGCATGAGCCGTATTAGCCCTAAGGAACGTACCCTCATTTAGAAAACATTATTTTTGCTTAAAAAACTCAAAACAGTGTAAAAAACAATACTTTAGGTTTTGTAAGTTTTAAGAAGTGTTTTTCGGCTAAAATTTGTTTTGTTTATTTCCAAAAATCTCGGAAGGGTCAGTCTATACACACATAACGTTTGGTGAGTTTAACTTTTATTTTGTGGAAGTTATTCAAATTGAGGTATTCAAATTTAAAGATAGGACCCTTATTTTGGCCCACCCTGTATATATATATATATATATATATATATATATATATATATATATATATATATATATATATATAAACCAGGTAAAACATCCACAGGGTAGTAATACAAAAAATTTTAACCGGGTCCATAAAAAGTGCTCCATATAAAATAGAGTATAACCTTATATCATATTTGGAAATTTCTTTCCAAATATGATCTAAGGTTAAGATCTCAGTTTATAATAGGTGTTGATCGATAACATCAACATACCAGTGTCGCAGATTTTTTACATGTATGTGTAAATAAAAATAATCATATATATAAATATATATATATATATATATATATATAGCCCCTAGAAAACCCTCTAGATGGGCACTAGACGTGTAGTATAAACACAGCATGACGTCGCTAGCTATAAATGCATCGTTCCTGTCATTAAGTTGAACGCTCTTATTACGTCAAACCGTCGAAATAAGTGTTAAAATTATCACTGTTATTTAGCTATAAAGCGATGGCCGAATGGTTCTAGGTATCGGGATTTGAGTTGTAAAATACTCGTACGCCGACATTTCGAATCACGCGACCAGTATTGAATAATTATATCTATATGCTGATGAGTCCCGATTAAAAAAGGACGAAACGTATACGTACATCGATAATAAATAAAAAACAAATCGTTATTATATATATATATATATATATTATATATATATATATATATATATATATATTCCTTATACTCGATATATCATATACGACCCTTCTTTAATATTCAAATCAATCGATATTAAATTCCTGTTTCTCTACGACGTTTTTTATTTTTAAATAATTATTTTTGTTTATTAACGACCCTATCGTATCTTTATCTTATTTTTGGTTTATTAACAAGGCATTATGTTAATGGTTTTAATAAAACATTTTTAATGAAAGCATTTTATTATAAAAGAGAAATAAAAAGTAGAAAATAAAAGAGTAGGAAATAAAAGAGTAGAAGAGAAATAAAAAAGTAGAGAAATTATAAAAGCATTTTTATAAAAGAATTAATAAAAGCATTTTTAATTAAAGCATTTTTAATAAACACATATTTAATAAAAGCATTTTTAATTAAAGCATTTTTAATAAAAGCATTTTTAATTAAAGCATTTTTAATAAAAGCATTTTTAATTAAAGCATTTTTAATAAAAGCATTTTTAATAAAAGCATTTTTAATTAAAGTATTTTTAATAAAAGCATTTTTAATTAAAGCATTTTTAATAAAAGCATTTTTAATAAAAGCATTTTTAATAAAAGCATTTTTAATTGAAGCATTTTTAATTGAAGCATTTTTAATTGAAGCATTTTTAATAAAAGCATTTTTAATAAAAGCATTTTTAATAAAAGCATTTTTTATATTAAGCAATTTTAATTATTTAAGCATTGTTTTTGTTTATTAACGGCCCTATCGTATGTTTAATCTATAATGGAATGCCTAAATTCTTAATGTATCTTTCTTCCCTCCATAATTTTATTTTACGTATTTCTCTTTAATGATTGTCGATTTGTACTTGTTTTCATTGACTAATTTAAAATGTGATTCTTACTGTTTGTATTCCATGTTATCAATTACTCTCAAATGTATATCATGATAACATTACTCTCATAATATAATATTTGATACAACCTTATACTTCCGCTGCTGTAATCTCAGTGGGTATAAGAATTATACATATTTTTCAATCTAATAGTTTAGCTTCTAGTATATGATATTTTTAGCAATTTAGATCATTCTGAATTTTTTCAAATACACATTTCTATAGACTACATTGATTGTTTTAAACATATAAGACTGTCTAATTAATTATTCTTACTTTTATTCTTATTTTCACAATTATTAGTATTTTTTTTATTAGTATAGCTTTTTTATTATCAGTATAAACATTCAAATGCATTTCTATCTATGGTAATTATCCTATCATTATTTTATGATGTATATTTATTTAAGTATAACATTTATTTTTATTATGATGCATGCATTTTTCGATTATTATGAATATAATATATATTCCTATTAATTAATTCATATCATGATTATATTACATGTTTTTTAGTATTTATTAAAATATTACGATTCCTATACTTCCAATATTTATCAGTAATTATAGCATGCTTATGGCCTTTATAGTGTTTTATGAATTATCCTTTTTATATTCTATTTACTATTCCTATATATATATATATATATATATATATATATATATATATATATTACTATTCCATGTATCCACCTCAAATTTTATAAGGTTATATAATTTTTCATGTATAAATTATCAGTATTTACTTCAGCAGTGCTCGATACGTAAGTAGATCTAGGTAGTAAGCTATGGACATATATTTATGCCAATTAACCTACAAAGAGGCCCCGCGATTACAATCAGGAGGGAATCTTCAGGCTGAAGTTTCTTTCTCCAAGGATGAAACGCGGGAGCATCTGCGTAGTTTAATTGCCATAAATATATTTTCATAGCTTACTATATATATATATATATATATATATATATATATATATATATATATATATATATATTACTATTTCATGTATCCACATAAAACTTTGTAAGGAGATATCATTTTTTATGTATCAATTTTCAGTATCAACTTCAACAGTGCTCGATACGTAAGTAGAGCTAGGTAGTAACGTTTTTAGCCTGAGGATTCACCCCGCAGAAAAAACGCTGGAGCCTGTGTGTAGCTTAATTGCCATAAATATATTTTTATAGCTTACTATATATATATATATATATATATATATATATATATATATATACATATATACATGAATATATATATATATATATATATATATACATATATACATGAATATATATATATATATATATATATATATATATATATATATACATATATACATGAATATATATATATATATATACTAGACCACCCGTGACCCGTTGGGTCCGTTTGTTATATTAGCTATGGAATTCATGTATGAGCGTGACACTTGTGGCATAAAGAAAATAGTTTTTTTTTTACATAACAGAAGCATTTCTATGAAAGTATATTAAAATGAAAAAAGAATATAGATAGATTTCTATGAGTCGTTCTGTTTATTATAATTGTTTTTTGTTGGATGTAATTTGTGTAAAACATATGATTCAAGTATTTGCTGTTTAAAAAACAACAAAAGGAAACACTATTTAATGTAATAGAAATGTGTGCATTTACCGATTCAGCTTTCTCGCGTACGTAACGAAAACAGAGGGAGTAGGAGTGATGAAATCTATGAGAGGGAAAGTGGGAGGTGGTTTCGTTCACCGACCGCTAGTATGGTTGATATTAATAATGAGTGTTGTTTTTTTGTTTGTTTGTTTTTGTTTTTTAAAAGGGAGGAGTTTTTTTGAAACTGCGACAGACTTTACGAAGTCCTCCCGTTGAATGTTTTTAACCGTGAAGAAAACAAATAAACTATTTGATGAAATTAAATGAAATTGTTTAAAAATTTCCAGAATGAAAAATTTCATGCGTTCGTTAATCATAATAGAGAATAACGGAATTGGAATAACAGATTGAAGACGATGCTATTTACGCATGCGCAACCGGATGTTGAAAACCGGAAAGCTGAAAGCTGATTGCAAACATACAAGAACAATAGAGTTTTAGTATTATATAGATATATATAAATATATATATGATGATTTAAAATGGAATCTAAATTCTGTGTCAAAACTTACTATACGCTAACCATTATCGTTAACGCTTCGTAAAAGAATAGAGCACCACTAGCATCTGACTCAATTAAATATAAACAATAAGATTTCACTAACTGTAGTCAGATTGTGCTCAAAGTGTAATCGTTAAAAGGGTTAGGATCGCAGCTCATGTAAT
>OY744542.1:61610519-61670519 GCA_963556195.1 Sepiola atlantica
ATGCCCAATCGTCATCTCTTAAAAAAACGTAAAGAAAAAGGCTAAAATGTGTACATTCACGTATGCCCAATCGTCATCTCTTTAAAAAACGTAAAGAAAACGGCTAAAATGTGAACATTCACGTACGCCCAATCGTCATCTCTTTAAAAAACGTAAAGAAAAAGGCTAAAATGTGAACATTCACGTATGCCCAATCGTCATCTCTTTAAAAAACGTAAAGAAAAAGGCTAAAATGTGAACATTCACGTATGCCCAATCGTCATCTCTTTAAAAAACGTAAAGAAAAAGGCTAAAATGTGAACATTCACTTATGCTCAATCGTCATCTCTTTAAAAAACGTGAAGAAAAAGACTAAAATGTGAACATTCACGTATGCCCAAATCGTCATCTCTTTAAAAAACGTAAAGAAAAAGGCTAAAATATGAACATTCACGTTTGCCCAATCGTCATCTTTTTAAAAGAACGTAAAGGAAAAGGCTAAAATGTGAACATTCACGTTTGCCCAATCGTCATCTCTTTAAAAAAAGTAAAGAAAACGGCTAAAATTTGAAAATTCACGTATGCCCAATCGTCATCTCTTTAAAAAACGTAAAGAAAAAGGCTAATATGTGAACATTCACGTATGCCCAATCGTCATCTCTTTAAAAAACGTAAAGAAAAAGGCTAAAATTTGAAAATTCACGAATGCCCAATCGTCATCTCTTTAAAAAACGTAAAGAAAAAGGCTAAAATTTGAAAATTCACGTATGCCCAATCGTCATCTCTTTAAAAAACGTAAAGAAAAAGGCTAATATGTGAACATTCACGAATGCCCAATCGTCATCTCTTTAAAAAAACGTAAGGAAAAAGGCTAAAATGTTAACATTCACGTATGCCCAATCGTCATCTCTTTAAAAAAACGTAAAGAAAAAGGCTAAAATGTGAACATTCACGTATGCCCAATCGTCATCTCTTTTAAAAAACGTAAAAAAAGGCTAAAATGTTATTTTCATCGTTTCTTTTAAACGTTTACAAATTAATGAGTAAAAAAAAAATTAGATTCATGTCACAAAATGTATATTTTTCTTTGTTTCGATTTTCTTTAAGCTGTGTTCACATTGCCATTGGAGACTTAACAATTAGCTATATTTAAATCAGGTATAGTAGGCGAATAGCGTAAAGAAAACACATGCCAGAAACAACAGTCTCCACAAAGGACAAACAAACGAAACTAGCGGTTATATAGCCGCGTGGTTCCTGCTAAAAAAATGATGAATATTTTGATTAAAAAATATTTTCAATATTGTTATTGTTTCCATATCGAACTATTACTAGAAATGTTTGTAATTTTAACTATTTTTATTTAACTTTATGATGTTTTAAATAAAGCGAAATGCCTTACAGTTATACTTATTAATATCAATTCATTATATCATTATTAAGTTTATAAGATGTCTAAAAATTCATGATTTTTTTAAAAAATATATTATTCCAAAATTAAAAAAAGCAACCCCAAATCTGGAATTATTTTGTCATTAATACGTGATTAAAGTAAAAATATCTCATCGATTTCTATATGTTTTTTTTTGTTAACACATTTCATTTAAAACAAGGTAGGCCGCCATTGCAAACGGATGGGATTTAGCTGATTGTCGAGTTGGTCCAGTTCATCGGAGCATAATCCATTGAAGTATTTGTAAAACAGGTATAATAATGCAACATTTCGGTGATGAGACAGTGAATTCAGCTTGGTGGATAGTGAGGGACCTATTAAGTTGGTGACTATTTTTTGGACCTTGTCTAAGAGGGAGAGACTAGTGGATGATGCACCATCCCAGATTTTGCAACAATACTCCATGCATGGTGGCTTTGTGAATATACAGGATCATGTCAGGTGTGATGAGTTTACTAGCACGGTAGAGATCCTACCTACTTTGCTGCAGCCTTGGCAATGTCTTCATTGTATGTGTTCCAATTCATGCTGCCTGTAATGATAGGCTGAAAAGTTTAAGTGTTGAACTCTCATTTAGGGTGTTATTTGCCATGACAATTGATGTTAGAAAACGTTTATTGTAGTTATTGAAGGAAAGGAGTTGTGTCTTTGCGGCATTAAAAGTTACTAAACAGTTATGACCCCAATCTACTACAGCTCAGAGGTCATTTTTATAAGGATTCAGCCATTGCCTCGGATATGTTCGCGTCCGTTTTGCTCACATGACGAGAGTAAGGCGTGATGTACCCGTATATGCATGTATTTTAACTATCCGCTCATGTAATTCGATTTGCAATAATCAAGGGAGGCGCGATAGTAGATGGTAGAAATCTCATTTCTTTGATCAGTCATAACTCAAAAAACAATAAACCAAATTATTTAAAACTTTGCACAAAATTTTCATTTGATAGGTTCTATAAGTGTGTAGAATTTCAGCATCATTAGTCAAGACAACCTAGAGATGCAGAAAGGTCAGGAGTGAGTTTGTGTTATCCGTGTGTACGTACGTGTGTGCCACCCTGTATCTCATCAACTATTTGATGGATTCAGCTTATTTTTGGCAGAGATAGAAGTTCTAGAGTCTAGTTGATGGCATTTTAATTTCAGTTTACCATATACCTTAGTTTTCCAGAAAATTCAAAAACACCTTTTAAATTACCATTGTCTTGAGGCATAGCCTTTACAAAAGTAGTGACATTCAATAATAAATGCCAGTATACTGAAATCATGTGTCCTTAATAGGGTTTAGATGAAAATTCATATACACTAAATGTACAAAAGCAAGGAAATTCCCAAATGTTTACACTTTTATTGTCATTAATTAAGGGTATGACTACATATCAACCAAACCATTTCATTATCACATCACTACAGTATAAATCTCTATGCATGAGTGGATGAAGTGTGTGAGGTGCACTGAAGAAAAATTCCTACTAGTAAAATACATAGCCCTGTTGTGCTCGCATACCCTTAATGACAATATAAAATGTATTTAGTACATCAACTCACTCACTATAAAACGTATTACTTACTATAGGGAGTACACGGGGGGATCAATACGCGTAACGAAAAAACTAACCCCCCCCCCCGCCGAAAAATGCCCTTTTAAATTTACAGTATACATTTATTCAAATAAAAGCGTTTCTTTTATTACTTTATGTATTGAGATTTGACAAAATTCGGTTCAATTACTCATTCTAGCTAGATGTTTTTAAAAGTTCTTGCAACTCTCATACTTTGACATAGACAATATTTGGCCACCTATGTACATGTTTGTCTAAACTTAGCATAGAAATGTCTGCATATTTCGATGAGAACTGTTTGTTTTGTTACGGTTCTACAGAGCCAGATTAAACATATTCATGTAAAATATCTTTCTAATTCAAATATCAAAATGTTAGCCGTATTCAGTAGAAATAATGCGTGTTTACCTTAAGATCAACACAGTGAAACTAGCGTGTCTACACGAAGGTGTCTATACGAATGTGTGTACACGAAATCATTGTTTTTTGGTTTAATTTTTATTTTAAAATATATTTGTTGAAAAATTTTACTAATTATTATATAATTAGATATAAAAGAAAAGATGATCCGTTTTTTTTCAGGTAACAATGTAAAAATATTTTTTTTACTAATATTCTATGTCAAAAAGATCTATTGTCACTTAGATGTAAGGGGTTACTTTCATTGGGGGCCAGATTTGTGCAGAAATATGTTCGTGTACATTATATTTACATTTCTACTTGTTGGGACAATCAGGAAAACAGGAAGCAGGACGTGAATTACAAAAGAATAAACTATTAGCGTTTAATGTTTTCCGAAATCTAGTGACCTGCTCTCTCTTTCTCTCTCTCTCTTCCCCTCTCTCTCTCTTTCTCTTTCTCGTTCTATCTTTATCTTTCTCTCTCTTTCTCTCTCTCTCTCTTTCTCTCTCTCTTTCTCTCACTCTTTCTATCTCTCTCTCCATCTCTCTCTCTTTCTTTATTTCTCTTTTTCTTTTTCTTTTTCTTTTTCTTTCTTCTCTCTCTCTTTCTCTCTCTCTTTCTCTCTCTTTCTCTTTCTTTCTCTTTCTTTCTTTCTCTCTCTCTTTCACTGTCTCTCTCTATATATCATTCTCTCTATCTCTCTCTTTCATTTAAAAAAAGAAAAGAAAGGAACACGATTCGATTTATAATGAAATAGAACTTTATTCAATATAAATACATTTTTAAAAAACCAAGAATTCAAAATTAATGGTTAAATTGTGTTATTGCTGCGTTAAAGAAATTAAACATTACGTTGTTTCAATGATTTTTATTCACTATTTTCATTTACTTGCCTCCCCACGAGGACAGGATAGAGTTAAGCAGACGTTCGGTGTATAATGCGAAAAAAATCAAGCGCCTCAAAAGGGAAACTCTGGTAAGTTTACGTCAAGAGGGAGCAAGTGCAGTAAGTTTGTAGGGGAAAATTCCGTGGAAGTACCTGTAAAAAATCACTTAGATGCAATATTACAGTGATAAGACAAGGACTAGAGCTCAATACACAGTGTGGAGCATAGTAGGTAAGAGACTCTTAGTTGTATCTGCTGCCCAATAGGAAGAGACAAGTTGTTGGTGCACCAACACAGATGTGACAACATCACTCTATGCATGTGCGGATAGTGGCTTTATAGAAATATATTATACTGGCAAGGGTAGGAAAATTTCTAGTCCGGGAGATGAGCAAATTTATTTGCAGCAGTATTTTCTATGTATTTCTTTTAATTCATCTTGCCTGTAAATGTTAGGTCTGCTATCAGCCATTGCTATCCTTACCCCACACTGAAATGATCAGACTTATATACTTATTTGAAAAGGGATGTATTATTGTCAAGTATGAGAAAATGTCACGCAGACACCATTAACAATTACGTCATCCCAAGAAACAGTGTAATTTCAAAGTACACACATATTCATGTTTGTTTAACCCAAGTTTCTATACGATTTACCAACTTAGTACGACTGTCGCAAAAATGCGACAAATCTACCACCTCTACAAGAATACTATATTACATGCAAAGTCGGTTTTATTGGTAATATACTACTTAACAGCAGAAATACTTATATGATACAAATGTCATATACATTTTGGGGGCATGCAATGAAAAGTTTAAACTTACAGTCATATAAAGATAGGTGTAAAAATGATGTTTACTTCAAACAAAACATTCAGTTCTAAGTGACAGTCATCTGAAGGTTGACGGTTCAATCCTCAGTGCGGGCAATACGAAGAATTGCTGAAGACTTCTTCCCAGTCATAACAGATGGAACGAAAGCATGCTACCCCCGTTGCTTAAATAAAGGGTTCCGTTCGAAATTCCGTGTAGATTCCCGAGTTCGAAAGAAAGATTCCCGAGTTCGACAAGGTACACCTGAAAAAGGTCGAAGGTTACATCGGCCGAAACGTTGTGATAAAAGCACCCAAGATTAGAACAGTAGTCCGGATGTGCCAAATTCTACAAATTATCAACCCTCATCTAAAAAATTCCGAAACAGTCACAACTTTATTTTAGATTTTATGGCGTGACGTAGTGGGCGGGGCTTATATATACAGACACTTCAAACGTCGGTGTCGAAAGTATATAGTATATATTTTTGCTAGATGCGCCTCTTCCTAACATTTTACCTTTCAGCAATGATATTAGAAAGCGACTATCAAAGAAATACATTTTAAATATAGTTAACGCTGTCTGCGTTGTTAAGTCAGAGAATCATTAATCTTGAATAAAGATGCGATTTTCTGCGATAAAACATCAATGGTAACAAAGAGAAATTTGAAAAACTCCATTACGGCATTTTCAGCGATTAACACTTAAGGATTTAAACACTTATAAACATCGCTCTTCTTTTTTAAGAGGGATGTTTATAAATGTAGAAATCCTGAAGTGTGTAATCGCTGAAAATGCCGTAATGGAGTGTTGTTTTTTTAAATTTCTGTTAGAAAACATTGATTTTTTTTTCATCGGGTTATTTACGAATTTGAATATCACTTGATTTTTTCATGCTTCGCAGCGAATAGCTCGTAAAATTATAGTTATTTCTTTTAAAGAAAGAAATATAAATTATTGTATTTAATAGAATAATTGGGTATATGTTACGACGCTCAGCAGAGGCGCGAACGGGGTCCAAAAAAAGAACGAGAAAGAGTTTAAAAACATAAATTTGCAACAAGTAAAGTTGACTTATGTCTAGAATAGACATTTTTCTACTTACCTATGTAATTTGTTTGTATTTTTACGTAGTATAAATGGCTTTTTATTAGATGTTAAAAAAAAAGTTCTTGTTTTTTAAAACATCTAATTTCTCAAAGAAAAATAGCGGCCAGTCCCTCTATATTATTACGTAGAGCGGCCATTTTGAATTCTTCGAAAACCGTCTATCGAACATAAATTTCTAATAAATAGCACTTCAAACGGGTTTAAAATACAAACAAATAGCACATGCAAGTTTGAAACTAACTTTTACAGCTTACAGTTACTTTTATTTGTTGTATATTTGTTTTTTTAGCGTTTTTACTCTGCTGAGTCTCGTAAAAGATGCCCGAATAATTATTTGTTTTATTAACAAGAGCCACATTCTTCAACAATACAACCAAAACATTCGCCGTAATTATTCTTGCGCAACAAAGACATGTAACAATGAATATAAATTATGAAGTGTATCAAATCAAGCCCAAAACGAAATTTGGAATAACTAAAATTCTAAACCTGACTAATTTCCAGCAAACCCTCCCTTTCATCGCCAACACGCGACTTCCCCATTTTCTGTCAGGAATTATTTGAATTCCTTCAATTCTACTCTATTGTCCCATGCAAGTAGAAAATGAATGCGGGGACTTGATGAGAAACGGAAAGTGATATAATTTAAACTCGGCAGCACGGACGACTGGCAAGAGTAAAGTGGGTCTTTATCAAATTTTCCTCGTTTTCGCGGTGGCACGGGCGGTTAATTGCATTTCGAATTAATTGACAAATAGAGACAAAAACAGCTGAGATGCCAATAGAAAATATTCCTCGAACGGAAAGTTAGGGAAAAACAGAATAGAATTTTAACCAAAATGGCCGCTTCTATTCTGGTCTCGTTGTGCTTCCATTGCTACTGATGCAGTGTTGTCTTGGAAACAAAAAATAATCCAATCGACTAACCGGAAGTCCAGAGTTTGTTTATTAACGAGAAATTTTCTGATAATGATGTAGTTGTTTTGTTTTGTTTTTTTATTATAATTCTTTGATAAGAAAAAAATAATTAAGAATGTGTAAGACATATTTATTTAGTATACTATACGTGCTGCTTATTTTTACTTTTTACCTCGCCTAATAAACCGGTATCATCCGGGCCTTTGAGTCTGGATTTACGCCGGTCTATTGGGGGGTGCCGGTCCTGTGCAGTTCTAGGAATGCACGCTTCCAGGCTTTGCCTCCCCTCTTTGGGGAAGAGTAAGTTTATTGCTTACTGTCTGAGGCGCCCCTACCGGGAAATGCCGACGGGGCTGCCCAGGCAATTTTTAAATGGCCAGAATGCTCACCTCTCGAGCGCTGGCTTATCTAATCCCACTTTCCCGCCATTGTGTCACATCTTAGATAAATAAAAAGAGTTAAAGAGATCGTCAGAAAGACGGTGGGTGCCACTAAGCAAAGATTGAAAACTACCGGTTGAATAGGAATAAGATTTCTCGAGAGTAACTATTTATGAAAGAAAACGGCTCAACAAATTCTTGTTTATATTAGACTTGAAGACGACCATGTTGAAGTCGGCTTGGAAGCAATTTTGTGGGATTTTGGTCCAAATATAGGGTACTCTAGGTAAGAAATTTTCATTATAGACGTTCCGCTTGGTCTTTCGTACAGAGAGATAGAGAAGAAAATAAACTTTTCTGAGGTTGAATATTTTACAGAAGAACGAGAGATTGGAGCTCAGTCGAGTACCTACCATGAAATAAACGATATAGAAAAGAGAGACTAGCAACAAATCTTCTGTGTAGTAGTGGGTGTATGGAAGTGCAGTGATGTTATCCCACTAGATTGCGAACTCAGTTTTGTACTCTGTCAAGGCATAAGAGAGTGCTCCGAAATGTACCTTCCCAAATATGGCAGCGACACTCCAACTTAGCTGAGAGCTTGATTTCATACAGGTAAAGGCTTGCGTCAGTAATAATGTATCTTCTTGAGTGATGGAATGGTTCAATTATTTTTCCAGAAATCTTAGCAACACATTTAGGGGGAGTCTTTTCCATTCTAGCTCACGAGTAAAAGTCAGTCTCAAGGAAAGTATATGTCTTAAGGCGTGAGTCATTTATTTCAGCCGTGGAGAAAGAACGGCCCCAGTGTTGGTTGTTAAAAGAGGCAAGCTTGGTTCTCCAGGCTTTAAAAGAAATAACCACTTTTCCCCATTTTACCACGTGCAACAAGTCTAAAAAGAGAGTCAGAAATATATTTGTCATCGGTGCTCTTCGGGTGCTGCCAAAGATAGTTGTGTCGTTTTCATAAATATCAACGAATGATCTTTGTATACGATTTAGGATATCGATTATAAAGATCAGGAAGATGTTAATGCCCAGAATTAATATTCAAGTTACGCCGGAATTGATATTATGAGCTTCGGACTTCTGCTCGTAAGAAATAACTCCAATAGACCTATCAGAGAGATAACATATGATAGTTGTGTAGGCATTTCAAGATATTATATAGATTGTATATTTGTGGAGTATAACTTTTGTTCGAAACTCTATAAAGAGCTATCACCCTAGAAACGAAGGTCCCTTCGATAGGTTCAGTGAAGATGTGTGATACTATAGTCAGCACGTCAGTGCATATCTTGCTTGTCGCTTAGTAGATTGTTTCTGTGTAAGTGGTTTACAACATTTGAGTTTATTATTTATTCGAACAACTTAGTCGTGAAACACAGGTCACTGTTCGGTCCATACTAAGATGCAGATGACCGATCTCCAGTATTTTTAGATAATAGGAAGACCAGCAAAGTATTCAAAGATGACGGAAATCATTAAACGATTGAACAGCTTAGGATATATTTCTGGTTACAATTACTTGAGTAATACGACTAGAATGTTGTCGGCACCAGTTGCCTTGTTGGGATCAATATTTTTTTATCAGTTTGCTAACATTCAGGACAGTTACTCGAATGTCGTTTAGTCTTTTATTCTCGGTCATATTGTGGAATTCTGGGGCTAGGTGTGGAATTTGCTAGAGAGATTTTTTTGCAAATTCTTTGCTCCAACAGATGCTGATAAGATAGTTTTTGGGTCCGTTAATGATAGTTTGGATAGAGGTCTTACATCTTTTCAGCACCTTTTTAGCTATTTTTCAAACATACATTTACATGGGTGCCTGTGTATGGAGGAAGCATTAGGTGTAGTTTTGGCGGGAAGTATTAGGGTTTTAATGGATACAGTGTATCAGCAGCGTACAACTGATGCAGGGGCGGCCATGCTTAAGCAATTCTGAGCATGATAAAATGTTTCGGAAAGTTATGACAGTTGCGTTGTTTCTGACTTTGTAGGCATGTCCACATGTGTTAGACACATGGAGATTAAAAAAAGGTTCTCCAGGTCGTTGTTGGTAAGATGGTTAATAATTTTGTGGGTGTAAATTATCCAGGTGCTCGATGTCAGTTTCAATGAATCCAAGTCCAGTGGAATTAAGCGTTCCTAGTATCAACGGTGTATGATGGAGGATACTCGCTTAGTTTCACGTTTCTAAACGGTTTCCAGGAGGGCAATGTTCTGAGCAAGATAGGTATTTAAGACTGATGATGTAATTTCTAGGTGTGGTTGCATCATATGTGCATACAGTTTTAAATAAATGACCGAAGAGCAACTAAGAAAAGACTTGCTGCTAAAAAATACCCCAGCATTTTTGACAATTTAAGGATTTGTTTTGTTCAATGCAAATCGCTGTTGACAGTAATGTCTAGGTTACTTTCACAAAAAGATTTCTTGATAGTGGTGTTGTTGGAGTATGTGGATGGTGAATTTTTCCTTCTAAAATGCATGGTTATACACTTGTCCACAACTAGCTTTGTGAACTTGTGTGTGTGTGTGTGCTGCGGTCTCTGTCTGAACTCAGTGCCACGCTACCTAGCATTGACTGCAGCGTTAACCATGCAGTCACTATCAGTGCTGCAACAAAAGGATCCTCCCTCAAAACAAAGTCAAAACTCGAAGCTTGCAACTAACAACAATGGTTTATTTTGAGGAATCAAAATGATACTTGATTTATCGATCTACATCAAACTGGTAATAAGACCAAAAGAACCGCCTACACGTCATGCCTGTGATCAGGCATAAGACTCGTTACCTCTTTCTGACCCCTTTGTAGTAGATTCTGACGGTTTTTAAGGAGGTTTTGTTGCAAGCAATTGAAATAGTTGTTCTTGTAGGCAATAGCGTCGACACATTCTAGGTTGTCCCATTGGTCGCCGTTTTGTCTTTGTTGGAATGTACGGGATGCTAGCAAAAACTAAATACTAAAAAGTATCCAATTAAATATATCGCATACTATATAGCACACGCTCTTTTTAAAAAAAATTATCAGGGGGATTTCAGATACGAAAGATCGTTAGCAGTCGCAATCCGTCACTGTGCATCGGGAAACTCTTCACTTGAAAGAAACATCAGAGGAATTGCTTAGCTTCGTTTCAATTTTAATGGCGACAACTGAAAGACCGGAGGATATAAATGGAGACAGGTAACTGTTCAGACCAAGTTGTGAGAAACACTTAAAGAAGAATATTTGCACAGTTATTATTAGCATCGGGTACGAGTGTGGAATTATCAGCAATTTGTCTACGCTCATATGTAACAGAATAATCGTGACAAAACCTTTCGTCATCGTAAGTCTTGTTTGAGTGAACTAATTACTCAGAATTGTGAACAAGAAGATCCCAGGGACATAAATGCTAGCAGGCGGATGATCAGTCAGGATCTTGTTTAATTCCTTAGATATTTGTTCAAAAATAATACAGAAATCAGTGAAGGGACGATAAAGGGCACAGATGAAGCAGTGTTGTGGACGAGTGCAACATGGAAACGCATATAGGGCTAATCAATGTATTTTTTGGAAGTGTCCTTACCACATTGAAAACCGCATCTTATGTAAGCACAGATTCTATCATTGTAAATTGATGTCAACTCTGGGAGGTTAGAACGTAGACCCCCCTACTGTTGGAGAAGAAGATGTCGGAGAAATGCTCTACGTTAGAATTTGTGGTCCAATGTTTCCTCTTATGTTGTGTGTTATTGCTTTTCATTGTGCGATTGGATTTTTCTTTTTGAATAGGCGATCAGAGTAGTTAAGAACAAAACGCAGAGAGAATGAGTAAGAGATAGATATTTTTAATTTATTAGAAATCGTAGCAGTCTTCGAATATTGATGATGATATTTTAATTAGTTTGGAAGCAGATACTATACATATAAATATATAAACATATACACACAACATAACTTCATATAATTAAAAAAAATAGACGTATATAACAATGCGTTAATTTGTAGAAAACTTTTTAAAAAATGATCATGTCGACTGTAGTAAAATACATCTAATCTGTCATTCGATAATCAGAACGTTGGTAACAGTTTTATGGGGTGTATGTAGAGTTATAAAATTCCGTTAATCTCATTTAATAGGGTCAGAAAAGTACCTGTTACGGTGTATAAATAAAGTTGGCAAATATTTCGCAAAAATAATAAGTTACGGAGTAAAAGGATATCACGTCGAACTCCTTAGATTCTAGATATTCCATCTCCTTCTCATACAGTACAACATACCAGATAACTACACCGATTCCGCCTCTTTATTTTAAAGTTTTCTAATGTTCGAAATGTCTGTTGATTCTTTGGTGTTATAAAAATTCTGACCCCAACTCTTAGCATTAGGATAGGTTTGACTCTGACTTTAACTCCTAAACCTTTAAAAGGTAAAACAAAAACGTTTCAAGACGTAAGCACAGTGTATGAAAGCTTTATTGTGTGCGTAATAACACATATAAAACCGCTACAGTTAGTAAATTATTCATTAGGGATAATACGTCCCAAAATGCCGTCACATCTCATGAGTTTTACATCTATGAAACATTTTGTTTTGTTTTTCTTTCTAATCTGCTATAGACAAAGATATCAAATATAACAAAGAGGAATGGGTCTATTCTGAGGATGCGTTTAGCGATTAAAATATTATTTCAAACTTAAGTTAATTTAAGTAACTTCAAACTTAAAGACTCGATGCACTTAACTAACAGGTCACTAATATGTATTTATTTAACAACCAGAGCACTTCCAACTTTTTGTATATCTAATCTGACTAAAGAACACATTTATGTTTAATCTAAAAGCTGATACAATTATAAATTATTTAAAATGGAAGACGTATATCTAGAATACTGCTATGGTTGCTAGCAGAATGGAAAGAACCTTCTATTTGAAAATTCAAATATTTCAGATTTGCATTGTATTTTATCCAGAATAATTCGACACTAATTCAGCAAGATTTACTGCATTTTAATTTCTTTTTAAGACCTAATGGGCTTAGACATTTTCTAGAATAAATAAAATGTAAAGTTTTTTAATAACCTTTTGGAGGCTTACTATAATTGTATTTTGGTGTAACTATTAGTTAGGGGACATATAAGTGTGCAAAACTGTTCTGTTCGCGGAATTAATTTTACCCGTTCTGAGACAGATACTCATCTATATATATATATATATATATATATATATATAAATATTTATATTTATATATATACATATATATAAATATGTATATGTATCTATATACATATATATATGTATATATATACATATATATGTATATATATACATATATATATATAATTATATATATACACATACATATAAATATATATATACATGTATATATGTATATATATATGTATATATATACATATATATACATATATATAAATATATATATATGTATATATATACCTATATATATATATAAATATATATGCATATATATATATATGTATATATACGTATTTATAGATGCATATGTATACAGATATATAAATATATATATATATATGTATATAAATGCATATATAAATATAAAGATATATATATGTATAGTTATATATATGTATATATATAGATATATATACATATATATAAATATATATATATATACATATATATACATATATATACAAATATATATATACATATACATATACACACACACACACATATATATATATATATATATATATATAGTAAGAGAGAAAGAGAGAAAGAGTGAGTAAGAGGGATGCATTTTACGAGTGATAAGGAAAGGATAGCGCTAATTATACATGACAAAATTAACTAATTAAACTGTTTATTAATTCCGCCAAAACTTTAATTAAAATCTCTCTCTGATAGAACGACTCCATTGTACGTTGACAATTAAGAATGTGCAAGTATTATCGTTGGCATCTACAACGCCACAGCACCTGATTCGTTCTATCCTCTGTACTGTGTGCATTTGTCATAACAAGAACGGCTTATCTTTAGATGAATCTAATTAATCTGAGCGCTTACAGATAACAATGCCATTTCAAACTTTAGCATGGCAGACGGACCATCTAACAACACAACCCCGCTTCTATATTAATTAGTATAAAATCCGTTCCATGGAAATTTATAAGCAATCAATAGGCATTAATTTAAATTTTAATTTATAGTTCGGTTTTGGTGGCTACACTTTAATGGTCAAATTTACAAAAACGTAATGTGCCCACATTACTAACCATGTTGCCTAGAATATATATTATATAAATCATAGTTCGGTTTTGGTGGCTACACTTTAATGGTCAAATTTACAAAAACGTAATGTGCCCACATTACTAACCATGTTGCCTAGAATATATATTCTATAAATCATAGTTCGGTTTTGGTGGCTACACTTTAATGGTCAAATTTACAAAAACGTAATGTGCCCACATTACTAATCATGTTGCCTTTAATATATATTCCATAAATCATGGTGATAATTTCAATAGGTGATAATTTTACCAAGTGCATACATATTATCGACGTTGAAACGCCCTCACCAATCATTGTGAAAATGTATTACTGATATAATTTCAAATTTGATGTAGAGTAAATTAAATTATTTGTATATAACTTATTGTAATAGTTGTGTGTATATGTTCGGGGCGCACCTCTTAAATAGCAAAGTTTACAAAAAATGTTGTGCTTTGCCGAAAATATTTATTCCAAAATGTATCTGTCGAAGTACAGTTTAAAATAGTATTAAATCGGTCCGTCACACTTGAGTCAAATAAAAACGGTGTGCTGGTCTGTCATAATTACATTCTAAATAGCACTTGTGTTTGTCTGTCGCACTCAAAGTTTACATAGATTTTAATGGGTGTATCACATTTACGTTCTAAAATAACAATTTATCTCCGCCTGTCATGTTTGACTTCTTAATAATGTTCTGTCTATAGGTTGTTCACAGAGTATTTGAAATATAATTTTAATCGACCAATGTGCAAATTAAATCAGTTCGGCAACAATCAAAGGTAGTAACAAGTTTGGTTTGTCACACTTGATTTGAAAATAGTATTTTATCGATAAGTTTTATATATTATTTCCGTTGGGTTGTTGTGCTTAAATTCTAAATATGTTCACTTTCGAGAAAGTCGTAACTGTTGCTTCTTTTGTGGGTCTTCTAATCTTTTTTTCAGTGTATGTTATGTAAACATTTTCAATCCTTTCATAATAGACATCATCATACAGCTGTTAATCTATCCATCTCATTAACTATTATCCTCGAGTTGGTTTTAGACTTAATGAGAGTAGCCTCATTAGTAACAAAGTAGTATCATGTTTAGCTTAATTTTGAAATGATGTTCTTCATTGTAAAATACGCTGTTTAAATAAGAATAATGTTTTGTTTTTCGTTTTCTTCTAATGAATTCCCCAACTGTGACAGCATCTTTTGCACTCGAATTCAAACCCCTTTTCTCATCGTAAATTTTCGACGTTATCAAAATGCATTCTGACTATTGTTTATCCTATCTGGATATACTACATAAACTTGTATAACACTGAGATTCGTTTAAATTTAAAATTGTTAATATACTTTTGCCGTCGTCAACAATGGAATAAAACAACTGTCTGCCGGATCTTTCTTCGTTCACATACGGAAATATATCATTTCGAAGAGCGTACACCTCTGAATACCATACAGCTATAAATAAACAAACATCCTATATTAGATTAGAAAATACTCCGACTTGTATATGACTTTTACTTTTCTATCTATATATTTATGAAAGTAATATAAAAAAATCGAATTCAAATATACTCGTATATTAATCTTGTTGGAAGTATAACTGATTCGCGTTTTGCTTTGCAAATGCCATCTCATTGCGTAATGATTTGTCTTTATTGTTTTCTAATTAAATGACAGTTTTTGAGTTTTCTAAAACACATAGTTTTCTTATTTATATTAACAACATCGAATAAAAATAGTGATATGGGGTCGATGGTTTTAAGAAGGGTTCCTTGATTTATTTAATTTCACTAAGAAACACTACAATTTATGGACCCCAAAATTTACTTTAGGTACAAAATTAAGAATAATGATTATCCGTTTTAATTAAATTATGCGAAAACTATATTTTTAGTTTAATACCAATATGTATGATATGAACAAATCGCAATCCGGTATGTATATGCTTATTAATAGATTATAACTATAATTGCAAAAAAGATACTTACATATCATATACAATACTGCATAATAAAATCTCATATACAATACTGCACCCAGGCCTGGGCTCCAGCGACTAGATATAGAAATTGGAATGTAATATTGAAACTGGAAGGCGTACAAAGAAGGGTGACAAAACTAATAAGTAAAGTAAAGGAGTGCAGTTACAATGAGAGTTTGGACAAATTAGGATTGACTAATTTGCTGGAGAGAAGAATGAGAGGTGATATGATTGAGACTTTCAAGATAATAAATGGCATTTCTAACTATGGTGGGCATTTTTCTTAGTATTTCTCCTAGATCTGGAAGGTTATTGTCACGGCAGTTTTCAAAAACTAGATCTGTTTACCAGTTAAGTTTTTTTCTGCTCACAGAGTGATATGTTTTTGGAACAAGTTGCCAGATCAGATTAAGAATAGCAATAGCGTGGATCCGTTTAACATGAGGTTGGATTAATCCAGAGAAAGTGGAAGGAGGGGGAAATTAAGGGCCACTTTTGGGAGTTATCAAATGAAATATTTAACAGAATTTTATCTGGATATCGATATTGTACAAAGAGTTTGATTTGTTTTAAACAGTTGAATTGAGAAGATAGTTAATGGGGAGATGCCCAAGGTAGCATAACAAATAAATAAATAAATAAATATCTCTATAGAAAGTTACTATACGTAAGATTGCATGTTATTATTATGAAAGACACTTGCCTGCTATAAAAGATCGGTTGTAGGTACACTATCCTGATTGGTGAAGGTTGTAGAGCTCAGGTCAATATAAAAGGTATACTTTACTTGCACTGTAAATGTTTACTTACGTTAAGCTGTTGTACTTTGTTTTAGGGATGCGATCTAAATATTCCGGTTTCAAGTCAGGATAGTTGTGTGTGCAGATATGATGCCAACACACTCGAAATAGGCCATAAGGACGGCGCATCACTGATATCTCTTTAAACATATAGAAACAGTTTGTATTAAATGATATTTTGATATAGTATCCGTCCATTTCAAGAGTTTGTAAGAGTATAAACTATCTATTAAGTCAATCCAAATCTTCAAAAACATGATTTTGTGTAGAAAAAGTAATGTGGACATAGCATGGGCACGGCTTAATTGTACACTTTTCTGAGTGTTTTTCTTTTGAGTAAATTTCGCATTATTGCATAGTCCTTTTATGAGTCATGCATATTTATATGCTGCTTCTTTTCATCGACAAATGTGTAAACCGTTTTCTTGATTGTTCTGTCTTTTCTATGCTACATCTCTGAAAGCTACGTCTTCTAGTCGGATCGAAAAAAGTGTTTTATATTGCTATGAATATCAGTAACACATCCTATACATGTAGCAACGTCAGTATTAGTATGATTTAGTCACTCCTGTCCAGGAATTAATCACAAGGCCAGTTTTATCTTCCTCCCACAAGGTAAGATGTGACACAAGATCAGAAAGTGGGATTTGAAAAGCCAGCGCCCGAGAAGTGAGCACTCTGGCCATTAAAAATTGTCTGGGCAGCCCCGTCGGCATTCCCCGGTAGGTGCTCCTCGGGCAGTAAGCAATAAACTTACTCCTTCTCAAAGAGGGGAGGCAAAGCCTGGGAGGATGCACCTCCTAGAACTGCGCAGGACAAAGCAACAGACAGGTGGAATCAAGCCCCGAAGGACAAGACGACACCGGTCTATAGAGTGCAGTATCCATCGGAACAGATACTACACTTACTCCCTGCCAGGTAAGTATTGTCAGTATTAGTATGAGATATAACGCAACAGAGGATTTAACACTGGTCTACCGGACCATCAACATTGTCTATATTCAAAACTATAATCTATCCGGAAGTGAAAATAACAAAAAGAAAGGGTTTAAAGGCAATCGAGGATAAAGAGTTAAAGAGGCAATCCAACTTCCACCCACTCTGCCGTTCTCTCTGTTCTCTGAAAGTCAACTTGCTCTTAATCCAAAAATTTGGTCATACTAATATCACGACGACCTATGCAAAGTAACTGTCAACCAGAGCCACCTAGCTAAAAAAACAGAAGAAAAGCTAATCTGCAAAGGGGAGATAACTCAATTTGCAACTTGACCGCTAATTCCATCTCAAATAACAGATATTTTCACTAAGGCAAATTGAATATGATGTAGCTGCTCTTTTTTCAAATGTTCCAACCATTCCTTCTTGATATTACCTACTAATAACATATAATCAACACAGATGGCGTTCGCATACGTAAAAAGATGTAAATGAAATTAATGTACTCTTTAAATTAAATTACTTTCTATTCTGCAAAACATACATACAATTAAACATTTCTGCTATGCTCATGTGAAAAATAGACAGACATTAGACAATAGGCATTATAATATATTTTCATCGAGTATAATCTGTAAACTTAAATAGCAGAATGAATATGATTATTGATTTTTTGAAACACAGGCTGCAACCCACTTTTCAATTGAATGACTTTTTATTAAGCAAACTATGCACACAATTAAACATTTCGCTTATCTACAATAAAAAATGTATATTTTAACAAGGCAGCAAATTTATTTAAAGGCGAGAAAATAAATAAACGTTTACAGTTAATTGATATTTGTTAATAAATAACTCTGCAATATCATTTACCGGATGGCCACATATTTCTAAGCAAGCTTTCTGTTTACGCTAACAAATACTCTTTCGACTAAAAACCTTCTTTCTTTTTTTTGCTGACATCCTAAATTTCCATTACACTATTAACTCCCCTTACGCTCCATCTAACTATTATATAATTGCGTTTAGCTGACACGAACCCATTCCCGGCATTCTCTAAGATGAGATTGTTTATTAAAAGCAAAAATCGTCGATGCTGTGAAAAGAACAAGAACAAACATTCTTCAAGTGCATGCATTCTATCTGACTTCTGTGGATGACTTTATAAAGCTCCCTTTCTTGGGTAGAGCTTATTTGTAAAGATATCGCCAACTGCCACTAGCTTCAAGAAATAGATTATTGGGTAAAACTAATTCGAGCTCCCGGCACTTGACCTTGTTTACATTGAGATATCACTTACATTCAGTCAGTGTCGTATGATAGCACAGGGGTAGAGGCGCCGACTGTTGAGTTCATATCCCGGCTTGAGGCACTAGCTAGTCAAGCCGAACTGAAGAGCTGTGATACAGCGATACAGTCTTATGTGGATGGCTATATACAGCTCCCTTTCTTGGGTAGAGCTTATTTATAAGAATATCGCCAACTGCAACTAGCTTCAAGAAATAGATTATTGGGTAAAACTATTTCAAGCTCCCGGCACTTGACAATGTTTACATTGAGATATCACTTACATTCAGTCAGTGTCGTATGATAGCATAGGTGTAGAGGTTCCAATCTCGGCTTGAGGCATTAGCTAGTCAAGCCGCACTGAAGAGTTGTGATACAGCGAAACAGTATGTATGTGGATGGCTATATGAAGCTTCCTTTCTTCGGTAGAGCTTTTTTATAAGGAAATCGCCAATTGCCATTAGCTTTAAAACTAATTCGAGCTCCCGCCACTAGACAGTGTTTACATTGAGATATCACTTACATTCAGTCAGTGTCGTATGATAGCGCAAAGACTCGACTTTAAGCTCGACGGTTTAGTTTCAATCCCGGCTTGAGGCACTAGCTGGTCAAGTTGAACTGAAGAACTGTAATACAGCGAAACAGTCCGTATGTGCATGAATATATATATATATATATATATATATATATATATATATATAATGCGATTTGTAAAAACCGAGTTACAGTCCACCGATCGACGTGAATTAACATCTCTGAAGATTGCGTAAGCATTAAACATCGATGTATGTAGGTAAAACTAATTTATATTTACTTATATATATATATATATATATATATATATATATATATATATATAAAGGTAAAGGTCGCATAGTCTGGACGCCCATGGCCGTAGCGGCGGTGATTTGTTAAGAATCACCGTGTCTAGGGCACAGCATATGGAAGGCGGAGCCTTTCTAACCTGACCAAAGTTACAACTTCATGCTAAATTTCAGAGAAATTCAATGGATAATTGCAGAGAAAAATCCGGACGGACGGACGGACATGCCTCAAAACATAAGTCCTCCGATTTTATAAATCGGGGGACAAAAAGTGTTTATAGCTAGACACATATTTGCTGTGACTTTCTTACAAGATGCCAGACATCACCCATTAGTACTGATATCCCAACCGAGGGATCAGTGTATGAGTTTAACTAACCCTTTGTTTAGATCTCGCTTGCACTTTGTTCACAGCAGATAGATTTGTGATTTTATTGTTCATGGGTCCCGTGACCTATATTATTACACGAATTATTGAAATCTTCCTTAGCTTCTAGTTCTTTTTTATGCCGTACATACAATCTTAGTATTTAGTTATTTCTTACTCTCTGCTCTTTTTTGTAACAGAATCATTGCGGATGTGACTTTAACCCTAGTTGCCCCTCTCTCCATTTTGTCCCATAACTTTACGGCATGTTTAACACCTATATTTTTGTAACTTCTTATCGTGGATGTTATGCTCAGAAAGTGCGTCTTTCGAACTCAAAAGATCTATACGGAATTATAACTGACTATATTATTTCATAAACGGAAGTAGATTTGTATCTTTCCGTCAGCGATGACCGGGTAAAAAACGTAAGTAATTATATGACATTGTGAGTATTGCCTGATGTGAAGATAAAACTTCAACATCCACTAAACTGTCAGTTAGAAGTGATTAAACTTAACAGTTTATCCGTTGAGCACGGTTAGGGTTACCCGGACCGAGAACAAATTTAATACACGTGTCAGTTTGAAATTCTAAATAGATTCTCGAGTACGACATAAAAATCCACGCGGTCAATGAGACGCAACTGAAGAATGTCGGATATTACATCGGCCGAAACGTTGTGAGAACAAACTTCAAGAAGAGAACAGAAGTAGAAATAATCTAAATAATAAAAGTCATCAATCCTCGTCTCATTATTTCTAAAGCTTAAAACTAGCTGATTGACAGACTGCCAGAGCGTCGAGCAACAGACAGACACAGTCATACGTTTCTAATAAGAGATCAGAAAGAACCTTCCTTATAGTCTTCTCGTCGCATCTTAAACAGTTAACATTGAAAAGAGTATAGTCAGCACAATATAATAACATGTCTGATTTAATCGCCAAATCATCAGTGAATGTTCCAATACCAATTCGTATCGTTATCGGATACCCGTGACGTCACAACGCTGACTCTACCCAAGAATCGCTAGAAACCAAACGGGAGATAACTTTAATAAAACAAAAAAGAAAAAAAAACTTCAATCAATCGAACAGTTACAATCTCCTTACCAATATGTCTGTACTGCCTCTTCTATTTTGTGTTATTATAAGGATCAATACAATTATAATGTGCAAACTACATTCTAGATTAGTTCCAAAATCGATTGAAATTGCTTGATGTATTCGGAAAAGGGAAATAAATCGGATTCATCTAAACGAAAGACACAACATTTTATCGACTATTTCCAAAGCAATAATTAGTTCCTTCAGAATATGGTATTGAGAAGGTAAATATCAATAATCGAAGACGATGCTTTGCACACAAAAGAGACAAGAAAAAGAGACAGAAGCCCGCGCCATTTTATATTTGTTTATTGAGCCTCTTTCGGAATCGCGTTTATCAATAATACAACATCAATTTTTAATAAAACAACAATATATATATTTATCTCTCTCTTTCTCTCTCTCTCTCTCTCTCTCTCTCTCTCTATATATATATATATATATATATATATATATATATATATATATATATATATATATATATTTAAATTTTGTATAGTTAGGCAACATTCCTTCTTTTATACATATCTGGTTGAACAGGAGTGCCAACTTCTGTTTGTTCCTTTTTTATCCAATCTTTCTATTCGTCGGACGATAGATCTTGTGCTTTTAATAATGGACTGTAAGAAACCTCCATATTTAACGCGAACGTTTTCGACCATCATTGGTCGTCTTCAGGCGGATGATTGATCAATGCAAAATAAAATTGGTGAATTTATTTAAAAAGACGTTTCCTGAAGACGACCAATGATGGTAGAAACGTTCGCGTCAAATATGAAGATTTCTTACACTCCTTTATTAAAAGCACAAGATCTATCGTCCGACGAATAGAAAGATTGGATCAAAAAAGGAACAAACAGAATGTGTCGCTCCAATCTAGGCTGGGCACTGTAGGGCGTAGTATTAACATAGCAGTCGGTGTAGCTTTCATGCGTGTTACTTCAATAGTTTAACACTCTTGACAACAGCTACCGTTAATATGTTTTAACTCTGTCTAATATATAATATTGTTCATAGTGGCATTGTGGGCTAATTTTTTTGAAACATGCCTTCTGTTCAAGAGTGTTGAATCATGCGACTGGTATGAATAGTAATCTCTACACTAGCAATTCCAAAAATTATGAAACGTATACGTATGTAGATGAACAAATATTTATAAATTATTAAATATATATATATATATATATATATATATATATATATATATATATATATATATAATTATTTCCACAATCAGAAAAAAATATATAGTATAAATATTGTGTTATATAAAAGTGTGTTTCACCAACAGACGGCGTCGTTTCAGGCTTTCTTATCGCAGAAAGGACAACAATATTTTAAATTTCAAACAGGGCTCTACTTTTAAGACTATTACATCTTTCAAAAGGGGTTATTAACTCTTAATATGTTTTTTATGAAAGTGTTTTACCCTATATATATATAAATATATATATATATATATATATATATATATATATATATATATATATACATAAGAGAATAGAACAGAGATACAGAAGGCAAACAGAGAGAAATACGTATACACAAAGTGAGATAGATGGTTATGTTTTATTTGCATGTTTTGAATCACAACAATTAATTTTCGTTTAGTTATAAAAAATTAAAGTGATCGACCATATTCAATGGGTACTCCAAGGCTTCCAAAGTTTAAGGGAGATAACTTTATGTTTCCATGAGTATTCCAGTTACACTTGATACCCACTTTTAAATGCAAAGTGTTTAATATGGTGACCTCAAGTACCATATTTTAATGTATTTCGTACGCCTTGAACACTCTTACTATTAGGTCAAATGGGTCGGCTAACTAATGCACATTCGAGATTATTCATTCAATGAGATTACTTGATAACAAGTGGCTATAATTTTTGGTGTATATCTTTTCCAAGAGTATTAGTAGCGAAATGATTTGATTAATTAAAATGAGTAATGATATCTTGAGAAAAATTGCCAACCGTGGCGATAGATAAAGAAACACTGAGAGAGAATATGCAAAAGCGAAGAATAGAAAAATCTATGCCGCCTAGGGTGACAAAAACTTTGAAAGAGAAGCATTAAATAAAGGAGTCAAAAACAAAAAGAGATGAAGGCCTAGAAGAATGGAAAAAATAAAAACCTATACATAAACAGTTAGTAAGAACATTCGTTATTTCTTAGAGTTAGTTTTGAACGGAAATCATCATCAATGGTTAAAGATTAAAACAATTACACTCGATCGATAAGGCACGGTTTTTAAGTTCGCGTGCAAACCCCTTGCATTGAGTAATATGATTAGAACATTAAATGTAAAAGAAAATATTAGATAGAAATAATACATAGAACAACAAAAATATAAATCAATAAATGATGTCTAAATGCACTTCATGTTTTTTTCAGCCAGTAGGTTTAAATTTTTATCAGCACTGAGGATACCTATCAAAAATGGGTTTTGAACATCATGTATATCATCAAGAGATATGTAATTGAGGTAGGCTGAAACATCTCTATGAAAAATAAAAACTGTTTCTTGATGAATTTGTGAGAATGCTCTATGGAAGAATGTATCTCGAACAATAGCAATACAACTAATAGTAACATAAGTTTCACTACCAAAAACCTTTCCCGAAGGCTCATCTTACACCTCCCTGACACTAGCTGTATTTTCAAACATCTAAAAAACATGACTGTCCACATTCTCAATATAGACACATCCTAGTTAATAATACTAAAATAATACAGCACGATACCAACATCAATTAATTTATTATTTTATTAAAAACTGTGGTCTGCGGCTACAGTAGTCAAATGACATCCCGTAGCTGCAATCAGCCCTCCATGCTAGTCCCAGGCTATCTTGTCTTGTCATGGGCAAGTTGTCGTAGGCAATGCAGTTGTTTCGCTGTACGTAGTGGTCCTAGTCCCGCCTGCCTGAGGTCAGCACGTAGTGTGCCCAGCAGATGTGTGCAGTTCCGTCCTAGTCGCGGTTGGTAGGCTTGTGAGCCAGTAACAGCAAAGTCTAGTGCCCTCTGTGCGGGAGTGTCAGGATCCATTCGTAGGACATGGCCTAACATAGACCATCTTTGTTCAGCGACCTTTGTGGAGAGGGGTTGTCCGTTGCACAGCTCGTATAGTGCCGTGTTGCTGTTAAGTTTTTTCAGCCAGCAGTGACCTGTGATGGAACGGAGGTGTCTGCGGTGAAACGCATCCAGCTTGTCAAGCGTGACTTTTGAAGAAGAAACTCACTAAACTTACATACACGAATTTGAGCGTAATACGCGATAAGCTATTTAGAAAAATTGAAATAATAAAAGAATGATTATCAAGTTAAATCACCCCGTGTTATTTAATAATGTTTAATAATGTTTGCCTAAATGAAAATAGGCTGCCCAAATACGCCCACTATATTAATAAGTATATTTATATATATATATATATATATATATATATATATATATATATATATATATATATATATACATACACACACACACACACACACACACACACATATATATATATATATATATATATATATATATATATATATGTATGGGAAATGAAAAATGAAGAACCAAGAGATATTTTTTTATATATTCACCAACGTTTCGTGTTTATTTGTAAGACTTTCTCAGAATGATAATTTTAAGAAAAATGTCATGCAAGTACATCGAAATATTGATGGGTCGATGAGAACAAGTAGTAGCCGTGGCTGCTTACAGCACTGGACCAAGGCGTTGGTTTGTTAAAAATCATCCTTCCTTTCTCATATATATATATATATATATATATATATATATATATATATATATATATATATATATATATATTAATATATATATATATATATATATATATTAATGTTTGTACTACAGAAAAATAAAAGAACATTGGTACGGTCGGTTTCAAATCCTAACAAAGGGGGATTATAAAAGGCCTCTATACTTGACTCTTGTAAGACTCTGTTTATGTTTGTTTTCTTGGAAAATAGTGACTGACGTGTTATTTAACACTCTGACGATATTTAAATGTTCTGCTTAAATATAATTTTCCTAATATTACCTAATATTTGCCACTTCGGTATTTCTACCTCCGAATCCTGTTGGTATTTGAGTCATGGTTGAGCAAAAACAGTGTTTTTCGTTTTGTCTTTAAAAAGTTTGTCAATACCATACTAATGTGATTTTGATCACATGCTTAGGAGATTAAAATTTTTAAAATAAAGAATTAAAATATTGATTTAAATATTAAGAAAATATTGTAAGATAATATTTAAAATACATGAAGCAATCTACCGCCGAACAGGGAGAAAAGGGAAAACCAGAAATAGGATAATAATGGGTATTTGTATAGGTTTAAAAAGCCACCGATTTTTTTTCAAAATGAACCATCGTTGTGAGTGAAAAAATCCATATAAATATATATATATATATATATATATATTTTGTTGATGATTTTATTCTATTAATTGCGACAAAACATATTCTGTTTCGTTAACACTCGCAAATAGCGTCCACTTCAAGTTGATGCTATTTGCGAGTGTTAACGAAACAGAATATGTTTTGTCGCAATTACTGGAATAAAATCATCAACAAAAAAATATATTTTGCACTGAATTTTCATTGAGCACTCTCATAAACCCGGTTTCAACTTCCTTCGGATTCATACCCCCTGGATATTGGTAACAAGTTAATTATATATATATATATATATATATATATATATATATATATATATATATATATATACAGGGTGGGCCAAAATAAGGGTCCTATCTTTAAATTTGAATAACTTGAATTTGAATAACTTCCACAAAATAAAAGTTAAACCCACCAAACTTTATGTGTGTGTAGACTGACCCTTCCGAGATTTTTTGAAATAAACAAAACAAATTTTAGCCGAAAAACACTTCTTAAAACTTACAAAAACTAAAGCATTGTTTTTTACACTGTTTTGAGTTTTTTAAGCAAAAATAATGTTTTCTAAATGAGGGTACGTTCCTTAGGGCTAATACGGCTCATGCTTGCTTCGGAAGGGGTCCTTTACTTATTCTAAAAAAATTTTTTTTTAAATCAATAAATAAAAAAGTTATGAATTTTTAAAAATAGGACCCTTATTTTTGCCCACCCTGTATATATATATATATATATATATATATATATATATATATATATATATATATATATATATATATATATATATATATATATATATATATATATGTGATTTTATGAAGGCTTACCAAAGCATTCCTTTCAGGACACCAATGATCACCATTAAAGATATGGTGATCATTGGTGTCCTGAAAGGAATGCTTTGGTAGGCCTTCATAAAACTAAATGCTCTGTACTCTGTAATCGAGTATCATCGAGCTTGTTTTTATTGGAACAACCCCGGTCTTCACTGAATGATCTATTTTATAAGTGAAAAATCTAAATCTATATATATATATATTTTTTTAAATTCCCGAAACAATTTTTCATGGTAAACAACTGATGATCCCTTAAAATAGTGTTAGAAACTAACTAATATAATAACTGTAAAAAATAAATTGACTTACATGAGTGATTTTCCACTGGAAGACTTGAGACTATAAGTTTTTTTGTTTTTTTTATAAAGTTTTAATGGTTGAGAAACTTCCGAGACTATATATATATGGGAAATGAAAAAGGAAAAACGAAAAGATGTTGTTTTTTTATGTATTCATCAACGTTTTGTCTTTATTTGTAAGACTGCCTCAGGATGATAATTTTTAGAAGAAATGTCATGCAAGTACATAGAAATATTGGGTTGACATGAGTGGTTAATGAAAAGTAGTAGGCACTAACGGGCTGAGAGAAGACGGTGGCAGGGAGTGATTTCGAAACGTTGATGAATACATAAAAAAACAGAGTTTGGTGTTTCCTTTTTCATTTCCCATTACGTCGGAGTACCTTTCGTTCTCATATATATATATATATATATATATATATATATATATATATATATATATATATATATATATATGAGACAAAAAAGTGAGCTAAAAAAATCGAGAATATTGCATAATATTTTTTTATCAACAATTCAAAATCAATTAATAATAAAACTTGTGAGTGAAAATGTGGAATTCAGTTTCGGTAACTCTCCGCATTTGGTGCGTGACTTTCTGCTCATCTATTTTGGATAGCGATGCAAACGCAATTAGGGAAGAACTCAATCAGGATTCAAGATAACCCTTATAATTGAGACGGATGGTCATACGAACGTACCCGTTACACATCCCTTCGCACCCCCCTTGTCCTACCAGCACTCTGCATCTTGACACAATGGACAAACGAGAGAAAACGATAGAGTATTGCGGTCGGCCATTTTTCCCTCATTTCGTTCGTCTTCTGGAAGAATGGATAGGACTGTCCATAGCATGAAAGCCTTCCCGCTAATAATGACTACATTCACGATGCACATTCTCTCATATAATAGCAACAATCTCACATTCATTAAAGGGCACACTTATCTATGCATAATAAGGATTAAACTTACAAGTACTCCCTCGTATATTTACTTCTCTAACAATTTCGCGATATAAGATGGTATAGAACGATTCCTATATAAATATAAATTCTACATTACGGCCCTAACAATTGTAGAGGAGCGTTTTATTTTGTAACGCACATATATATATATATATATATATATATATATATATATATATATATATATATATATATATATATATATATATATATATATATGATTTCGACGTATGAGTGCCCCGTCAGGGGCTGCCCGCGCATGTAATTGTAAGGGTTTCACAATCACCAACAACACCTCTCCTGAGTCGACACTGCTTGATTCCAATGGCAAGTAGTTCAAGACGACTGGAAACAATGCCGAGATAAGCAGAGAGCACATACAGCACCTGGTGTTCCCTAAATGGTCACCCATTTAGTACTGGACAGGCTCGACGTCGCTTAACTTCGGTGATCTAACGGGAACTTGTGTGTCAACGTGATTGTGCCGTATGTATATATATATATATATATATATATATATATATATATATATATATATATATATATATATATATATATATATATATATATATATATATATATATATGTGTGTGTGTGTGTGTGTGTGTATATATATATATGTGTATATATGTATATGTATATATATATATATATATATGTGTGTGTATATATATATATATATGTATATATATGTGTGTATATATGCATATATATATATATATAGTCTAAAGAAGCTTTGAGTTATTTTAAACAAAAAGACAAAAAAAAAAGGAAAATGCAGTTTAAATTCCCACAGAAACTAACTAAATCCAAAATAGTGCAGACTTAACATTCGTTGGAAAATTCATAAATAAATAAAATATATAATAGTAAGTAAATAAAATAAAAAGGGGGATTAAGTATCTAACAGCGAAACAAAAACAGGAGACCCTAACGTAAGCATCTAATATTAACACGGGGATCATCAGCTGTTTACCATGTAACTGTTTCGGAGATTTAAAAACAGGACAGTTATATGCATGGCTCTCCAATGGTACAGATAAAACTACCATTTCCCCAATCAAGTGTCGAAATAATTCAGCTTAAAATGTTACTTATATATATATATATATATATATATATATATATATATATATATTATTTTATTATTACCAGAAATTTGGACACATGATCTGATGTGGTTTTGGAAAGCCAGCGTACTAGGATTAGCGCGCTCTGGCCTACAAAACATGCCAGAGCGACCTCGTGAACATTCCTCGATCGGTCTCGTCTGACGCTTTGTAACAAACCCAGCCCTTCCCAAAGAAAAGGAAAATCCTTGTGGGGTGGGCATTCTGAGACTTGACTGAACAATAACTAAGTCCGACAGAACAGGACCAGACTAAACCACAACGACTCACCCTCTGTTGGACTAGTTGTCGATGATCTATTCTCGACTCGGTACAAGTACACTTACGCAAGCTGTGCCAGGTAATCTTTGGTAAAGTATATTAAGGTCTTCAATAAGCTATTCGGTATGTTGTATATTGAATTTTAAATCGAAGAAAAAATAGTAATTTTGTGTATGAAACTAATTTATACAAAGTAAGGTAAATAGTTCGTAAGAGAATGAGAGTTCAAAGTGTCCGTGAACGTTTTAAGTGAAATAAGGTATGACGGGAAATGTAATATAGAGTCGATGAAGGAATAACACATTCGCTGCTGCTGCTGCTTTTAGCTAAGATAAAAGTGTAGTATCTGTTCCAATGGATACTGCACCCCATAGACAGGTATTGTCTTGGCCTTCGGGGCTTGATTTACGCCGGTCTATGGGTCTGTCCTGTGCAGTTCTAGGAGGTCCATCCTCCCAGGCTTCGCTTCCCCTCTTTGGGGAGGAGTAAGTTTATTGCTGAGGCGCCCTACCTGGGAATGCCGATGGGGCTGTCCAGACAATTTGTAAACCCCACTTTCCCGACCCGACCGTGGGTCACATCTTACTTGTCGGAGTAGGATAAAACTGGCCTTGTGCCTAACTCCTGGAGAGGAGTAAATAATACTACTACTGTTATTGAATATTACTTCCATGAAAATAAATGTGATGTTTAAGTTTGAAATAACATTTCGTCGGTTCGTCTGTATCTCAGTTAACTCAAGTTTGAACAAGAATTGGTGTTACTTAACGTCTCTACCATGCATCTTAGACTTTTTCCGTCTATCGGTCGGTCCATTCCGCTTAAGTTTTGAATATAAGTATGTCACTCTGTTGATCTGTCACGCTTATTGGTCCCCCGATTTATAATATCAAGGGACTTATGTTTTGAGGCATTTCCGTCTGTCCGGATTTTTCTTCGCAACCATCCATTGAATTTCTTTGAAATTTTGCATGAAGTTGTAACTTTGGTCAGGTGAGAAAGTGACATTATCCGATTTTTGAAAAAAAAAACTCTGGTCAAAACCCCCAGGGTCTCAAAAGGCCCCGAAATGGCAAAAAATTACATTTTTTTTTGCCCCATAACTTTTCATCCATCCATTCAATTTCTCTCAAACTTGGCCAAAATGTGGAGGTAATTGTTCATAATAGAAAATAAGTATCGCTGACTTTGCAAAAGATCTGGTTCGCGCCCCCAGGGGGTCAAAAGCTCCCAAAATGGCAAAAAATGACCATTTTCTCCCATAGCGTTTGATCCATCTATTCAATTTTTCTTAAACTTGGTCAAAATGTAGAGGCAATTGTTCTGGATATAAAATGAGCATCCTTGACCTCAGAAAAATTCTGGTTCGCGCCCCCGGGGGTCAAGGGGGGGGCAAAAATGCCCAAAATTGCCCATATTTATTGCATTTTACACTCGCCACATCGAGTCACATACAGAGGGCGACCAAGCACGCGCGGCTTGTATTCTAATTAATCTTGTACCGTATAGTCTTTCGGTCATATTTCAGTTTGAAATATAATTTTTCGGTTTGTTTTGTGTGTTCACTCTTATTAATTGTGAAATAGTATTTCAGTGATGAAGTAGATTCATCTTCGTAATATATGTTCTAGATTTCTCTCTAAGCCCTTCTTGGTTATTTTAGGGAAATTAACATACAGTAAGTTGGCGAGACAGTTTAATAAAATAAATAACCAAGCAGTTACGATAATTTACTGTTGTCCTAATCGCCTTGGTTTAACCCGATAGAATCAGTTATCGACTGAAAGGGTCCAGGTGAAGCTTGCAAACATGTGATAGTACTACTATTGAACGGAAAGGGATCGAACGCAGCGCACAAAGTCATCAATCTTCGCCTAGAATCTAATTTAATATCACCACATCCACCGCGTTCAATTTTTAGTCTCGTTGATAGTAAATGGCATTCGCCCGCGGGAAGAGTTTTAGAAAGCATTAGTTAAAAGCTGTTGAAAAGATCTTTGATTTTCACTTCTGTTCAAATCTAATGAATACAATTTCAAAATAGCAACATTTCCAGGCTTTTCTACGCGCTTTTATTTGCTTTATTCGGCTTTTATTTTGATGGATTTGTAGACGCGTCCTCGAATCTATACACGGCGCTTTCTTGTCGGTCACTCTGTCACGTTAATGTTTGAAACTATATTTTCATAGCTAAATGCACGTATTAACTTGAATCGTCTTCTTTTAGGCCCGTGTTATCAGAACTGATTCGGTTGGCCCGTAAACACTTCCGTTTCAAATAGCATTTTCCTCATTCGTGGAATATTGTTGCCACATCTGGTCTGGTGCATCATCTACTAGTCCTTCCCTCTTTGACAAGGTCCAAAAAAGAGTCTCCAACCTAATAGGTCTCTCACTGTCAATCAAGCTCCAGTTCCTGTCTCATCGCCGCAATGTAGCATCCTTGTGCTTGTTTTACAAATACTTCAATGGATTCTGCTCCGATGAATTGGCTACTCTGATGCCCCCTCGACGTAAGTGAACTAGACCAACTCGACAATCAACTAAATCACATCCATTCACTGTGGAGGTACCCAGATGTTGGAGAGCTTTCAACTCAAATAGCTTCTTAACTCGTGCTGCTGGCCTCTGGGACTCCCTCCTTGCCCCCTGTAACCCCGACGGTACTGCCATGCAGAAATTTAAAACTAATGTAAACAGACATCTCGTTGCGCAGATCCCAATTTAGGTTGACCCCCCTAACCTTCTCCCTTTTCTTTCTTCTCAGTTGACCCTTACGTCTACAGTGGCGGCCTGTCTTGTTTGTGTTGAACTATGTTTAAAAAAAAAGAAAATATTATAACATTTTCGTTGGTAATCTTACGTTATATATAACTAGGAATAATTAGCGCCATCCGGTTGGGTATCTTTGCAACTATATATAATGGAAGTTGTAAGATTGCTAATCTAAAGCCGACTGTGAGAATTTCCTGTTGACGTATGCTCCCTATTCCCCACAAAGAAAAAGATAATATCAGAGAAGATAGTCTCATGACAACAGACAAAGTAAATACATAATCTTCTAAGGAGGGGGTAATTCATGGCAACAGATCTGTATGTACATTAGCCCTTTACCACAAAACACGAAGGTAAGAATTTGGACGATGTTATCGTCACAACAGAAAAGATACTACACAACTTCGGCATCCAAAAAGAAGAATGTAATCTTTGCCAGGATGTTACCATGACAACAGAACAGATACTACACTATCCCCCCAAAAGAAAAGAAAAAAAGATAATACCTGGGAGGGTGGTATTAGGATGGGAGAACATATGCTACACTTATTATTTCAAAGAAAGCCATCATGCCTGGGAAGATGTTCTCATATCCACAGAACAAATAATATACTGCCCACCTTGTATTGAGCATTTAAATATAGTACACTCGTCTGAAATACTATAGTACACTACATTGAGTATTAATAAGATTAATAGTTTTGTTTCGGCTTCCGGCACACATATGCAGCATCTACATTTTTAATGAAATTAATAGTATAGTTTCGGTTTCCGACACACACATATACAACATCTCCATTTTTAATGAAAGTAATAGTATAGTTTCGGATTCCGACACACACATATACAACATCTCCATTTTTAATAAAAGTAATAGTATCATTTCGAATTCCGCAAACTTATACACCATCTCCATTCTTAATAAAAGTAATAATATCATTTCGGATTCCGCAAACTTATACACCATCTCCATTCTTAATAAAAGTAATAATATCATTTCGGATTCAGATAAAGATATACCAAATCTCGATTAGTAATATATATATATATATATATATATATATATATATATATATATATATATATATATATATATATATATTCATGGATTATCTGGCTTATACTTAGATACAATGCCCATTACTCGGTCAGATTTTAGTTAATATATCGTGTTAATTGAGCTGTCATGGTCAAGTTTTAAATGGTAATTGTGTTGCTGAAATTCTGAAGAAAAATTACATTGGTATGTTAGACTTCAGTTTAGATTTGAAATAACATCTTTGGTCTGCTACGCCTAATGTCGAGATACCATTTACTACACCTTATCAGGTTTCATTTTGAAATATCAATGCTATTGGTTAGTCACAAGCTTAAGTGTTATGTAGCATCGTCGTTGATCTGTAATAATAGAGATTTGAATATCAGTGTTGTCTGTTTGTACCGTTTGAGTCTTAAATAACAATTCCGATCGACTGTCACCTTTTAGTCTGAAAATAAAATGGTGATTCTGAAACTCGCAGATGGTACGGCGTATCCTAACGATCGCCGTCAGGTTTATTCTACTCGTCATCGAATTTTTGTTTTTCATGTATTTGGTTTGTAACTGACTTACGAATTTGTTAAAACGTTTTAATTTAATTCCCCGTCCGCTGAGTGAATTATCGCAGCGATTTGAGCGAATCATTCGTTTATGAAGTTCCAACGTTTTCAGTAGGTAGCGCGATTTGAAGATTCGCACCCCCCCCCCTCCGTGCTCCCCGGATCTTCGGTTACGTGACCGACGCCGCTGTTCGCCTGGCAGAGGGTATGCTTTTACACAGCTACTGCGGTACTCAGCCAGGAGGCGTGAATCTCTCTTCCGCCACAAAATCGATTAACTCCAAGCTTTTAGGTGTCTATCTATAAAACACAAATGGAATTAACAATAGCGGAAGTAGACACGATTGACTCAGTTTGTTTAGTCATAGATTTAATGAATTCGACCAGAAAATAAATTAAGATGGTTTGTTCGTTCGTTTAGTCTCCCTCGCCTTCTTTTTATAGACAGTTTGAAAGAAGCTTAAGACACGGCTAAAACATAACATATCTCATAACCAAAATGTGCATAATATAACAACAACGAAATATGATTATCGCAAAGACAGGAGATCCCTATTAGCCTTAGTCTTGAAAATACCAAGGCTATAGGTAGGAGGAAAACAGTCAGCAAGAATAGAGTTCTACAAACCTGCAATTCTTGGAAAGAGGCTACTGGAATAAAAAGCTGTATTACAATAGGATATCAAAACAGCGAATTGATGGAGACCACTAGACCAAAGAGTCAAACGAGCTGGAACAAAGGAAGCAGAGAATAGATCACACAACTCTGAAGAACACATGCCATGATAGTATTTATAGAAAAGACTGAGACTAGCAACATCACGTCTGTGAGAAAGAGGGTGCAGAGAAGAAGAAAGCGTAGAGTCAATCAAATTAGAAATACGTTTCTGAACTTTATTACCAACCCTCAAATGGGACAGAGATTCACCAGCCCAAATATATAAACAGTATTCCATACACAGTTTGATGGTAAATTTGGAGAGATAGAAAATAGCCTCAGATGTGTTAAAGTGTTTGGAACGATAGTGAGTACGGACATTCCTAGAAGCAGAAAGAGCAATGTATGAATTCGAAGAAAGATTTAGTGAGAGAGAAATGCCAAGAAGTTTCAGAGTGTATTTTTCCTCAAGAGCAGAGCCAGCCATTTACTTATTGTATTTAAACCGTGCGTCATACACGCAGAAAATTAAATTATCGTCATCACCTTTTCCAACCTGCTCCCATGCAAAGTGTTTTTCTTCACTTTCTACAATTTTACCGAACTTTTTCAACGGAAACTTACCTCCCGGACAATTGTATATCTTTTTCACGAAATTTTCTTTTCATTCAGTACGTTTTTTGACAAAAATTATTTTAATAATCTTTAAAAATAATTCTCATATTTTTCAAATATTTGAACTTTGGTTTTTTCGAAAGCCAACTTATCCATCTGTATTTCTCCTCTGATGATAAGATTTCGATCTTTGAAAAGCCTTGGCTTAAGGAAAGAAAAATAAACACTAGTTTATTACTGACAACCTTGCATTGAACAATTGAAATTTGAAATAAATTTGGACAATCGTCTCATATTTATCACTCTTTTTTCTTATATCTCTCTCTCTCACTATATATATATATATATATATATATATATATATATATATATATATATATATGTGTGTGTGTGTTAATGTTTATTATCTATTTTTTTAAATCGGGACTCATCAGCATAGAGATATGACTATTCACTACCGGTCATGCGATTCGAAACCCCGGACTACAAGAATTTTTCAACTCAAATCCGACGTCTTTAAACGCTCGGCCAATTTTCACCAGCGAATAAACGATGATAATTTGACACTTTATCGGCGGCTTAACCTCTAAGCATTCTACTTCTTTTAAGGGAAGGAGCGATGCATTATAAAGCAAGTGACGTCATGCTGTGTTAATACTACCATTACAGTGCTCTACTTTTTCGAGGAGCGACATATATATATATATATATATATATATATATATATATATATATATATATATATATATGTATATATATATGTATATATATGTATATATATATGTGTATATATACATATATGTGTATATATATATATGTATATATATATATATGTGTGTGTATGTATATATATATATATATATATATATATATATATATATATATATATATATATATATATATATATATTAGTTTTGTTTGATAGGAAGAGATCGAACAGTGCTGGATTATTTCATAATAAAACCATATTTATTTATTAATGATGTTACAGACGACCGGATCTAATCAACATCGTACTTTAGGTTTCAAGCCGGGAGCGGACACATATTGAAAAAAACAGTATTCTATTAAATGTATTCAGGTTCATAAATAAATCGCTACCAGATGAACTTCAGCCATATGTTATCCATACGGAAGCGGGAGATCATTCTGATAGAAGTCCGCTGTTTTTTTATATTTATTTTCTTTATGTTATCTCACCCGCTGTTTACCATTGACTTATTAACCCTAACCCTTACCCTAACCCTAACCCTTATCTGGTAAGCACATCTTTTAGGTAGTAATCTGTCTTCAATGACCTTTTCTTTCAATGATCTTTTACCACGCGGGAGACGAGAAGCTTGTAAATCTGTCAAAACATTATGGATATGGATCCTTTACATAGCTGGAGTCTGGTAGCCGGGATGAATGTAAAAAAAACATGAATCATATTTTGTTTGTATAACGTACTTTATGGACATGTTAATATAACCATTTTTCTGTCATCTGCGCTTCTTGTCTATCACGCACGATTACTCCAATAATAGTTCAATAACATTTTATTACACAAACATTAAACTCCTTCTGATAATCTCTAATTATAGTACATGTTCTTCTTGCATATACAGCGATAGAAACTACCAATGCATTGTAAACCTCTTAATATTTTAAACGTCAAAATGCAGAAGTTTATATACCTATTCCCCCTATAAATGCCAGATAACAGTCCAGGAACAACTGAGTCAAGAAATCCAAAATCTTCGTTTTTTTATCAACTATTTCGTTGTATATTGAGAAATCATTTTCAGAACATGGAAATAATTTGGAATTTTTCTGGGTTTACTTTCATGCCCGATTTCAGGCAAAAAGTCTCAAGCTCAGAAGTAAAGAGTCTTAACTCATCAGACACAACGTGTGTGGGCAATCAGCGTTAAACATATTAGTAGAGAGCTCATAGCTAAGCACCAATATTGATTACAGGCTTTCCAGTATATAAATCGCAAATTTTTAGAAACTTTGAAGAGGGTCATATATAAAAGACTACTTTGGAGTACTCCTTCATTTACTTTTACAAAACATGCAGTTACATATTTGTTGACTTTTACCAAAATATTTTACTCAGGTAGATCTTGACAGACAGATGACCTCGGCTCAGGGACGCGTTTGCCTGACCTTCCTGTGTGGATTTTAATAACACTGGTTTACAAAAAAAATGTTGGTCTGAGGCAAGAATGGAGATAAATGTTTTTTTGTTAATTTAGGTGCTCAGAATTCAAAATAAAAAAAAGTTTTGATCTATCACCTCTAGTTGTCTGGCTTTTAAATAGTCTCATTTTATTATAAACAGAGAATAAATGTGCATATTCCAAGAGTCGGGGCAGCTTATAACAGATCAAATAGGATAGATACAGAACACTGATTGAATAAATATACTTGGATGACAACATTACACGATTCAGAGTATCACAGACAGTCAAAAGTGTGTTTTCTTAGATGATCCGGTGTATTTTTCCTCCGGAGTGTCACACAAGAGCATCCAGCAGAAGTTTCTCATCGTGCCAGGGTTCCATTTGCCTTGATAGTTGCTCTCCATCTTCGTAATGTCTTGGTGGAATCTTTCTCCATGCTCATCACTCACTAGTCCAAGGTTTGGCCGGAAGAAGTTGAGATGGGAATGGAGAAAATGAATCTTGAGTGACATTCGGCACTCTATATCCTCGTAAGAGTTTAGCAACTTCTTAACTGCCAAAACCCGTCTTGATATATAACTCTGGACATCGTGCCGCTTTTAAATGTGTTAAATTATCATTGTTTATCGGCTATTCAAATATTGGCCGCGCGGTTAACGACGTTGGATTTAAGTTGAAAAATACTTGTAATCCACGTAATACGACCGGTAGTGAATAGTCATATCTCTATGCTGATGAGTCTCGATTGAAAAGGGACGAAACGTATAAGTACATAGATAATAAACAATAACAAGTATTTTATATTTGTCGCTCCTCGTAAAATAAGTAGAGCACTCTAAATGGTAGTACAAACACAGCATGACGTCACTTGCTTTATAATGCATCATTCCTTCTTTAATAGAAGTTGAATGCCTGGACATCAAGCCGCTTTTAAATGTGTTAAATTATCATTGTTTATCGGCTATTCAAATATTGGCCGCGAGGTTAACGACGTTATATTTAAGTTGAAAAATTCTTGTAATCCAGGGTTTCGAATCGTACGACCCGTAGTGAATAGTCATGCTGATGAGTCTCGATTGAAAAGGGGCGAAACGTATACGTACATAGATAATAAACAATAACAAATATGTTATATATATATATATATATATAAATATATATATATATATATATATATAATGCTATCACTTACATTTCGTGCATAATAACTTTTAAAAAGCCATAAGTCTCATAATATTAGAATTATCTGTGAATGGATATACGCCTTTATCTACCATATATGCACGAAATTAACACTATGCATATCTAAAAAAAACTAGAGGTGATAAGTAAAACGGATTTCAAATTTGAATTCAGCACCCCCAAATTAGGTAGAAACTGGTATTATTGTGCTTGCCTCAATTTCTTTGTAAATCAGTGTAATCAATTGAACTCAGTTATGAATTACCTACTAGACACCATCCTCGAGGGTCTTCACTCTCTCTGTACAAGGGTTTGTCTGTATCAGCTGATATGAGGATACTTACCTTTACAAGTATACCCTGACCTAATATTAAAAGTATTGATTTACTCCTCTCCAGGAGTAAGGCATAAGGCCAATTTTATCTTACTCCCACAAGTAAGATGTGATCCAAAGTCGGGTCGGGAAAGTGGGGTTTAAAAATTGCCTGGGCAGCCTGTCGGCATTCCCCCGGTAGTGGCGCCTCAGGCAGTAAGCAATAAACTTACTCCTCCCCAAAGAGGGGAGGCGAAGCCTGGGAGAGCAGACCCATAGATGGCGTAAATCAAGCCCCGAAGGCCAAGACAATACCAGTCTATGGAGTGCAGTATCCATCGGAACAGATAAAGCCGAAAAAAAATCCCATCGACACGGCTATTCACTGGCTCATACGAGGAATGGTTCATCTTATCTAAGTCATGTTACCTCAACTAACAGACTTAGCTAGATACTCCACCAGACTAGATAGATTTTAGTCCTGAAATCCGGTAAGACCAATAGACCACAACAAATATATACTACAACATAAGTAACTGGCCAATTGGGGAGAGGAAAATTAACGTTCTTAACTTCTTTACTTACTCTACGTTTTACAGTTAAACAGAAAATTAATGAAATAGATATGTATCTCATACAGATAACAAGTGCTAGTTCCGAGAAGAGGCCCCTTTATTTCTGAGAACTTTGACTTAAGTAAAATGAAACAAAAATAATAATAAACTGATATGTGTTCATAGTCTTTGTTTTAACGTGTTATTTAATCAGCCACGGTCAGTTTGTTAACCCGCTTGCTTAAGTCGTCTAACGATTGATCAAGGCGTGAAACATACAACGCAATACATCGTGAGTATAGCTTTACTAGAAATCCAACGCAATTGTGCATAGTATTCGTATTAATAAGAGAGGGTATAGTAATAATTGGATACGGTATGTTATTTAGTGAAAGGTCGGTTATTTTCAGCTTAGTTAGTTTACAAAATATGAATTTTGTATTTGGAAGGTGAGTCTCTACTAGTTTGAAAAATAATTTACCGATGCTAGCGTTCGTATTGGGCGTTAGTCGATCATTCAAAATCATATCAATATACAATATAAGACATCTCATATCGATATACGACATAATCTTGACCGAATGTCTATACCTTAGTGTTACATAAAAGAAAAACTTTTAATAAAAAAGAGATAAAACATCCGAATTTAAAAAAATGTAATATAGAGAAGACTATATTCGAACCCGGCATACCTACGCCTTTAGTCTGTGTCATATCCAGCTACCTTTTGTCACGCCGTTATCGTGTATTGATTTTATATGTGTTTTTTATGACTCTTATTCTAAGGTTTGAATGATGAATGTGTTAGGGTTAGAGTTAGGGTTACGGTTTAGGTTAGGGTAAAGGTTAGAGGTAGGGTTAAGGGTTTAGAGTTAGTGTTTAGGGGTTAGGGTTAGGATTTAGGGTTAGGGTTAGGGTTTAGGGTTAGGGTAAAGGGTTAGGGTTTTGAGTTAGTGTTTAGGGGATGAAGTTAGGGTTTAGGGTTAGGGTTAGGGTTAGGGTTAGGGTTAGGGATAAGGTTAGGGTTAGGGTTAGAGTACTAATATAATTTGCTTTATATATTCCCATTCTTTTCTTCGTTCTAATTTCTTTTTTTCTTTTAAATTTCTTTTTTGTATTTTCTTTTCATGTTTTGTTGTTTTCTTCATTTTTACATCTTAAACTTTTCGTTTCGTTTTCATCATTGTTCCTTGTCTCCTTCATCACTTTTTCGTTCGTTATTTGCCTTGTTATATATATATATATATACATGTATATATATATATATATAAGTTGTATTCTATTATTTTCTGTGTAATCTTTTCTTTTCTTTAAATCTTTCTTTTTCTTACCAAATGATTTTCGAGTCACAAAACAAATGCAGACATCTTCAGCCGATAATAAAGGCGCTTATTGCCGAAGTATTTCTACAAAGTTTTGACAGCACTTCAGTTGTAAACAAAAACACATAATAAAACACACAACGTTTTTTTTTATATAAAACAAAACATTTTATGAATTAAAAAAAAAACGGATAGAAATTTTCTTAAGGTCCTTCCATTAATTCTGTAGAATGTCTAAAGAATAGCAGACAAATATACATACCGACGGACGCAACGTCTTTAAGAAATGTGTTGGCGCATCTAAAAAAACACATTTTAAGCGGACAAAAATATATCCGATGAAGATTTAACTCTTTTGTTCGTCTTTTCCTGATGCAATCCATGGGAGGTTTTTAAAATACTTCTCTTTCTTCCTATTTTTAACCACATTTATTTCAATAGAATGAATTCAGTTCTGAGGCTTCCGTAAATCAAAGACATTCAACGGAATATGTGTTTTATTTGAATTTGTACGAAACAGATTTGTAAAATCTCTCCCACTCTCCCACTCTCTCCAAACATGCATATATATATATATATATATATATATATATATATATATATATATATATAAATATATATATATACATATTTATATATATATATATATATATATTTATATATATATATATATATATATATATATATATATATATATATATATATATATATATATATATATATATATATATATATACATATATATTATAAATATTTGTTATTGTTTATTATCTATGTACGTATACGTTTCGTCCTTTTTTTAAATCCGGACTCATCATATGTCAGATATGACTGTTTACTACCGGTCATGCGATTCGAAACCCCGGACTACAAGTATTTTTCAACTCAAATCCGACGTCTTTAAACGCTCGAAAAAAAAAGAAAGAAAATCGACAGTTATGAACGCCGATTTTAAACACCGGGAGTTGGAAAAGAAGAAGAAGAAGAAAAAGAAAGAAAAAGAGAACAAATTAACGGTTAACTTATAGACGCCGATTTGAAACACTGAGAATAGAAAAAATCGAAAGTTGTGAACGCAGATTAGAAAAACTGTAAGTGAACAAGGAAGATTAATATCAACGGGGAGATGGACAACAAAGGAGGACGAGGGAGAGAAAGAGGAACTAAAGGTATATATATGTATGTATATATATATATATATATATATATATATACATATATACATATTTATTTATTTATTTATTTTTTTATTTTTTGATGTGTTGATGTTTTTTATATTTATAATATAAAACTAAAAATCATACATTAATCACTTAAATAATAGTGTCATGGATTCGTCCAAACACTTTAAAATGCAGCAACATTTTTGTAAGTAACGGATACATTTTATTAGACAGACGAACAGCAAAGGTAAAGACATTACGAACTATTTCATTTTCCTCTGAATACTTTATCCTGAACACTTCCGGTTTAACCCCTCAGCGCTCCTGGCATTTTCTCGGAATCCGGGATTTTTCTTTTATTTATTTTTAACAAAGAGAGGAAAAAAATCTCTCGAAATATATCAAATTGATCCCTGATCATCCGGAATATTACAAACTAACACTCTTGCTGTCTTGTAAGTTCGTCTAGAAAAATAAACAAACCTTTTCGATCTATATCCGACTTATTTCGGTTTTGTTTTATGTTTGTTCTTCACAGCTTCCAGCGAACGGGAACTTTGCATTGCCTTCAGCCTTTTTAAAACTGTTGTTATTACTCCCAGCAATGCTTCCAGCAAACTACCAATTTCTATTATATATATATATATATATATATATATATATATATATATATATATATATATATATATATATATATATATAAATATGTATATTTATATATATATATATATGTATATATATGTATATTTATATATATATATATATATATAGATATATGTATATATATATATATATATATATATATATATATAGTGTGTGTGTGTCACGTTGTATATGAAAAGAAATAAAATTAAGTTCTCGATCATATACGAGAGCTAATATAATATATTTAGATACTGTATACAGTATCTTAATAAATTATATGTATATATATATGTATATATATATATGTACATATATATATATATTATATGTATATGTATATATATATGTACATATATATATATATATATATATATATATATATATATATATATATATATTGTTGAATATAAAAGACAACTCATGTCTTGATATCTTCTGGTAGATCCTTTCAATAGTCCGAATCAGGATCGTAGTTTCAGAGGGGAATTAGCTGATGAATTTGCCATAGCTTGGATTTGTCTCCCAAGTACTTTCAGACCCATCCGGGTTCATCTCCAGGCAAATTCATCAGAAAATTCCCCTCCGAAACTAAGATCCTCATTCGGAATATTGAAAGGATTTACCAAAGCATATCTAGACATGAGTTGTCTCTTATAATCAACAATACTTGCCTGCAAGAGAAGATGCTGCAGAGATATACATATATAAATACATAAATATATATATATACATATATATGCATATATATATACATATATATATACATACATACATATATATACACACATACATATATACACACATATATACATATATATATATACATATATATATATACATATATATACATATATGTATATATATGCATATATATATACCTATATATATACACATATATATACATATATGTATATATATATCCATATATATATACATATATGTATATATATATATATGTATATATATATACATATATATATACATGTATGTACATATATATACATATATATATATATATATATATATAACTATTTAAAATGTAGAAATCATAACACTTTACTGCAGTTTCAGGGTAAATACGGTACTGTATATATTTGAATATATATTTGAATGCGAGCTCAACCAAGCCGGAAGCTGGTTTATGCTCGTTCTCAAGTACATACAGATAGAAAAACATGCTCGCATCCAAATGCATAGTGGCGTGTGGAAAACACGCTTGCATTCAAATGCATATAGATGTGTTTATTAACATGTTGCATTCATATGAATATTAACGTGTGGAAAACATGATTGCATTAAATGTACAGTCGTGTGTGTTAAAAAACACAATCCGAGGATACGGGTGAAGCTCTCTTATATGGTGATAAATTCCGTATACATACACCGTTTGTGGACTCACCACTTTCGTCACAGTTTCTGTCCTCTATTCATTTGTGCACATGTTTAGCCGGGCTCGCACCAGCACAACGTCACCCTATTCATACATTTCATACATGTCATACTTGTTTTTTAGTAGCAATGGAAATTCTTCATCGATGCCTCTAACCAGGATTTCTTACTTGTACAGTGAATTCGCCGGAGCAATCGCACTATGGGCACAGTCTTGCGACGAAATATTGTACCAATAAACAGCCTCTCTAGCAGTAGATCCCTTCCTAGCAGCAACCCGTTTTCTCGAGCTATGCGGCCTCTCGACAATACCATTTCTTGACAGTGCATATGCACACCGGAGATGCAACTGGACACCCAGCTTTCACCAAACATTCGGAACCTATAGTACTGTTGTCGGGCAGGATTCATGCGGGTGGATCCGTCTCAAAGAAAACAGAGCTGAGATTCCGTATAAAAACGGCATGATTTTCTTACCGCAAGAGTCGCCATATCAAAAATGGTATAGACCCACCATCGATGAAGGTTAGTGTTACACCGGCCGTTCTTACACAGGAGAAACAACACCGGTTGTCACTATAAATAGTGCGAGACACCAGAAGACAAAGCTCAGTCTTGTAACTGTCTAGCCAAGTGATAGTCACTTTCTTACTTTGTTAATACACTTGTTAAACCAACCCCTGATTTGACTTCCTTTATTTATTATTTACCGTGGAACAACTTCACAACAGTTAGGTAGTTAAAACTTCACAAAGTAAGTGACATCCATACCTAACCTTTGCCATACGCTTGATGAATCAAGTTTCCGGTGTTGCCATCGGATCGGTGCAGTAACAATTAACATACATTTGCGACATAGTGCAATTGAAGATTTTACAGCCTCATTTGGTCGTACCAGAAACGATCATTCTGACCAAGTAGGTTGTTCGTTTCACTCCAGGATGACCGCTGTTTAAATTGATTTGTTGTATCTGGCTCGGCTTTACGCTGTTACTGGAGGCAGCACATATGTGCAACACAGATTCTGGTTCGTTTCTCAGTGCCTCCAGCCATCACTGCGGGACTCTAGTGATCTTATCGGCTTTACTTTGACTTGACCTGACGACAACACCGTCTACCATCAGCGCATACACGTTGGACAGTTCTGTAAAGGTGTGTAATCGTCTTCTCCTAAGTATTTCATAATTAGCTTTGTTGATTTGAAAGCCAATGTGTTGGTAAGCCATCAGTGAATACATAAGATCTTCAAGTGTACGGATTTAGCCTCCCAGTTTATAGCCAGATGTACTCATTTTAAAGTAGCATCGAACTCCGCAAGGTGCACATGTCGTGTGTCTCATATTGGCCGCATACAACATGCATCTTTAATCGCGATCCCATGTGATTCAATTGACGCAACATTTATCTATGCATGTATAAGCCTAACTCAATCTATTAACAGTCTTGGTTAACATACGGCTTAATGGGGCATACCCGGTTTGATCGTCCCATCCTTTTGTTTCTGTACTTGCCCCTCGCTTGATGACACTAGTCGCTGCCAGCAGCCAGCCGCACATTGGAGGGTGCAAAACAAGCTTACCACAGAGAGAGCGAGAGAGAGAGAGAGAGAGAGAGAGAGAGAGAGAAAGAGAGAGCACCGTTCTTCTAGTAAATGTGATGTCTGGCAGCTCATTCGCACATTTCAAAAACAGGACATTGGCTACTCCGCAGACAGATTATTGTTCTTGGCCTTTTGGCTAAGATCAAAGTGTAGTATCTGTTCCGATGGATACTGCACCCCATAGACTGGTATGGCTTGGCCTTGATTTACGCCGGTCTATGGGTCTGTCCTGTGCAGTTCTAAGAGGTGCACCCTCCCAGGCTTCGCCTCCCCTCTTTGAGGAGGAGTAAGTTTATTGCTTACTGCCTGAGGCGCCTCTACCGGGGAATGCCGACTGGGCTGCCCAGGCAATTTTTAAACCCCACTTTCCCGACCCAACCTTGGGTCACATCTTACTTGTGGGAGTAAGATAAAAACTGGCATTGTGCCTAACTCCTGGAGAGGAGTAAATCAATACTCCACAGACAGACGGGCCACATCTTTCGGTCGCTCCATAGTTTTACTGGTCATTCCTAAAGCGCTACAAATGTACAACACTCGTTGCGGATGCGACAGTTTCATCCACATACACATCATCGATATATGTGGAGGACGCCTTTTTGATGTTGTTTTCCTGTGATAAGACTGCGTTTACAGTGGGCATTATTTTTTTGCGGAACCACATTCAGACTAAACCCCAACCTCGTTAAACAGTACCTTGGAAAACAAAGATCGTTTAGGGCCAGAGTGACTCAACAAAGTAAACTTGAAGATGTGCAAATTGAAGATCCAGCAATATTCCGTGAAATGGTTTTTCAACTTATTAGGAATCTGGCTTTCCGCTTACTTCAATGTTGCAATCGATTCTTTTCCTTGTTGGTCAAACTCCCTCGGAAATCAAGTTATTTTATGATAAATGTTGGCTCAGCCGCACAAACAGGAACTGGCTGGTCAAGAAATTGGACCTAGCTTGACTTCAAGAATGATGCTAAGCCTAGAGCTTTTACAACATCTATTTCTGTATGTTGGTACAGTCGGGGAAACTGAGCAGGAAGGGAATTCCAATGGCAAACGGTCTTAGAAAAATATGCTATCCAACGTTAGTAATCGATTGAACTCTAGAGTTACAGTAAAGGTGTGTGATTTTACAGTTAGTCATTTTAGTTCGGTGTATGTTCGTCTGGGGGAGTTAGGTAAAATGCGGAGGCACACATGTGAAGTTATCTGTTAAACGTTGAACGGATACTAGATTTGAATACATGCGTGTATAACTAAATACAGACACGCTATCTCGAACAATGAAATGTTATTCCGTAAGTGTCTTTTATTATTTACTTATTATTTTGCCCTATTTATATGCCTATAATGGATAAAAGGAAAAGAAGAAAAGCTATGAAGTAAAAATGGAAGAAGTAAAAAAAAGAAATAAAATCGTCCACCAAAAGTATTACAACGCGCTCGCTCTGTCAAAGGAATCGCCCGTCGGTTCCTGCAATCCCAATAACCATTGCTATCTCTTCTCGTTTCAAGTAGAACTATCGTAGAACGTTGGAGTGAGTTCACTCAGCCGAACTTCGTCATTGAAAAAGGGGAAATGCTTCATAATAGAAGATATATAAATGAAGTTCAAGCTTCATTGATTATCCATCGAATCGGAAAAAAAGGGAAAATTACAACATGGACTCTTTAGATGCGTCCATTTATTGTGCGTGTTTCGCAATTAAAATTCTACGTAAAAAAATACGCGTGACAGATTTACAAACAAATAGACGAGCAGATAGCACCTCTTATAAAATAAACGGGTTACCGATTAGCATACCGGTTCCAACTGAATCATGACAGACAACGGATAGGCAGAGCCTTTTACTAAAGAAGTGTCCGAGGTGATTCTATAGGAAAGAGCCCTTATCGACCAGAATGTTTTCGGTTGCGATTTACGGAAGAAACTGGAAATTGTTGAGGCAGGTAACGATTTTAACGTAACGAAAAATGGAGAAGGGCAGACAACACTAAATTATGCAAATGAAAAACCAGTTAGACTTGTTATCGGTTTGGGTTAGAATGTGAAAAAAGGTACCTTAAAAATTAAATAATCTTTCCCAAAACTTCCTAACGAATATCGTGACTACTGACGTAAGTTTTCTCAACGAAACATCATCAGAAAAAGGGACAACGTTTAAAAAAGAAAGAGGCACAACTTAAAAATACGCCCTAACCCTAACCCTAACCCTAACTCTAACGCCTACACGTTTATCTATCGAATTCAAACGAGACAGAAAACGGCAACACGTACTCTAAGAACAACATTGCACTAAACCTGCACGAGACGACCTCGCCACAAATCGCGCAAGTCAAACCCGATCTCCAACAGATGCGTCCATCCCCATAGGGCCATTATCTAACAACTCTAACCCTAACCCTAACCATAAATCCTACACGTTTATCTATCGAATTAAAACGAGACAGAAAACGGCAACACGTACTCTAAAAATGCGTCCAGTTAGTGTGCGAGTGGCCGACTTACCATTAGCCAGACGGGCGCATAGGCCCCTTAAAAAAGACGCAGTAAGCGAGTAACATATTCTTTAAACCATAAGCGTGACAGACTGATGGACACACATAGCGTTGGTTATAGATAGGTCTACTGTGCGTCTATAGGAGACAGCATATATTTATCCGTACGTCACGGTTGCTATTTCCCGAACAAAACGGATATTGTACAACCAGTTTACGATTTTAAAATTGAAAATGCAGTTCCCATGAGAACATTAGAATGAAGAAAAAGCAAAAAAAATAAATAAAGTTAGAAATTCCCGAGTTCGATAAGATACATCTGAAGAAGGTTGGAGATAACATTGGTCAAAACGTTGTGGGAATAGCATCAAAGATGAGAACAGTAGTCCGAATAAATCAATCAATAACAATTATCAACCATCATCTAAAAAATGTCTAAATCTATTTCGGAGATTATTCGTTTACACCCATGCAGACGGCACAACTATTTATGGCATTTTTTAAAGAGTTTTATGAGTAAAATCTTTTGTGCCACCCTCATCTCCGAGCAAACAAAAAAGAAAAATTTTGTGAAACAAAAAAAAGAAAAATTTTGTTAAACAAAAAAGAAAAGAAAAATTTTGTGAAACAAAATTAAAAGAAAAATTGTGTGAAACAAAATAAAAGAAAAATTTTCTTAAACAAAAAAGAAAAGAAAAAGTTTGTGAAACAAAAAAAAAGAAAAATGTTGTGAAACAAACAAAAAGAAAAATTTTGTGGAACAAAAAAAAAAGAAAAATTTTGTGAAACAAAAAGAAAGAAAAATGTTGTGAAACAAACAAAAAGAAACATTTTGTGAAACAAAAGAAAACAGAAAAATTTTGTGAAACAAAAAAGAAAAGAAAAATTTTGTGAAACAAATAAAAGAAAAATTTTGTGGAACAAAAAAAAAGAAAAATTTCGTGAAACAAAAAAAAGAAAAATTGTGCCAAACTTAAAAAAAAGAAAAATTTTGTGAAACAAAAAAGAAAAGAAAAATTTTATGAAACAAAAAAGAAATATTTTGCGAAAAAAGAACGATTTTGTGAAAAAAGAAAAGTTTTGTTAAAAATGAAAATTTTTGTAAAAAAAGGGACTTGTTACTTTTCACGGCTAAAAAACCAAGGTTCTCTTTTTTCATCACTGATCACGGTCAAAATGAATGGTTATCTCCTCAAGAAAGCTTCGTATTTTATATATAACGACTTCAAACTTGTTGCTAAGTTATCTGGAACATGTTCGGATCATTCTATCGCTCCAGAAAGTTCTTCATCCTTAACGCACTTCTGTATCTGTATTAGAGCCAAACACGTTCTAAAATGGAGTACTAATGCTATGTCTAGGGAGTTTTCCGCTTGATTTCTTTAACCCTTATTTTCAAGTGCCACTCCGACCATGACCACTATAAAAGAATGATTAATTTTTTTAGTTTATCACTTATGAAAAAGAGAACACTAAAGGAAAGCAATACGTGACTCAAATATGATTTACAATTCTGTAAAGAAATTTACATTCCATTGTAATAAGTATTATAAATTATATTAAATATTACCATTCAAATGTATATGTGTAGACAAAATAATGTTCTTTACGTATATCACAAGTTTAATTGTTTTAAAACAATGTTTGTCTCGCATGATTTCTTTTCAGAATTGATAATCTAATATTTACTTTTCATAGTTAAATCATTCTTTTACATTCGCCACTTTGCCCAGGCAACGCAGGGGCACAGGCCCTGTTACACCCCCATATATATATATATATATATATATATATATATATATATATATATATATATATATATATATATATAAATTAGGAAAGTTAATTTTATAAAGCATCTTTTAAAAGTTAATATAAATATAGAGGCAAAAATGCCTTCAAAAACCATGTATTAGATGCGAGTAATTAAATCAAAAGAAAAATAAAAATATTTCGAAACATTTAACAAAATATTTCAAAATACCTTCCGTTTATTTTTTTTTTTCATCTTGATTTTTTTTAGCTAATATTTCGCCTGATAAAAACAAGCTTCGACAGAGCCAAGACAAATAAAGGTATAGCCTTTTTTCCATAATTTACTTCCTGGTGTTGGTGAAGTGTCTCGTCCGGTGTTGTGGACTATTGGTGAAAATGTCTGTTTTAAATAGAACCTTGTCGAAGCTTGTTTTTACTGCTTACGTCACAACTGCAAATTTCTTGATACCTATACCTAAAAAGTACTGCCGAACAATCCGCACACTAAATAATGGGAAGGGCAGAAAAGAAATGTATCCTAAAACATTAATTTATCGCCTTTAAATTACTGCTAAATTGCCCAGAAGTGGGTACTAATTTTTCGTTAAATAAAGTAAAGTGATCTTACTCTCTAAAAGCTGAACTATTTGTTTTTAATTCTTGTTTACTTATTGTTTCTTTATATTTAAATCATTCTTTTATATAATTCAGGCAACGCCGAGTCACGGGTCCTGCTAGTGTAATATAAAACCTTATTTAGGAAAAAGTATACTTTAACTTTTTATAAATTTATATTAGGTGTAGTGTATATTTTGACCCTTTTGTTACACATTAGTATTGCTTTTATTTTAGCAGGTATTAAAAATATAGTTCTAAAGGAAAAATACAGATTTTAAAAACTAAAAATCTAGATTGATTTTACAAACCCAGATCTGGATTTCAAAACCTACGAGTAGAAACTTTGCACAGAACTGTTAACGTTTAATCAGTCGGTATGCTTCGGTTGCCATCGGCGAGATTCGGGAATCGAAATTTTGTTAGAAAACAGAGGCATTTCCGGCTTGAATTTTTTTATTTGAAATCCAAATTATTCAATTTCTCAGACATTTATGAACGAAGGTTCGATTGCATATATATTGCATGTTTAGATCACTATGTATGTTCTATCTGTTTCGTTGATTGAGAACTCCGGTAATGGAAAGCATTATCAGTTGCGATGATGAATGGCTTTTTGTAAAATAATATTTTAATCTAAGCAGTCTTTACGATTTCTAACCCTTCTGTAATTTATACTAATCACGTATGTGGTAGTCACTCCGACTACTGACGAAAAGTTTAGTTTTCGTTCTCAGTTTGAATCATTTTCTCGTCTTTCCACACTAAAATGCTGTGATACAGCGAATCATGCTCATATTTCTATATAAATCTGTGTGCTCGTGATTAATAAAGTGGACAGAAAATATTTCTGAAAGAGTTGATATTCCCGTTTTGGGATGCGATGGATAATCATAATTGTTGACATTTCGGTTGTGTTTTTTTTTCAATTTAAGGCTTCAATCGGCAATCACTCTAAAAGTCAGTTGTGTATTTTTACTTCTTTACTTTGATAGAGGTCATATTCAAAATAAAAGAGAAGAGCTTGGGTAGGGAGGGCGTCCCTCATTTTCTTTGCGAGAGTGGGGAATTTGTGATGCGTTTCGCCAATAGCGATTTCCGTTGTAACACACTCGATTAACTTCATTGGTTTCTGTTTTTTACAATATTCTTCGTCGATTTCTATTATTGACAAGACGCCTCCTTCTAAAAAAAATACATGAAGGATCTTAATAAGAAGAACGCAACACCCGAAAATACAGGATATTCCGGAAGTCTTCGGCACATTTAATGGGGTTATATATCCGCTAACAATGAATGTTAGTTAATTCAAACTGGTATCATTTTGAAGCTAGATTCATTACATGATTTGTAATGCTAATTATTTTTTAATATTTTTTCAGATCCAGCAATGACGTTTACGCAAACAGAAAAAAGGGCGTTTTTCCGCTGCTCAATTTTTAAAAACTAAATCATGGATACTTGTTCAATGTGCATTTCGTACGAAATCCTTAAATAAGGCACCAGAAAAAAAAGGCCATGTTGAGAATGTATGGTAAATTTATAAAGGATATGTGTTTCTGCCTAACTAAGAAAACGGGGAGCCCTTACACTTCTGATGATACGGTTGAGCTATTTCATAGCCAGTAGGAAACACCAGATTCCTACAACAATTCTTTGGCGTGTCTTAGAAAGATGGAAAGATGTATAGGTGTATGAAGAAAAATCAAAATGATGTCAAACTTTTTAATCGTAAACTATAAAGATGTGTCGTAGTTAGAACGTTTCAGAGAGAGAGAGAGAGAGAGAGAGAGAGAGAGAGAGATACAAAAATAGATTAAACAAGAGGAACACAATAGCATCACATGAAGCATAAGATACAATTGTTAATGACCATTGGTCGAGCATAAAATCAATTGTAGATAAAAATTAATAGTGTAACATCTTGATTTTTATCTTCGTAAGGTGATATTCACGTAAATAAAAACTGTTCTGTTCGTAGAATTAATTTTACTTTTCCTGAGACAGGTATTCTACCAGTTAAATATCTAATAAATCAAAACATAAGAACGAGACTATGTACGCCGGAGGCTAATCGATTCACACGTGTAGCAACCGACCAACCATATAACTGATCGACCGACAAAGTCTCTCCTAGAGATGTCGTAAACTAAAAGTAAAAATAATAAAGAATCGCATAAAAATATTTTTGAAAATCTCGAACAAAAAATGGATGAAAAAAAAAATACAAAAACGAAATATGACAGATGTTTCAAAATGGAACGACCACTAAATTATTCAAACGATTACACATAATGAAACAGAAAACAAAAAGTAAAATAAAAAGTTACGAAAAAAAAAATGTCTGACGAGAAAAATAAAGTGTCGTCTGCTAAACACGGAAGCAATAACTAAACAAAAAAAAACGCACATCTTGTCAATTTTTTGGTCTTATTTTATAGCGAGACGATATATTATAATGGAAGTTTTGTATATTGGTTAGAAGAGAACTTGTCATCGGAATTTATCGAATGACGGATGAGTTTAATTAGTTCAAAACTAATATTAATACCAAGAGTGGCGGGTTTTGTTTCTGGCGTCCATTTTTTTGTCGACTTCTTTTCAGTCGAGAAGATTAGTTTCTTATTTGACAGATATTAAGGGCGGAATGTACACTGAGGTTAGAAATCTTTTGTCCTTCGTGTTGAAAAGGAGGAACGGTTTATTAGATAAGGGTCATGTTTATTTGGCGGATACGTTTTTTTGTTTTCAAATTAGGTTGTCAAGAATTTTTTCAATAGAACGTTAGGTATTATTTGGCTGATATTAATGTCGAATACTTACAATGTGTAACATAATGGCATATCATGAGTATTTTTGTATGGAAATCGCTCCAGACAATGCATAAAGCCACTTGATGTAAAGAGTTAAACAGAAATACGACTTCGAGGTTGAACACTAGCAAACGATAAGTGTGAGATGGATAGATTATGACCCAGAAAACAGCAACTATTCTTCCTTTGTCAGAAACATCGCTCATCGAATGTGAGGCCTAATTGAAGCGTGAATTACCGTGCTTCTGATAGTAAACCCAAGTGTTGTGTAATGGCCCTATGGAAAGTGACGTATCTGTTGGAAATCGTTGGTTTGACTTGCGCGAATTAACTGGGGATGGACCGGATGTCGAGTGCAGAATAGGGTCTGTTCTCACAGGCAGAAATCACAGACGTGACATGTTCACCATGTGATGAGACCCCATGTCAAGGGTCAGAGTGCACCTGCGAGAGGCTGTGACGTCACGGGCCCTTGCGTGGGAAATAGAGGGATCTGTGACGTCACTCGTTCTTCGTGAGAAGCGAGTTTCGTCAGTCTGGGTTTTGGAGTTAAACCGATGAGACGTGATTGTTAAAATGTAATTTACAACAGATAAGGGAAATATTTCCCTAAGAAAATACAAGTGTGAGACATCCTTTCCCCCTTCTATGAATGGTTTAGAGAATAATTGTTAAGTAACGACGATAAAGTAGTGATTTGCTCTCTCTCTCTCTCACTCTCTCTCTCACTCTCTCTCACTCTCTCTCTCTCTCACTCTCTCTCACTCTCTCTCTCACTCTCTCTCTCTCTCTCTCACTCTCTATCTCTCTCACTCTCTCTCTCACTCTCTCTCTCTCTCACTCTCTCTCACTCTCTCTCTCACTCTCTCTCACTCTCTCTCACTCTCTCTCTCTATCTCTCTATCTCACTCTCTCTCTCTCTCACTCTCTCTCTCTCACTCTCTCTCTCTCACTCTCTCACTCTCTCTCTCTCTCTCTCTCTCTCTCTCTCACTCGACGTAGTGAATGACTCAGCTGATTACTAACGCTTGTAATAAAAAGAATTGAAAGTAAAAAGGTCGTTGTTTGGTGAGTCGGTCGGGAAGCTTTTGTTGCAGACAACGGACGGCGTGGTTCACGGCAGGAAGGAAGGAAGAAAGAATCCATCCACTAGACGACACGGCGAGGAAGAAATATAAGGTATGCAAACAATATAAAGACTATGTTATTTATGATGTTTAAAAATGACGAGTATAACAAACGAGAAAAGCCACGGCCCGTAGTGGAACTAGTATACGAAACGAGTAAAGCCACGACCCATAGTGGGACTAGTACACGAAACGAGTAAAGTCACGACCCCAAGGAGTAGAGCTATGCAACACAAGGTCCTATTTCTAAAACAAACTGCAAAAGTTATCCATTCATTTATTTTGTATGAATGAAATAAATCTCTTGTTGTAAATGGTTTCCTAGCTATCTGTATTGCTAGAATTATTTCTAGAAAGAAATCGGGTACTTGCTTGATATATTACGTGAAGGTTGCCTACATACTAAATGGACGTGTTTTTGTGAAAGAAACTGGATTAGAACTTGATACATCCAAGTTGGCAGTCCGTGTCGTTTACTACTAAGTCACCGTCACTCCACAAAAACAGTCATTATGAAATAGGAAATCAATCACTAATAAAGCTTTAGTATATTTCAGTCTGAATCCGAAACTATACTATTACTTCTATTAATGCTCAATTGAGTTTATAATCTTATTCCAGAAAAGGTACTATATTTTAGTGCTCAATTAAGAGGGATGTAATGTAGTATATGTTATGTTGTCATGGCAATCTTTCTAGGCATGCTCTCTTTCTTTTAGAGGGTAGTTGAATATCTAATAGATTGACATAGTGAGGGTGGATTATATGTTCTGTAGTTATAATACCATCCTGTCAAACAGAATTTCCTTTATTTTGAGAGAAGAGTGTGTAGTATATGTTCAAGTGTCATGAGACCATCAATATATCGACAACATAACTTTAGGTTTATATCAATAATTTATTTTGCATAGTTCGAACGATATAAGTATATTTGCTGCGCTCTAATCGAAGGTTCCTCTTTGTTAGATATTAACAATAGCTCGTACGATTACGACACATCACATGACTTTATTTTTCTTCCTCCAGGTGCTCAGCGATATGCGGTACTTCCATGGGCAGAGCTTCTTTGCAATGCCTTACCCAGTAAAGGGGTGCCACGGCGAGCACGAACACCTTTGGCGGAACCGACCACGGGAGAAATCTTAGTAGTAGTATACAATATTCGAACACATAACCCTGTGTCTGCTTTCTTGCTGATGACGACATGTTTTTTTTTAAGAATTGCACTGGTCCACCAAGATACTGTTCGAATATTGTATACTACTACTAAGATTTGTCCCGTGGTCGTAAAATAAAGTCATGTCATGTGTCGTAATCTTAGTAATAGTATACAATATTCGAAAACATTACCCCGTGTCTGCTTTCTTGCTGATTACGACATGTTTTTTTTTTAAGAATTGCACTGGTCCACCTAGATACTGTTCGAATATTGTATACTACTACTAAGATTTGTCCCGTGGTCGTTTCCGCCAAAGGTGTTCGTGCTCGCTGTGGCACCCTCCCACTGGGGACGGCATTGGAAAGAAGCTCTGCCCATGGAAGTACCGCATATCGCTGAGCACCTAGAGGAAGAAAAGTAAAGTCATTTTATGTGTCGTTATCGTACGAGCTATTGTTAATATCTAACAAAGAGGAACCTTCGATTAGAGCTCAGCAAATATACTTATATCGTTCGAACTATGCAAAATAAATTATTGATATCAACCTAAAGTTATATTGTCGATAAATTGAGGTTTACTATTATTTTATAGACGATCAAGCTTTTTAGCGAATTTGATATACCGTAAACTAATACCGTTTGTAAATGATTTTTTTTCGTCGCATTTATTCAGATAATTACCATTTTGCCGATATCCGGTGAAGAAGTATGAGTTCATACCTTCCCCAATGTTATAATAACGAAAAGATAACTACCTTTGATACAACTGTTCTCTTCCATAGGCAGCGACGATATTTATTTAGCCTCATAGATTTATATAAACTAATTATGATTAACTTGTTATTACAGTTTGGGTATTTATTTACTCCTCTCCAGGAGTTAGGCACAAGGCCAGTTTTATCTTACTCCAACAAGTAAGATGTGACCCAAGGTCGGGTCGGGAAAATGGGGTTTGAAAAGCCAGCGCCCGAGAAGTGAGCGCTCTGGCCATTAAAAATTGCCTGGGCAGCCGCGTCGGGATTTCTCAGTAGGGGCGCCTCAAGCAGTAAGTAATAAACTTACTCCTCCCATAAGAGGGGAGGCGAAGCCTGGGAGGGTGAACCTCCTAGAAATGCACAGGACAAACCCATAGACCGACGGAAATCAAGCCTCGAAGGCCAAGACAATACCAGTCTATGGGGGGCAGTATCTATCGGAACAAATACTACACTTTGATCTTATCGGAACAGATACAGGGTGGGCCAAAATAAGGGTCCTATCTTTAAATTTGAATAACTTGAATTTGAACTTCCACAAAATAAAAGTTAAACTCACCAAACTTTATGTGTGTGTAGACTGACCCTTCCGAGATTTTTTGAAATAAACAAAACAAATTTTAGCCGAAAAACACTTCTTAAAACTTACAAAAACTAAAGTATTGTTTTTTACACTGTTTTGAGTTTTTTAAGCAAAAATAATGTTTTCTAAATGAGAGTACGTTCCTTAGGGCTAATACGGCTCATGCTTGCTTCGGAAGGGTCCTTGACTTATTCTAAAAAAAAAAAATTTTTTAAATCAATAAATAAAAAAGTTATGAATTTTTAAAAATAGGACCCTTATTTTTGCCCACCCTGTACTATCCATAAAAGTTCTGCCTAATGTAATCTGCAAGGCAATTAGAGTTCAATAAACATCATAATTTTTTTACTCGTTCTGAATCTTTCTCTTCCGCTCCTCTCTTTTTTCCCCTTTTTCTCAACATGTGCGTTTCAGATGATCAGTTTGTTGTTATGCTATGTAATTCCTCTTTTATGGCCGCTTAGTCGTATCTAAGGTACTTAACAGCGTCTCCAAGTAGAGCGGTGTTTTGCAGTTGAAATAATAAGCTTTGTATGAAAACTCCCCGACTCAAACTAAATGTATAAATGAATGTAAACTCGAACTGCTTCTGTATCTCAAACATGTGTGTAAGACCTATAAACCTATGGATAAAGAGATAAAGACGAAAAATAAATTCACACATGTACAGTGATCAATATATATATATATATATATATATATATATATATATATATATGTATACAAATATATATATATATATATATATATATATATACTGATTACTGTACATGTGTGAATTTTTATATATATTAAGTTAGTTATTAAAATATATTTATGGCAATTTAGCTACACAGACGTTTCCCGCGTTTCATCCCAGGTGGAATCTTCAGGCTAAAATTTCAGCCTGAAGATTCCCCCGGGGATCCATTAAACCCAGGAACCTTTGTGCAGCTTAATTGCCATAAATATATTTTCTTATCGTACTATCTAGCTCTACTTACGTATCGAGCACTATTGAAGTAAATACTGAAAATTGACACATAAAAATGTATATACCCTTATAAAATTTTATGTGAATACAGAATATATATATATATATATATATGTATATATATAAGGTCTTAATTTAAACAAATCGAATCTATCGCATTTTGATTCGAACTCTTCAAATATATATGTATATATGTATATATATATATATATATGCATATATATATATATATATATATACATAGTTCGCAGTTCATATGCAAAACACAATGAACGCCATTTTGAAATTTACGAAGCTAGTAATAGTAAAAAGTGCTGCATTTCAACACCCTAATAGCATGTGTTGCCTAATCTAATAACGGCATAATTGTTTTTTGCTTTCAATTAAAGTATTTTTAAAAATTTAAATCTAGATTTGATATTTGTGTGTGTGTGTGTGTGTGTATGTGTGTGGGTGTGTGTGTGTGTACGTATATTAATAAAGAGTTATAAAAACTGAATTATAGATAAATATATATATATGATAAAATATGTAAATTATATTCTAACTTAATGGAAAATTAAAAATAAAACCTTTAATATTATTGATGTATTCATGAACGTTTCTTCTTGATTTCAAGATTTTCTCGTGATGATTGGTTCGAAAATATTACACACAAGTAAAAATAGTCCAAAAAGCGTGTCTTTGTGTGACGTAAAGTAGCAGTTGGAGGAGTAAAGCCTAAAAGGCTGGTCATTAAGAGATAAATTATTAGCTAAAATAGATGGTAGTAGTGGTATAAATCAAGTTAACTGTGAAAGGTCTAGAGGGAAATTTTGGTAGTGGTCAGAGTCATTAAAACAAAAATATTTATAAAAGAAACTGTATAATGCAGGTATATATATATATATATATATATATATATATATATATATATATATATATATACTATCTCATTCAGTAATTGGCATCAGCTATACGTAGGGAAACTCAACGTGAACTGAGGAAAAGGCTTGGTAAACATAAGACATCTAAAAATAACAATTATCTGAACGCACGTTTTCTTCCATGCACTACAACCCGATAATTCTTTTAATTTTGAACAGGCTAGACTCGTCAAATTATTTTTTTTTTTAAATGATCGGATATTTCTTGAATCAGCATTCATGATTAACGATACAAAATAAAACAACGTAATGGCTTCTACAGTTTATCCTCTTTTAATCAGCAAAATTATTCTCTCCGAACCAAACTTTAATTTAGACTCAGGTTAGCTACTGTACACTACACTTTACACATAATAACGATAATAAAAAAAATAATGACAAAAACAAAATAAAAATAAATAAATAAAAAACTATTTCATTTCATAAATATTTTACACACACATATATAGGTTAGGTTAATATTATATTCCAATAACTATGTTTTTATTCTATTATTTTAATTTTTTCTACATTTCCAAAAACATAACATTTCTGTGAGATATATTTTTCATTTGTCTTGTGCCAAACAACATTTTTATGTTAATATCGTATCTGCAACGTCATCATAAAAGTTCACAAAGAGTAAAAAGTTATTGGATTAAAGTGTCTTGAAAAAAACCTACACTATACAGTGGTTCATTTCTGGGTGAAACCAAACAAAAAACAAAGAAAAGAGCAAACTCACGCGTGGGTGGTACCCTACTAATACGCCTTTTTGAAATGTTTCGTTCAGAGCTAGTACACCCTAACAGTTTTTTTTAATGAAATGTAAACGATATGTAAAGGACACTAATTCACAGAGTTTTTTTTCTAAATTTAAGCTTTTCCCGACTATACTAGGATGTTACACTGGCGGCATTAAGAAACTGAAAGTAATATAGTGAAAATTGGACCGCTTTATATGTGTCAGGGTTATCCCCAACGAAGACCCTAAATTACCCTATGTGTGATATTTACCCGCTATTGTCCCACACTGTAGGGGTTACTATCTTTGAGTATATCTAAGAAAATAATACCAGATATTGTCTGATCACCCTTTTGCCAACCATCACGCCTGTAGAGATTTTATATTTACAATGTTGACTGATGAGGAAAAGGGTTAGGGTTAGGGTATGGGTTAGGGTTAGGGTTAGAACTGTGCTCATCCACTGTTCTTTCACGGCCTTGATCTTCCGAGCATTCTGTAGTCTCAATTAAAATCAAAACAAAGTGCAACAAGACCTCTGATGTCTCCCTCTATCGCTCCGTGTATCAATACTCAATGGCTGACTTGGAGAGTTTCAAGTCTTTCATATCAGAAATTCCTTTAGATTCTATGTTTGGAAATAATCGTAATAAGCTGTATTGCATCTGATTTTACTGGTTAGTTAATCGTTGATATAGAGAGCTTGATATCCTCCAGCATAAAACCAGTGTTCATCTTACGATACCGAGAAACGTCTTGACTTCTTGCTAGTTGTATAAAAGAGGCCAATATAGTTTCGTACTTCCATGAAATGTATTTGTCTACCTCGCACAGCGGTAAGATGTGACACAGGGTCGGAAGTGGGATTTAAAAAGCCAGCGCCCAAAAATTTGAGCATTCTGGCCTACAAAAAATGTCTTTGCAGCCCCGTCGACATTCCCCGGTAGGTGCGCCTCAGACAGTAAGCAATTAACTTACTCCTTCCCAAAGAGGGGAGGCAAAGCCTGGGAGGGTGGACCTCCTAGAACTGCACAGGATAAACTCACAGACCGGCGGAATCAAGACTCGAAAGCCAAGACGACACCGGTCTATGGGGTGCAGTATCCATCGGAACAGATTATACACTTTGCTCATGGCCAAGAGCCAA
>OY744542.1:61678019-61690519 GCA_963556195.1 Sepiola atlantica
GTATGAGGGGCGGTGCAGGCGCTCGTATGGGCTTGAACGCCGTTCATAGATTCAGGCAAGAATCACGAGACAAACGCTCATGATCACGCGTCTGCAATAAATCGACACATACAGTAGTTGAAATTAAGATACACTTACCCGGGAGGCGAGAAAAGTGTAATAAATAAATATATATATATATATATATATATATATATATATATATATATATATATATATGTATATATGTATATGTATATGTATATACATATATATTTATGTATATATGTATGTATATATATACATATATATATATGTATATATGTATGTATATATATACATATATATATATATGTATATATGTATATATATGTATATATATCTATATACAAATATATATATATATATATATGAAAAAGAAAACACAAAGATATATGTTTTTTTTTATTTATCAACGTTTCGTCTTTATTGTAAGACTTCCTCATGATGATAATTTTTAGAAAAATGTCATGCAAGTACATCAAAATATTGGGTTGACATGATGGGTTGATAAGGAAAAGGTCTTATTTGGGCTTGCAACACGATGTTATTTTTAATATTTTGTCTAGGTGTTTGTAGAGTTAAGTCTCTTCGTGTAAGGTTGTCCTGACAAACCCTTGTACACTGAGATTGGAGCTACTCGAGGAAAGTATCTTGTAAGTAATTCAAACTTCTAGTAGGTAATTCAAACTGTGGGATGATGTGTTGTGTGAATCTAGATATGATATATTTGTGGTGTATTTGGTATGTATGTTGTATGTATCTATGGAGTATGTGTGTGTGTGTGGTTTGTGTGTGGTATTAATTCATGTTCGGTTTGTGTAGTTTATTTATATAGCGTGTGCGTTCGTAAAACATGTGACTACATAGATGTATGCAAGTGAATTAGTATTAGAGAGTAAAATGATGAAGCGAAATTGCTATACGAAACCATAAATCGGTGTGTTGTGTGTGTTGTTTTTATCTGTTTGTGAATCCGTACGAACAAGTATGTATGTGCGCGCATGCGTGCGCACTAACAAAGTGAAAGAAGATGACAAATCGAATAATCCTTGATCGATTAATATATGTGCATGATTATACATGCAAGTGTATAGATGTGCACGTGTGTGCATCTCTAATAAAATGAACGAAACAAAGAAAAGAAAGAAACCGAACAAGACAAATCGAATAATCGATTAATGTTTCCGCTGATTGGACAACAAATGAATCGAATTTACATTTCTCATCTCGAACGAAAATTATTGAAAATCCGGAGTGGAAATTCTGTGAATAATTTGATCCAATCGAATCGGAATTGAATTGATTGAATCCAATTAATGATTGGAAAATTATGATTCCCGAAATTATAACATGACAAAAATGTTTTGAAATATTAGATTTCGCTTTTACCAAATTGATTTTATTTTTAATTCAATATAATGAATTTTAATGAAGAACAACAAATTGTGAACATGCTGTAGCAAATCACTCCCAAAACGGCCACAAATATAGTAAAAAAGTGCAAGTTCACCACGACAATGCACCGTGTGATAAGTCGATTTAAACGATTGTAAAAATTCATGAATCGCATTTCAAATTGCTTAACAACCCAAAGTATTCTACGGATTTGCCAACAAACTGATCTAATGTTAAGATCGGATTTTAACTCTGCCTGATGAGATCTCAGTTTATAATAACTGTTGATCGATAACATCGACATGCCAGTGTGGCAGATATTGTACATGTCTGTGTAAATATAAATAATCATATATATATACATATATATATATATATATATATATATATATATATATATATAATTATTTTATAATTAATATATATTTAATTATATACAGACGAAACTTCTGCCTTTTCTGAATCATCAGTGTAGATATGAATACATAAACCGATCGCACGATTCGAACCCCGGTACAAGAGTAACCTTTAACTCCAAATTCGGATGTGGTCATTCTAAACAACTATAAAAATTGCTGAAAAAATGCCTATCATGTCGAGCAGGCAACGACAGTCAGCCCTCTTTCCAGTGTTAAACATAGAGGAACATACATGTATAACTATGATTTGACTCATGTATTATTACTACTCACTAGATGGCCCGGCTGAAATGACTTGAATATTTGAAAATCCATTTGAGAATACTTAATCTACGCTAACTATTAACCTATTAATATACAACAAAGTTCGATATGTTTATTATAAGCCTATTATCTTCTATATATTAATATGATAGCGTGTGTGTTCGTGTGTCACGTTTCCGGCCAAAGCTCTGCGAATGCGTGCCGCACCTAAATTTTGAAAAACATTCAACTCGCCTAATTTTCGAAACATTTTTAAGTATTTCCCTTTGGCGCAACGGTTAGCGACGTAGCATTTTTGACTTCGGCCTGACGAGGTTATAGTTCAATCCCAACCAACCTCTAAGATTTTTTTCTACATTTAGAGGGGAAGGGGTAGAGGGGTAGGGAGCGGACGACCGAGAAGATACATATTAATACAATAGCGTGTGTGATTTTGTGTGTCATGCTTACATCAAAAGCAACGACCTTACGAAACTTTGTATGCTACTCATTGGCCTTTCGGCTAAGATCAAAGTGTAGTATCTGTTCCGATAGATACTGCACCCCATAGACTGGTATTGTCTTGGCCTTCGGGGCTTGATTTACGTCGGTCTATGTGGCTGTCCCGTGCAGTTCTAGGAGATCCACCCTCCCAAGCTTCGCCTCCCCTCTTTGGGGAGGAGTAAGTTTATTGCTTACTGCCTGGGGCGCCCCTACCGGGGAATGCCAACGGGGCTGCCCAGGCAATTTTTAATGGTCAGAGTGCTCACCTTCTCGAGCGCTGGCTTTTCAAACCCCACTTTCCCGACCCGACCTTGGGTCACATCTTACTTGTGGGAGTAAGATAAAACTGGCCTTGTGCCTAACTCCTGGAGAGGAGTAAATAAATATTCATTAATTGGAGCAAAATTTAATTTAATCCAAAGCATTTACAAAGTAAGATTTAATCGTCGAAATATTACCTTCACTAGAAATATTGTATATAAAAAAGTTTTGTAAATTGTTTCATGTATTGTTAATTTTTTAAAAATAAATATACAAGTCAAATCTTATCATATTTTATTCAAACATGTATAGGTTAGAAACAAGGTAATTAGTATTAAAAACATCATTTCGTGTAATTTACACGGGCTAGTATGCTTAATTATGTATGTATATATGTTTAGATATATACATACAAACATGTATACATGTATATGTATGTACATTAATAGGTTTATAGTTAACGAATCGAAAATGTCCTATAAAAGATTTTCAAATATTCAAACCAATGTACGAATCAGTTACATGTAAACAGGTTTATGACAAATCCAATATTATTTCGCATAATATCACATTTTTGTAAAAGTGTTGACCTTAATTATTGCTCCTGGTAACTTCTCTAAACGTGAGTGTAATTTAAAAATACGGTAAACTAACTCGTTAAGTTATGTTGTTAAGAATATTCATAACTTCAAGCGAATACATAAAAACACGTATTATCAATGTAATAATATCTCTAATGTTATTAAATATAATTACTAGTTTTGTTTTCTTTAAAGAGGTCACTTTTCTATATAAATTTAATGTAAAATGGTGACCCATTGTCTGACCAATCAAGTTGACCATTTTTTGTGTACACTTCGCTTTTTATTCACATTATTTTATTTTTAATTTAAGACATTGCCCATAGAGGTTATACAAGTCCCGTAGCGGTGTTTACGAGATGCGCTCGTTCGCCAGTGACTGTGGCATGGGTAAAGTAGTGCATACGGGATTGATTTGGGCACCGTTTCTGACCATAAAGCAAGACTCTAAAAAAATTGGCTAATATGTCTTAATAAAGTTTGAACTGGTTTAAAATGGTAATTTAAAATTTCTGATTGAATGATTTATTGAATTCTTTAACAATTTAACATATAATAATTATAACCGGCCTGGTAAGTTGTGTCGTTCGGAAGTATTCATTGTTTTTTCTATTATATTCCATGAAAAATGCCAGTATACTGAAATCATATGCCCTTAATAGGGTTAAGATGAAAATTCATATACACTAAATGTGCAAAAGCAAGGAAATCCCCAAATGTTTACACTTTTATTGTCATTAAGGGTATGACTACATATCAACCAAACCATTTCATTATCACATCACTACAGTATAAACCTCTATGCATGAGTGGATGAAGTGCGTGAGGTGCGCTGAAGACAAATTCCTACCAGTAAAATACATAGCCCTGTTGTGCTCGCATACCCTTAATGACAATAAAATTGCAAATATTTGGGAATTTCCTTGCTTTTGTACATTTAGTGTATATGAATTTTCATTTTAACCCTATAAAAGGCATATGATTTTAGTATACTGGCATTTTTCATGGAATGTCACTACTTTTATAAAGGCTATGTTTCAATACAATGGTTATTTTTAAGTTTTTTTTTAATTTTCTGGAAAACTAAGATGTATGGTAAACTGAAATTAACATGCCATCAACTAGACCCTAGAATCTCTATCTCTGCCAAAAATCAGCTGAATCAATTAAATAGTTTATGAGGTTCAGGGTGGCACATACGTACGTACACACAAATAACATGATTTCATGATTGAACTTTCTGGATCTCTGGGTTGCATTGACTAATGATGCTGAAATTCGTACGCACTTATAGAACCTATCAAATAAAAATTGTGTGCAAAGTTTTTACTAATTTTGTTTATTGGATTTTGAGTTATGATTGATCAAAAAATGACATTTCCAGCATAGGCCATTCGTGTAGTCTATTAAGGGATAGAGCGCTCTCGCGCCTCCCTTGATTCTGTTGATTGTTATTGCTTGAATAAGTTAGACTATTGTTCGTATCAGTTTTTTAAACATATGTTCACCTCAAAAGGGGATATTGCGACTGAGACTGTGAATTAGGGGCCAGATTTAGAAGGGGTTGCTTAAGTGGGCAGTTATGTAAATACAACTATTAATCGATAGATGGATTGATGAAGCATGTGCTTTTGGTATTTTATGACAAGACGAAAAAATTAATTAATTCAAAAGAAAATTCACAGAGAATTTATTACTGGCTTCCTTACCAAAATTCACAAAACGTTCATTTTCTTTTTTTGTCTTTTATCTTATCATGTTCTGCAAAGCCCCCTCCCCCACAAAAAAACAAACAACGAAACGAAACACTAGAGAATAAATATTCGAAAATATATCGAACTTGAAGCATACAAAACTTTTACCAAAATGACCGGATTTGGCATTAAATAACACGAAAAGGGTTGATATGCCGTAAAACATCAATACAATCAAACAACCAAACTAAGAATTTATGAGTTGTAAATCATATGTAAATATAGTTAATTTACATATTCTTGTCAATTTTAAGACATTCACAAGAACTTATCAGACTTATGTTTCGTCCTCCCTGTGCCATGCGTCAGGAAAAATTAAAAAATAAGAGTCTTCAAATCCAATTTCAACAAATACTTAACCGATCGATACGTAATAAAACTAAGTTAATAGGGTTTATTACTTTCTGTACTTCATAGTGTTCCCCATCTATTCGGCTGGCAATCTGTCCATCTCATTAACTTCTCGAGTGTCTCTAGCTCTTGATAAATAGTGACTCAACAGTAACAAATATCACTGTTATTAAAATGTTAATATAGCTGATCAAATCAGGAAAATGGCAAATCTCAACAAAGGAATATTTGTTTCAACTACTAACATTTTAATCTTCAAACGACATTTTTTTTTTTTTGCTATTTATTTTGTCTTCCTGGGAATATTCTAACGAAGTTAACTTACTTTTCTATTGGTCATAATATGTTGGACATGTTGGAAATTGTTTCCTTAACGTTTACTCCTGTAATTTAGTTTCACGTGAGTGAATAAAAGAATAAGTTAAAAATGCACGTGCGAATCATTTTATTGTTTTTTTATAATGTTCATTATGGAAATCGCTCCAGACAAGGTATAAAGCCACTTGATGTAAGGGGCTGAAAAACATACGTAAAGATTACAAGACAAAACTAGCCAACGACAAGTGTTATGGATAGATTCTAACCAAGAAAACAGCAATTATCCCCCCTTTGTCAGAAACATCGTTCATAGAATGTGAGTACGGATAGACAAAATAAAGGAAAACGATAGCTATGAGGCTGTCGAAAGTAAACCCAAGTTAGTCACTTTCTACTCTCCTGAGTGTTTATTTATGTTTAAAAAAAATGCGTTTATGTCGAAGACAAAAAAAAGGAACATTCAGCGATAAAATTCATCTGTTTTTATTTTAAATGCATTTAAAGATGTTAGTGCGAATCAATAGTTTTAGGTTCGATCCATAACCTCATATAGGAAGATAGGCATATTTTAACTCAGTTTTATAAGAGACTAACTATATCGACCCAGCGTTGTCTGGGATCATATTTACTTTCAATTTGGCTTCGCTTATATTCTTCTCAAATTTTGCCTTTCAGTTTATCCTTTATTTATTTTAAAAGCTGACGAATATTAATTCAAAACGCATTTAATATATGTACATCTTACTACGTGGATTAAATAAAAAAGTCTCGGTTATAAATTCTGGCCAAGTTAGCATGTTCGTCATGAAGATTTGAGTAATTTACTCCTCTCCAGGAGTTAGGCACAAGGCCAGTTTTTATCCTACTCCCACAAGTAAGATGTGACCCAAGCTCGGGTCGGAAAGTGGGGGTTGAAAAGCCAGCGCCCGAAAGGTGAGCACTCTGACCATCAAAAATTGCCTGGGCAGCCCCGTCGGCATTCCCCGGTAGGGGCGCCTCAAGCAGTATGCAATTAACTTCCTCCTCCCCAAAGAGGGGAGGCAAAGCCTGGGAGGGTGGACCTCCTAGAACTGCACAGGACAATCCCATAGACCGGCGTAAATCAAGCCCCGAAGGCCATAACAATGCCGGTCTATAGGGTGCAGTATCCATCGGAACAGATACTACACTTTGATCTCGACCAAAATTTCCACGTTCAACGATAAGGTTCCCAACTTCGACATCTGCACCTGAAGAGGTCGAGGGTCGCAACAACCAAAAACTTCGTAAATTGTACAACCAAGTAAAGAATAATGCAAAAGAATAAAACCTCTACTTTTACTCCTTATTTTTCTGACCGTAAAAATTGTGTAAAAAGAAATGAACAAAAAAAAACCCATACATTACGTTCGTAAACGACCATCAGCCACCATTGCTTAAACGAAAATAATGTTTTCTCTAAAACGCATGTAAAGTGTAAACACGTGACCCTTTCACTGTGGTCAATCAGAGCAACACGTGTTTTCACTTGCTCACCGTGCGTTGACTTGCGCTGAATATTAAAATTATTCGTGGGTGGTCGTCGTTCCATAGGCGGCCTGTTGCAGTGTAATTTATGTTGTTGTATTTTGGCGGCGTATGTTACAAGCATTCTGTCCGTTTGTCTGTCTAGAAAGCGCACTAAGGCTACACACTGATTTTAATATTAGCACACGATGTAAAGTTTCTAGTGAGATAAGTGTTGCGCAATCACAAACCGTAATTTAATTGACACATATAAGGGTATTATCCATTATGTAGTATTGTACATTGATCCAGCACCTTTTAACACATCGACTGGTGGTTGCAGCGCCACTGCTGAGAAGTGGTCACATTTTCGGAAGAAAAGGTTTAAATTCTGCGCATGTCTCAGTTTTGATTTTGTGAATTTATATATTTATTCCCATGTTAACCGTATTCGCCGCTTGACGCACATTCGTAGAGATCATTTTTCACATTGATAATAAATCACTGGACTTGCAATCCAAGAAGCTAAGGCGACATCTGCGAAAGCTGGGTGGTCACTCTATACACAAACACATATATATATATATATATATATATATATATATATATATATATATATATATATATAGAGAGAGAGAGAGAGAGAGAGACATAGAGAGATAGATAGATAGATAGATAGATAGATAGATAGATAGATAGATAGATAGATAGATAGATAGATAGATAGATAAATAAATAGATAGATGGATAGATAAATAGAGGGATAGATAGATGGATAGATATATGAAAGTATGTAAAAAAAATATAATGCAATGTATCTATCTATCTCTTAGATATATATATATATATATATATATATATATATATATATATGTATATATGTATGTATTGTGTATGTATATATATTGTATTTTAGCCTTTATAGATACTCTTAATATTGTCGATACTTTCTTGGATATTATTGTGATTATAATTAATGGTGGTATTATAATTGTTGTGTTGTCATGACCTTGTGACTTATTTTACGTAATCGAGTGAGCTATCATATCATATGGTACTATTAAGTTTGGTATTAGCATTAATATTGTTTTTGTAATATGATTTGATGATTTATTTTAATAAGAAATTTGGGGTATTGTTGATAATATTACCAGTAAATTTCTTAGAGTTTATGATTGTCATATAATCAGATAATTTACTTAAAATAACATGGTTTTACGAGTGTTTTCTTCAAATAATACGTTAACAACACGTGAATTAAATTGCTTTATTTGTGGATGGATGTGGACTACATATATATATATATATATATATATATATATATATATATATATATATATATATATATATATATGAAGGAGAATGGAAAGGAATTAGAGAAAGCAAAAGCCAAATCAAAATTCAATTCAAAAGTTCAAAGCAAGGTAAATTCCGCAAAAAGGCAATTTATTCAAGTTAAATTTTCCTTAAGCCAGGCTTTTCAAAGATCAAAATCTTATCATCAGAGGAAGTCGCTGGGATAGATAAGTTGGCAATGGCCAAGATTTAAAATTTGAAAAAATGAAATAAAAGTTGTAGGGAAAGAAACGCAGGGCAAAACTGTGCCAGGGTGCAAGCAAATGTCCGATTGCCAAAAAGTCCGGTGTCGAAGAGTCCAGCGGAGAGAATAAGATGTAGATAGGTAGGTCGTTAGAGGCACGAGAAGTAATAAGAGAGGTTTCAAAGTTAAATTCCAAGAAGCCACAACTTCAGGTACGACGAAAATAGAAGATCCAAAAAGGGTAAAAAGTCCAATAAGAGGTACATTCGATGATGCAGGCAGGCGTCAGAGGAGATTAAGATGGAAAATATACGCCATTAAAGATACTTCCCGGGCAGAGATGACAAAGGAAAGTGTTTTAAAGTGGGGAAAAAGGGGCAGCGAGAATATTTAAAGCCTGCCCGGTTGAGAAAGCCGGCTATAAATGAAGAAAAGCAAAGACAGTGAAAACAAGAATATAATATGCGACCAGTAGGCAAGGGAGGAAACAGGTAAGGGGTGTGTGGGAGGAGAAAGGGACGGGTACGAGGAAAGAGAGGGGGGAGGAGAAAGGAAGCGATGCGGTGAAGGAATGCGGATAAAGCTAAGAGTGTGAAAAGGGAGGGTGAAACATAAAGTTGAAATTGGAAGTTAGTGCGAATTAGGATTCAACTAGAAAAGGGGAAGAAAGGAGTGGGGGTGAGTTAACGAATGTTAGGATAAGGAGTTAAAATATCAGAATATGTATAAGAACAGAGTTCGGGGTTTAGAAGTTTAATCAAATGACCTTAGATATAAACAATGAGGCAAAATATATATGAAGGGTAGGACTAGAAAAATGAGTTAAAAATTAAAAGAGTAAAGATAAAAAATAAAGATAAAAATAGTATAAAAAGTAGAAATAAGAAAATAAAAGAATAAAGAAAGTAAATAAGAAAATAAGAAAATAAATATATTACAATTTATTTGCATAATATAGTAAAAAGTGCAATCAAATCTTTAATTAAACAGGATTGATTCAATTATCTGGATTGTTGGAGCTGTCTACAAAACTGGGCCTTCTTCTGTTGGTGGTTTTAGTGTGAAAGAATTGTTTTTTTACGCCGTCTCCTTTGTCTGTAGCGGCATTGCCCTCACATGTCTGCCCGCAGCGAGAAGACGTCAAGCTGCCTGATATTTTAAACGAGCAGCTAAAATAAGTTTCCTCTTCCAACCGCACCAACATAATTACTCCAATTCTTTTTTTTTAGGAAAAGAGGAGATGCGAGATCGCCGCACTGATTTTTACGTTCGTCACGTGAACCACCCTCGTTCTGTAATCGCACGACAGCGACATGTTATATCCTCGTCGCTGCCTCTTCAGCAATTCATCTTCCTGCAGCGAAATGTGTGATCCCAGTGTTAATTGAAGGCATTGTCATCTCGCCCTAACAAGATTCTCGTTCCGCTGTCTCTCATCGTCGATGGCGTCACGTCACGACAAAAAGTCACGGTTCGTCATCTCGTATAGTTTCTACGATAACGAGATCTCATTATTGTTTTCCCTTCTACGTGTATATTATTTCGGAACTTTTCTGTTCTTGATTAAAAAACGTTTTCTATTTTTTTAAGTTTGCAGGTTTTTTTTTTAATTTCTATTAAAATCTCAGTAGAATTCGGAATTTGAAAAAAAGGCGACAAAACTTACTGGAATGATGAAATACATTTAAAAACAATATATTCCCAAAGGATTGCTCCTTCAAATATACACTATCGTTGTGCCTTTAGAGAATATCTTGGTTTTCGACTGGAGTTTTCCCCTATTCGTGTCAACAATATTTCAAGGGTATGAGAGACACGCAATAGATAGAAACCCGCATACTCCTATGGGGATAATCAAAACAGAAGAAACTGCTGTTGGCTTCTGGAACTCCCTCCCTGCCCCCTGTTTTCCCGTCGGTACTGACATGAGGAAATTTAAAACTAACGGTAACAGACATCTCGCTGTGCAGCTCCCAATTTAGGTTGACCCCCCCCAAACCTTCTCCCGTTTTTCCCAGTAGCCCCTTACGTCTACAGTGGAGTCCTGCCTTGTTTGGGGTGAACTATGTTGAAAAAAAAACTCTTACATATGAAAGTGGATATATATTATCCCAGGCAGATTATATAATTTAGCATGTTGTCGTCTGCTGTCTCGTGTATTGATTTACTCCTCTCCAGGAGTTAGACACAAGGCCAGTTTTTATCTTACTCCCACAAGTAAGATTTGACCCACGGTCGGGTCGGGAAAGTGGGGTTTAAAAATTGCCTGGGCAGCCCCGTCGGCATTCCCCGGTAGGGGCGCCTCAGGCAGTAAGCAATAAACTTACTCCTCCCCAAAGAGGGGATGCAAAGCCTGGGAAGGCTGACCTAGAACTGCACCGGACAGACCCATTGACCGCCGTAAATCAAGACCCAAAGGCCAAGACAACACCAGTATGGGGTGCAGTATCCATCGCAACAGATACTACACTTTGATCTTAGCCAAAAGGCCAAGAAGCACACGTATGATTTTTTCCTCGTGTATCAAACAACTTAAACATCTGAAAGTCTAACAACATTTAAGACTCATTAATGATGCATAGAACATATTGAGTATTTGTTTGTTTTCGCAGTTTATTCAAGAATATTAGATCAATTCCCGTAAATTACTCTGGTGTTTCCCAACCTTATTTGGTATGTTGGCACACTGAGAACTATTTTCAAATTTGTAGACATCATATATGCGTATATAACTTTCTACAATATAATATCAAATTCGATGTTAGTAAAATTCTGACAATAAATCAATTTCGTTACAGGCATTTCATATAAATATAGATTTTGTCCGTCTGTCACAATTGTTCAGTCGGTCGAATTTTTTAAACGTAATAAATACATTGCGGAATTTGTCCGATTTCGATATCAGATATCTTGACATATATCTTGAAAATGTAATAACGAAAATGCTATGTGAATACATTCAGACCAACAAAGATTCCTTTTAATCTACTTGGGCATTGTTTTATTTATGCTGTTCTAAAAAAGATGACGGTAACTGTGATGTATAAAAATATATGATATATCTTTATTGTCGCTGGTGGCGAACGAGAGGGCTTTGTAAAGAAATAAGAACACACGCACACACGGTGTGGTTTTCTTGGGCTCAAAGTGTCAATCGACATCCGATAACAATTGCAGATTAAGTATATAACTATTTGTTACAGTCAATTCTACCTGCATACCTCTACTGTGGGACTTCGCTGTCAATGTAGCTGTTTGACAGAATAGGAGGACTCCCTAAAAAGCGGTAGGAGAAGCTTCAGAAGTCGAAAGTGACGTCATGTAGATGGTGTGACGGGGAGGGGGCTTTTTAATCTCTCTTGTTCCTGACTGATGGACAGAGGTGAGGTTATGACGCGCGGTCCGCTCACTGCCAGTAGGAGGAAGAGGCCTTTGCGGTGGCGCAAAATGGGCTGGCGAAAGCGCTTTTCTGATTCTTTCTTTCTCTCTCTTTCCCTCTCTCTTTCTCTCTCTCTTTTTTTCTCTCTCTCCCTCCCCCCTCTCTCTCCCTCCCCCCCTCTCTCTCTCTCTCTCTCTCTCTCTCGTTCCCGTGCTGGAAACCACTAAATCTCTGTTTATGTTTATGTTA
>OY744542.1:61695519-61738019 GCA_963556195.1 Sepiola atlantica
GATTTTCATTTGATAATCGAGGGATACCAATGAAAAATGCGTATATTTTTTTTTTTGATAAGTATCAAAAAGTGTTACATATCCTCTATTCAATAATACTAGACTATTGCGTTTATATATATATATATATATATATATATATATATATATATATATATATATGTTAATTTTTATTTACACAGACATGTACAAAATCTTTCCAAATATTATCTGAGGTTAAAATCGGATTCTAACTCTGCCTGATGAATCTCAGTTTATAATAGCTGTTGATCGATAACATCGACATGCCAGTGTCGCAGATTTTGTACATGTATGTGTAAATACAAATAATCATATATAAAAGCTCTATTTGATATTGAGATCTTTTTATAAACACAGTTGAAATTCTTTGGATTACAACCCTGTGGTTGTTTTACCTGGATTATATATATATATATATATATATATATACATATATATATATATATATATATATATATATATATATATATATATATATATGTGTGTGTGTGTGTGTGTGTGTATATGGGTGGGTGGGTGTGCTTTCTTACTGTCATGTAAAAGTTAGCGAGTAAAAACACGTAAACAAGTTATTAGTAAAACAGCAAATATTTCACGATGGAAATAGAAAGCTAATAGCAAATCAGATTCTCCCACGTCAAAGAAATTCAGAAAAATATGTTTGACTTTATAATTTATAAAATGAACACTGTGTGTGTGCTTTTACTTCACGTACTTTTATAATTATTGTTATATGAAAAATGAAAGTATTACGATTTTAGTAATATATCTAGGTAAATAGCGGGTAAGTATATCTTAATTTAAATTACTGCCGTTGTCCTGAGCGTTTGTCTCGTGATTCTGTCCTGAACTGAATCTACGAACTGCGTTCGAACCCATTCGAGCACATGCAACTGCACTCCAACACTGATGAGGGTAAGTGAGCCCCGGTAAACGATGTAAATATGTAAGTGAAAAAAGAAATATTTTTAAAAATACATACATATATATATATATATATATATATATATATATATATATATATATATATATATATATATATATATATATATATATTCCACTGCGGTAATGATCCTCTGACGAGAAGAATGTTCTTTGAAAACCCATGGGTTAAGGACTTTCAATTACTTTGCTTGAACTTTGAATTGTAATAAAATTTGATTCACACATTATTTTATGATTTCATTTGATCTAATGCTATATATATATATATAAATATATAAATGTATGTATATATATATATATATATATATATATATATATATATATATATATATACACACACACACAATGCGAAACTATTCCGAGTAAAAAGGAAAAGAGAAAACAAGTTTGTTTTTTTTAGTTTACACTATTTTTATATAAATATGTTTTTTCTTTCAGCGTCAGTTCGCTCACTAAAGATGTAAGAATTGAACCCGTTAATCACAATACTTCGAGGAATAATACTTTCTCAAGTAATTTTATTATAATGACATTTTCGTTGGTCTACCAGGCTTCAGCTTGACATAGAATTTTAGTCGCGAAACGAGCACATTGTATAGGCGCTTGCTATCTCAGTATAAATCTATATATATAGATTTATATAAATGTTCTGTCACTTCTCCTGCTTAAATTTGAAATAGAGTTTTCATCGCTAACCGCGCAGACTAAATAAACCCATCTCCAAAACATCCGTTCTTGTAAGATTTCCAATTCAAAATGATTAGGTATTTTTTCTTTCCACGCACAGCATTAAAAACGAAAAAATATTAATTTCCCCAAAAGAAAAAAAAATTCAATTCAATCCTTTAAAATTTAGAGGAAAATAAAAAAAATTCAAAAGGCAACCTGCAGGATATTAAAAACAAAATTCACTTTTCATTGGTTCGATGGTAATCTATTGTTACGAAGGGAAGTCGCGTTTTTTTTGGTTAGTGTGGGTGTATTGCCATACGTCAGAGACTACATTACATTCACTTACAAACATTACATCATACGATACGGTGACGTCCTGGGCGTCGCATGTTAATAGAAAATATGTTAATATTGGTATCGTAAAGATCAACAGGGGCCAAATTAGAACAGGGAAGACTTAGCTATATTTAATATGAAAAATGCGTATGTTCACTTGTTATTAAAACGTTGTAATATAACATTTTATTTAGGTCAAACCTTGTGTGTCAGTAAGTATATATATATATATATATATATATATATATATATATATATATATACTGAGTGAAAGAGAGAAGAATAGATTTAATGAGAGAGAAAACGAGAAGTAAGTGAGGAAATCAGCGAGTGAAAGGAAGAATTAGTGAGTGAGCGAGTGATAGGGAGAGGGTATGATATGTAGACATTTAATGAGCGAGTGAATGATCGATAGTGAGTGAGAGAGAAAAAAATAAAGTAAGAAAGAGAAAGTACCTGCTGGAGAAAGGTCGAGATAGTGCGTGAAATGTGAGTTAGTTAGAGAGACAGGGAGAAAGATCAAAACAGCTGTCGAGGGGGGAAACCGTTAGTTAAGAGTGTCTGGTAGAAGGCCTTTGTGTGTGTGTTTTTATCAGTAATAGGGGTGCAGTTACCTTATATACGGGTGATCTCTGTGTGTGCATAATTTAGTTTTGCTTTAAGGGGTAAGCGGATTTAAAGTGGATGTAGAGTTTTCTGCAGGTAGGTTTTTTGATGAATATATCTATTTTTTCTTTCTTTTTATTATATTGGATGAGTGGTAAAAGTGTCGTCTAATTAAACATTGCCTTCTCGCTTTTCGCAAATTTGCGCATGAGTGAAAGAAATATATATAGTTAGTGGGAGAAGAGAGAACAGTAGAGGGGGAAAGAAAGAAAGAAAGAAAGAAAGAAAAGGAGAGAGAGTACGAGGACATAATAGAAGAAGACAAAGAAAGTGAGAGATATAAAAATAGGGAGACAAATCCGAAAGGAAAGAACTTTTTCCTATAAGTGTGTTAATGATGAACAAAATCCAGCTCCCTTTAAAAAGAGGCACTTTGAATAGGAACAACAATATCTATATAGACACCTGCGCACACCCTCGATAATTATTAAACCTCATCACACGGGCCTTAAACCCATATGGTGTGTTAACCTAATAGCGCTGAAGTCTGCATTTGCACCGGATGTCCATGAAAATGAAAATATTTCACAAACTACCGTCACTGATTTTTTAAATATGAACACCTATAACCCCATGTATTCTTGAACTATGTTACAGACGGTACTTGGATGAATATATTTTATTTTGATCGAGTGGCGAACAAAAATAGTGTGGGATTCTTCGTCCGTGCCACAAAGTCCTCGCATGATCTTGGAGGTTGATCTCCGTAACCATATATATTTAAAAATGTAATTACCCAAAGTACTTGGATACGTATATTACATTTGGATTAAATAAATATATAAAATTATAAATGTATCTGTTCGCGCCGAACATCGGTAAAAACAAAATATACCATAAACTCCCCTTAGGGTTTCAGAGATAGTCTCCCATCACACACCTCTCTCTCTCTCTCTCTCTCTCTCTCTCTCTATATATATATATATATATATATATATATATATATATATATATATATATATATATATTACTATTTCATGTATCCACATAAAATTTCATAAAGAGATATAATTTTTTATGTATCAATTTTCAGTAGTTACTTCAACAGTGCTCGATACGTAAGTAGAGCTACATAGTAAGCTATGAAAATATATTTATGGCAATTAAGCTACACAGAGGTTCCCGCGTTCATCTCCGGGAGAATCTTCAGGCTAAAATTCATTTAGCATTTATCATTTTAACCTGAAGATTCCCATCGGGGATGAAACACGGGGGCCTCTGTGGAGCTTAATTGCCATAAATATATTTTCATAGCTTACTATATATATATATATATATATATATATATATATATATATATATATATATATATATATATATATGTATGTATGGTAATCGCCCGGGACAAGACAGAAAGCCACCTGATGTTAAGAGAAAAAAACAATACGACTTCAGGATTAAAAGATATCCGACAAGTGTTTGGTGTATATATTCTTACCCTGAAAATAGAAATCCGTCCACCTTTGTTACAAAAGTCGCTCATTGATTTTGAGAAATAAAAGAACAAAATAATGGAAGCGAGACTTACTAAGATGTAAAAAGTAACCCCAAGGTTCAGCTTCTACTCCTCTTTAGTCAACTATGTTTCCTAAGTTACTTTGATGAGTCTTTTTCATTATTATTTTTAGTAAAATAGTATCGCAGGGTCACTGTTTACGCCTGACATATATAGAACAAAAGGTTATTCTTTACTTCATTTAATTTGATTGATTTATAATATCTACAGTATAGAAATGAAAGAAAAATTGTATATACTCCTATCCTTGGCCAATGATTTCAGATTTAATTTTCATGTATATCGTACTCTCACGTGACCGACGAAACAGTGATAGCTTTTACAATTCAATTCTTTTCATTACTACACAGGCTACATTTTTTCGAACTTTAGGTATATGATTCTATTTTATTTTTACTTACTAATAGATTGTAACGAAACATCTTTGGATCTATTGATATAAAGGAGTCATCAATCTTCATGTTTCGGATTTTTTTAGATGATAATTTATAATTTGTATTATTTTGATTTTTCGGACTACTGTTCTCATCTTGGGTCTTATTCTGACAACTGTTATGCCCATATAAGCTCCGGGCTTCTTATGCTGCATCTCGAAAAACTCGGGAATCTTTATGTCAAACTCTGGAATCTTTACGGAATTTCGAACGAAACACTTTACTACATGCATGGGGGTAATTGTGTATCGTTTCGTCAATAATGACCGGGTAGAACTCTTAAGTAATTCATAATTATATTCTGAGTATCGTCTGCACTGAAAATGTAACTTTCAACCGTCAGAGGACTATAACTTAGAACCGATTACACTCAGCACTTATATACGTTACACCACAGGACTTTGCAATTCAATTAATAAAGATATTCGATCAAAATAATATACAGATTCCCGAGTTCGACATAAAGATTACAGAATTCAGCAAGATTAACCTGAGGAAGGTCGGAGGTTACACGGCAAAAGCGTTGTGAGATTAACATCGAAGATGAGAACAGTAGTCCGAATGATCCAAATACTGCATATTTTTTATGTTAAGATTTATTGAATAGAAACTTCAGCAGACTAACTGACTGACAGACGAGGCTTCTAATGGAGATGCGACGACGCATTTAACGAAAAAATATTCGAAAAATAATTCTTCTTTTATAACAACAATCATTATTTTTGCGAATGACACATTTTTAATAAAAATTATAATTTTGAATTAATTCGACCAATCAATCTTAAAATATGATTTTTTTAATAACCGGTTATTTCGCAACCCAACGAGTGGTTCACATGAGTAGCGATTAAAATGACAGCATTTTCAATTCAAGGCATTACGACAAAGCCAAAAAGCATCATAAGATTCGTATAGTAATAATTTATTACCGTCTTTAAGATGTAATTGGTTAAAATTGTATTTGATTTTTTAAAACTATTTAAAAGAAATAAAAATAATTAGTATGAAGCGAGTTGTATTTGTCAGAGGGGTGAGGCGTTTGTGTTTTTAATAGGGACGACTAAAAGTCATGGATTCTATATAGATAACTCTATCAGATTTGGTATATGTCTGTTTGAAACCGAAACTACACAATTACTTTTATATCTGTAAAGAAAATTACCAAATTAATATTTCTGTTTATATTTGGTATATCTCTGCCTGAGGAAGGAATTATTAAACTATAATATGCTATTATATTATCGTATTATACTATACGCTTACTATGTTTTAATGTTCAAATATGCTTACTATACTATTGCAGACTAATGTACTATCTCTTAATGCTCAATTAAGTTTACGATACTATTTCAGACTAATGTACTATCTTTTAATGCTCAATTCAGTTTACTATACTATTTCAGAATAATGTACTATCTTGTAATGCTCAATTCAGTTTACTATACTATTTCAGAATAATGTACTATCTTTTAATGCTCAATTATGTTTACTATACTATTTCAGACTAATATACTATCTTGTAATGCTCAATTCAGTTTACTATACTATTTCAGACTAATGTACTATCTTTTAATGCTCAATTATGTTTACTATACTATTTCAGACTAATGTACTATCTTTTAATGCTCAATTCAGTGTACTATACTATTTCAGAATAATGTACTATCTTGTAATGCTCAATTCAGTTTACTATACTATTTCAGACTAATGTACTATCTTTTAATGCTCAATTATGTTTACTATACTATTTCAGACTAATGTACTATCTTTTAATGCTCAATTCAGTGTACTATACTATTTCAGAATAATGTACTATCTTGTAATGCTCAATTCAGTTTACTATACTATTTCAGACTAATGTATTATCTTTTAATGCTCAATTATGTTTACTATACTATTTCAGACTAATGTACTATCTTTTAATGCTCAATTCAGTGTACTATACTATTTCAGAATAATGTACTATCTTGTAATGCTCAATTCAGTTTACTATACTATTTCAGACAAATGTACTATCTTTTAATGCTCAATTATGTTTACTATACTATTTCAGACAAATGTACTATCTTGTAATGCTCAATTCAGTGTACTATACTATTTCAGAATAATGTACTATCTTGTAATGCTCAATTCAGTTTACGATACTATTTCAGACTAATGTACTATATTGTAATGCTCAATTTAGTTTACTATACTATTTCAGAATAGTGTACTATCTTGTAATGCTCAATTCAGTTTACTATACTATTTCAGACTAATGTAGTATCTTGTAATGCTCAATTCAGTTTACTATACTATTTCAGACTAATGTACTATCTTGTAATGCTCAATTCAGTTTACTATACTATTTCAGACTAATGTACTATCTTTTAATGCTCAATTAAGTTTACGATACTATTTCAGACTAATGTACTATTTTTAATGCTCAATTCAGTTTACGATACTATTTCAGACAAATGTACTATCTTGTAATGCTCAATTGAGTTTACGATACTCTTTTAGACTAATGTACTATTTTTTAATGCTCAATTCAGTTTACTATACTCTTTCAGACTAATGTACTATCTTTGAATGCTCAATTCAGTTTACGATACTATTTCAGACTAATGTACTTTCTTTTAATGCTCAATTCAGTTTACTATACTATTTCAGAATTATGTACTATCTTGTAATGCTCAATTATGTTTACTATTCTATTTCAGACTAATGTAGTATATTTTAATGCTCAATTGAGTTTACTATTCTATTTCAGACTAATGTACTATCTTTTAATGCTCAATTCAGTTTACGATACTATTTCAGAGCAATGTACTATCTTTCCATCCTCAATTCCGTGTGTTAGTATAGTATTTGCTTTGTTGACGTATACAAATGTCTTATTCATTACTTACTTTTTAAGAAAGTTAGTGTCGTATCCGCTCTGCGACATGATACTATCTTCCTACGTTCTCCTTTTCTCTATAGGAGCTAATGCAATTCTATTTCATGATACCATTTTCCGAGCCATAAACACATGTTGGAGGATATACTGTCGTATATGTAGTGTTATCACGAGACCATACTCCCAGGTATTATATCCCTGTTTCGATATAATGTAGTATCTGTGTTGTTGTCATTACACAAGTTTTTACGAGATTAGTGTAGTGATTGTCCGTTCGTCATACTTTTGCGAATAATCATATTGTATACATGTATCAATGATTGTCAATTCCATGACTCGAGTATATATCTACTTAGCTTGCCATGCACCTGAATTAGGGACAATTACTAACAAAATATAAGTTTTTATTACGAAACTGTTATGACAAAACTGGTAGCTGCGATATAGTACTATATTCATTTTGGGTCACGTTTAAAAAAATGCGTAATATATTTACAAAATATAATGAATTATTTAATTGACACTTCAATGTACTAAATTTTACTAATAAAATAATATAGTTTCGGAAACAATTACGAAGTCAAATTAATTACAAGAATAACGTAACAAACTGTATGAATGTAATTAGTCAATATAGAAATTAAAAGAAACATATTAAGTATGAAGTCATTTTGGTCAATTATTTGGTGAAACATTTAGCATTAAATATGTAACTATTATATATATGTATACATATATATATATATATATATATATATATATATATATATACAGTGTGTCTCAAAAAGTACTCAATGTTTAGTTTCCTAATACTAATGCATTAATATGTAAATATAATATTAATATACACACACACACACATATATATATATATATATATATATATATATATATATATATATATATATATATACAGGGGGTATCAGAAAGTACTTAGTATCTAATTACCCAACATTCATGCATAAAATATGTAAATAAATATATATATATATATATATATATATATATATATATATATATATATATATACAGGGTGTCTAAAAAATTACTCAGTAATTGATTACGTAATAGCTATGCGTCAAATATTAAAATATTATATATATATATATATATATATATATATATATATATACAGGGTGTCTATTAAAGTACTAAGTATTTTGTGTCCTAATACACATGTATTTTGTATTAAGATGGATGTTTTTTGATAAACATGCAATGCTAAAAATCAACTAGAATTTATGAAAATAGATTGCTGTAGAAACGATTATTTATCATAATGTAAAAATATTTGATGTTCTCTCTCATTCCTACGTGTTTGGAAATGTGCAAATTGTAGTCTTTCATTTTGAAAACAAGGCTTACAACGTACAACTATAAATTCGAAAACGTTACTAAACATTCCAATTTAAAATTACAAGACATTGTATTCGAATTTACTTTTTTAGTCATCGATTTTCTCTGATTTTAGTAGCGAAAACTTTATCTTTGAAATATGCCATATAACAAAAATCCAGTGGCGTCAGATATTGAAGAAAGTTTAGAAAATTCAACATACTCTCTATTCATGGTTCGTTGAGAAGGTTTTGTTCCATCTCAAATAATAAAAACAGCAATACGTTAATAATCGCGTGTTGAAAAGTGAATACAACTTTTGGGAACACTCTGCCCTTATATATATATATATATATATATATATATATATATATATATATATATATATATATATATTTTGATTTTATTCCATTAGTTGCGACAAAACAAGTTTTGTTTCATTGGTGCTAATAGCGACCAACTCATCGGGCCGGCGAAAGGAATTCAAATGGCATAAAATTTTAACTTCACTTTAACGGGAGATTGAAAATTGAAAATACATTGGAGGGGGAGGGGGACAGAGTTGGGGCTTTGTCTATAACGGCGACATGGGACATGAGAGGGGAGGGGGGGAGGACCCCAACAAGTCGTGTTTCAAATTATTACGTGGGAGGTTTTTCACGTGTCTGTGCTGTGATGATCTCAATCTCGGCCGGGGTGGGAGGAGGGAGATGGAGCGACGGCCAGAGTGAGTTAAATTTAAAATGAGAATAAAATTATGATTACAACCGTCATTTTTATTTTATTTTAATTCTAATAAGTAATTATCATGTGGATAAAAATGTTTGATAATTTTAATTTAGGGTATTAATTGCTACTTTTGCATTTTATTTTAATGTTTTGTTTATTATTTGTAGTGAATTTTGTTGTGATTATATTTTTTAAATTGTGATTATATTATACCGAGATCAATACTAGTGGAATCATTTTATAAGAGAAGTTTTCTGGTGTTACCAGTTTTATCATTAACAAAACCTATTATGACAATGGTAACGCCTATAATTATATATATATATATATATATATATATATCGATATATCGATATATCGATATATATATATATATATATATATATCGATATATATATATATATATATATCGATATATATATATATATATATATATATATATATATATATATATATATATATATATATATATATAGGGTGTTGAAAAATATTTACAATATTTTGGAGAGCGATTAAAATACAATTCATGACTAATTAGTTTATTAAAAGTCATGAGAATATATTAGCCACAAGAAAATGTACATGATAAAATAATGTGTAATTATGTGTCTCCTTTCATTACTAAAATGATGCTTACATACGCTTTCAGAAACTTGCAGAATTGTTCCTCAAATACTCTGGAGACAACTTCTCGAATTCTTATTCAACATTATCTTTAAGAGAATCTACATCGCATTGTTATGTTCTATTGATAAAATGTTCAAAAACGCTCCAAATGTAAGAATGCCAATGGTCCAGGTGTAGGCTAGAAGGTGGCTATAAAAATGATTCACAAACATTGCTAAAGTTGGGTTTGCAAAAATATTGTATTTGTCTAGCTGTGTGGTCTATAGCACCATGCTTTGTCTATACATAATTATCATCTGGGTAGTTTATTTCAGACGTTGCAATAATTGGTACCTCAAAGCCTTCTAGTAGGTTTAAACATTAGTGTTTTCACCTCGTTGTAAACAATTGTTTATGCGCACCGGGGATCTTAGTTTCGGCGAGATAGTATAGAATGAAAATATATAGGTTGACTGGTAATAGTGATATAACCGTGTTACAAGCCATGATTTATTCAGCGAACGCTTTATTGTATTGAACAATTCATCATTTGTTGCAGGCTGATTCATGTATTTTTTCAAGTTATTTCTTTTCCGCTTTAGAATGTATTAAATATTTTTGAAAATCAACAATCGTGCAATATTTTTATAAATGAAAAATTCATTTATTTAATTTTTTTATTCGCGAATTTTCGTTGTAGAATACAACCTTGTCAAGTGAGACTGTCCTATAGTTTTTTTCTATTGTTATCCTTTTCTTCCTCCTCATTTTGATGGTGGTATTAATCCCGAGGGGTCGAAAATACGTCGAGTTCTTTAAGACGTTACAAGTTTAGTCTGATCGATGTCATGCGCAGATTGGCGCTATTTTTTTAAATTAAACAAGTTAACATCTTTGAAGCACGGATTAGAATGTATTAAATATTTTTGAAAATCAACAATCGTGCAATATTTTTAAATAAATGGATTTTTCATTTATATAAATATCGCACGACTGTTGATTTTCAAAAATATTTAATACATTCTAATCCGTGCTTCAAAGATGTTAACTTCCTTACTTTATTTTTTCTCTATTTTATCATCCTGATGAAGTCTTATACATAAAGACGAAACGTTGATGTACACATAAAAACATCCATTTTTTGGTTTTCCTTTTTCATTTTCCCATCACGTCGGATTACCTTCATCCTTCTCTTCCCATATATATATATATATATAAAGTGGTGTCTTCTTCATATATATATATATATATATATATATATATATATATATATATATATATATATATATATATATATATATATATATATTACTGCTATGCGTTTTTTAACCCATTTGTGGAGAGAATACCGGTTTTCTAATTTTTGTAACGCAATATTCTTTTGTGTAGACAAGATTCTTCTGACTTTCCACTAAGCGTAATAATAATAACATATATATATATATATGTGTGTGTTTCAGGAATTAAATATATATATGGAAACAAAAAGGCAACCTTATATCTCTTAAATTCTTTCTACTGTCACTAGTGATTTCTGATCTGTTTGTGTTATTCGTAGTTGATCGAAATTCGTCTAAAAGCTTACAACCTCAACGATTGGCGTCAGCTGAACTTTTATGTTCAATGTGCCGTTGAGATAGACAGCAACCGTACTACATGCAGCACAAAGTACTCATATCATAAACATGTTAAACAGATTAGGAAGCTCAGTACTTAGGTGTATTATATATATGAATACATTATATATATATATATATATTAAACTTTTCACATATATCTCTTTTTCTATATGTGTGTTTCTGTCTCTATGTATTATTCCATGAAAAATGCCAGTATACTGAAATCATATGCCCTTAATAGGGTTAAGATGAAAATTCATAAACACTAAATGCACAAAAGCATGGAAATTCCTAAATTTTTACACTGAAATAGGCCGTTTTTTAAGTGTATTAAGGGATAGAGCACTCTCGCGTCTCCCTTGATTCTATATATTCTTCAAGCAAACTACAAGCGCTGTTATATATATATATATATATATATATATATATATATATATATATATATATATATATATATATATATATATATATATATATATATAGTCTCGGAAGTTTCTCAACCATTAAAACTATATTTAAAAAAAAAAAAAATAATAAATAAATAAATAAAAAAACTTATAGTCCCAAGTCTTCCAGTGGAAAATCACTCATGTAAGTCAATTTATTTTTTACAGTTATTATATTAGTTTATTTCTAACACTATTTTAAGGGATCATCAGTTGTTTACCATGAAAAACTGTTTCGGGAATTTAATATAGTTTAATATATATATATATATATTTTATGTATATAATATAAATATTTATTTATACAAACATATTTGTTATATATGTGCATAAATGTTTTGATTGTACTCTTCATAAAAAGTCAACCTCTTCAGACCAAAACGAGGAATTGAAATGAGATAAAAAAGACTTCCTTTTTTTTAGTATATTTTCTAGGTTGGGATGTGTTTATAATTGCACGGTCAAGCTTAGTATCAAATTTCGTTTTTTTACTCGTTTACATTCTCACTTCGTTCTATATTTAATTATTTTGTGATTATTGTTTGGCCTGACTAGCGATTACGACTCTGCCTTATCTTTTTCTCTACTTTTATCTTTTTTCACCTCGTTGTAAACAATTGTTTATCCGCACCGGGGATCTTAGTTTCGTCGAGATAGTATAGAATGAAAATATATAGGTTGACTGGTAATAGTGTTGTAACCGTGTTACAAGCCATGAATTATTCAGCGAACGCTTTATTGTGTATCGAACAATTCATCATTTGTTGCGGGCTGATTCATGTATTTTTTTCAAGTTATTTCTTTTACGCTTGTCATTATACCACTTTGTTATTTCATAATAAACTATATATTTCAGATTAATAAACGGGCACTGCATATAGAAGAAATGAGGGCATCAGTAATATATGTTTTACCCCTTATCGACTAATCGTCCTTTCTATGACTTTCCGTCTGAGATCAAAGTGTAGTATCTGATATATTTAAGTAGTGTATTTATTTACTCCTCTCCAGGAGTTAGGCACAAGGCTAGTTTTTATCTTACTCCCACAAGTAAGATGTGACCCAAGGTCGGGTGGGGAAAGTGGGGTTTAAAAATTGCCTGGGCAGCCCCGTTGGCATTCCCCGGTAGGGGCGCCTCAGGCAGTAAGCAATAAACTTACTCCTCCACAAAGAGGGGAGGCGAAGCCTGGGAGGGTGGACCTCCGAGAACTGCACAGGACAGACCCATAGACAGGCGTAAATCAAGTCCCGAAGGCCAAGACAATGCCATTCTATGGGGTGCAGTATCCATCGGAACAGATACTACACTTTGATCTTAGCCAAAAGGCCAAGAATTGTAATATTGAAGTAGTGTAGACCAAAGACTAATCGTGGTGTTGTGGTTATCATAGAGGTGAAAGTTATTGATAAATGGTGACAGAATAACAAAAGCTCTTGGGCAAATGGATAAAATGGAATTAGTTTTGATGCTATTTTACCATTTTTATTTCGAATGTATTTTTCATATTTTTGCAATTAAATAAGTCAAAGTGTAGTATCTGTTCTGATACTATATTAATCTGTTCTGTCTTTGGTTAGTGAAGGAGAAATATTAATATGATAAGTTTATTTTTATTTTTGTTCCTATCTAGAGTTCCAAATTTTGTGAAGCTGGATTCTCCCAATATTATAACTCGATCTAGGGTCAGAATTTATTTTCTGTTGGAAGCAGTAAATAGTCACTAAAACCCTCTTTGTCAGTACTTCTACTTCAACTACCTCTTTTTTCCATTTGCATTTATTTATTTCCCCATGTTTTCTCACATGGCTCTCACGTTTTATTGTACAATCATTTGATGCGCGCCTCACTTTCCTCTGACAAGGTCACAAAAATGGCGCGAATATTTGATGTGTAATTTACAAAATTGAAACTACAAAAAACAATAACGAATATCGCTAAGATGCATCCATTCAATCATGGTGTGTCGCAATGAAGAGTCTATTACAAACCCAAAATGTGACGGACAAACATACATTTCACGCTTAAGCCAGACAGACCGATAGAAATGCAATTTCAGACTTGAGCGTAACAAATTAACGAAAACGCTATTTAAATTTAAGCGTGACAGACGATAGAACATAGTTGTTGAATTTATTTGGAAACATTTGTTTGAGCTAAACAACGTGAGGAACTACTCTGATAGAGGCCACATTTATAGGAGTTGGGCAACCTGCGAGGTGTGCTGGACAGCAAGATATTCATATTACATTTAGATTTCTGCATATAAATATCGTTGGAGAAACAGGGAGCGCAAGTGGAATTCCAAATGTAAGCGGTCAGAGAAAGTAGCTATTTGAGGAGGAAAGTTCCCGGTCTCAAAATGCCTATAGGGGGAGAGCTTCCTTATTCTTGTGAATCAGATGATTCTGGTGTCGGCATTAGTTTCTTCGCTATTTTTCTAGTTAGAAATCTTTCTGGAAAGAAATCGGGTACGTACGGGAAGGACCACGAGAAGGTTGCCAACATCCCTAAGTGAAAGTGGTGCTGTGGAACCGACTGGATTCGAACTTGGAACACCCAGGTCTTCAGTCCGTGTCGTTATCCACTTAACCACCGTCATCTCCCAGCTTCTTTATTACTATAGTTGGACGCGGTGAAATAACCATGAGTTCGTTCTATTTGGATTGTTGCTGATGAAAATCTATTTGTAGCATACGAGGAGTAGCCATTTATTTATAAACTGGAGTATGGCAGACCAACAATATGCTACTTTAACCTTTAGCATCACAAACAATTGAACATGATATTTCGAACTTAATCGAGCAGACAGATTAAAATGCTATTTAACCTACGACGGATAAACAGACAAACTTTTATTTCAAACCGAAGCGTGACATACCAACACATTGCTATTCAAATTTAATCTTGGCGAAATTACAAAAATGATATTTGAAACCGAACCGCCATTGATAAACAAAAATGATATTTCAACTTTAATCGTGGCAGACCGTCGAAAATGTTATTTCAAACAAAACTGTGACAGAAAAATAAAAATGATATTTAAAACTAACACGTGACAAACCAAATAAACTACTACTTTAGACTTTTGAAAATGACATTTTAATCTTCTACGTGGCAGACGAACCAAAATGGTATTTTAGATTTCAGGTTTACATACACATAGAAATGATATTTTAAACTGACATCGAACAAAAAGGCTATTTTAGATTTCAGGTTTACATACACATACAAATGATATTTTAAACTGACAGACGAACCAAAATGCTATTTTAGATTTCAGGTTTACATACACATAGAAATGATATTTTAAACTGACAGACTAACCAAAATGCTATTTTAGATTTTAGGTGTACATAGAAATGGAAATGATATTTTAAACTGACCGACGAACCAAAATGCTATTTTAGATTTCAGGTTTACATACACATGGAAATGATATTTTAAACTGACAGACTAACAAATATGCTAGTTTAAACATAAGTGTTACAGACATATAAAATGTATGCGTGGCAGACCAACCAACATTCAATTTTAAACTTAAGGTTTACAGACAAATGAAAATGATATACTAAAGTTAGTTGTGACAGACAAATGAATATGTTATTTTAAAGTTTTTTTGCGACAGACAAATGAAAATGATATTTCAAAGTTAATTGTGACAGGCAAATGAAAATGATATTTCAAAGTTAGTTGTTACAGACACATGAAAATGATATTTCAAAGTTTGTTGTGACAGACCAATGAAAACGATATTTCAAAGTGTGTTGTTACAGACAAATAAAAATGATATTTCAAAGTGTGTTGTTACAGACAAATGAAAATGATATTTCAAAGTTAGTTATGACAGATAAATGAAAATGGTATACTAAAGTTAGTTGTGACAGACGTATGAAAATGATATTTCAAAGTTACTTGTGACAGACAAATAGAAATGATATTTCAAAGTTAGTTGTGACAGACAAATAGAAATGATATTTCAAAGTTAGTTGTTACAGACAAATGAAAATGATATTTCAAAGTTACTTGTGACAGACAAATGAAAATTATATTTCAAAGTTACTTGTGACAGACAAATGAAAATGATATTTCAAAGTTAGTTGTGACAGACAAATAGAAATGATATTTAAAAATTAGTTGTGGCAGACAAATGAAAATGATATTTCAAAGTTAGTTGTGACAGACAAATGAAAATAATATTTCTAACTTAGTTGTGACAGACAAATGAAAATGATATTTCAAAGTTAGTTGTGACAGACAAATGAAAATGATATTTCAAAGTTAGTTGTTACAGACAAATAGAAATGATATTTCAAAGTTAGTTGTGACAGACAAATAGAAATGATATTTCAAAGTTAGTTGTGACAGACAAATGAAAATGATATTTCAAAGTTAGTTGTGACAGACAAATGAAAATGATATTTCAAAGTTAGTTGTGACAGACAAATGAAAATAATATTTCTAACTTAGTTGTGACAGACAAATGAAAATGATATTTCAAAGTTAGTTGTGACAGACAAATGAAAGTGATATTTCAAAGTTAGTTGTTACAGACAAATAGAAATGATATTTCAAAGTTAATTGTGACAGACAAATAGAAATGATATTTCAAAGTTAGTTGTGACAGACAAATGAAAATGATATTTCAAAGTTAGTTGTGACAGACAAATGAAAATGATATTTCAAAGTTATTTCTTTACAGACAAATAGAAATGATATTTCAAAGTTAATTGTGACAGACAAATGAAAATGAAATTTCAAAGTTAGTTGTGACAGACAAATGAAAATGATATTTCAAAGTTAGTTGTTACAGACAAATGAAAATGATATTTCAAAGTTAGTTGTGACAGACAAATGAAAATGATATTTCAAAGTTATTTCTTTACAGACAAATGAAAATTATATTCATAATTTTAACGTGATAGAAAGTTATATTTCAAACTTGGGAGTCACAGACGGAACAACGGTATTTTAGTTAGGAGCAAAGTGTAGTATCTGTTCTGTTATGCACTTCATCATTTCTGTTGTCGATCAGTAAATGGGAAATCATTCAAGACTGAGGCAATTTTAGTGTTTGTTCCAATCCAGGGTGGCCATTTTTGAAGGGCGTATTTTTCCCAACATTATAAACTGACCTTGTATCTAAATATGTCCCTCTTTGAAAAGCAAGTAATAGCAGAGGAATCTCAGACCGAACATCTTTTTAAGATGAGTGGATGCGTTGAAAATAATAAAAGTCCATTGATTCTGCTAGTTCGTTAGTGACAGACCAACAGAAATACTAGTTAAAACTAAAACATGGCGGAACAATTTAATTTCGCATCGAAATTTGAGGATGCAACAAAACATCATAGATTGCTCATTGATTTTTCAATTTTTCGGGTTTATAATTTTTTCTTATCTTTTTCGATTAATTTCTCTATTTTCGCGTCGTTCTTTGACTGAAAAAAGCAATCCTACCATTTAATGGAAGCATTTTTCTTCAAATTGAATTTGCTCTTTGCTTTCCAAATTCATGTTCCTTATTAATACACAGAAAATCTGATTAAAAAAATATTAGTGTGAATGAAAACATAGTTTCATGTTTCACCGACCTTTTCTCTAAATATTATTTGAGGTTGATACCAATAAAATTGCAGGAGGCCTAGTTGTGTTACGAGGTATGGTTAATGAAGTCGTCGATGTATTGTTAAAAAAAAACAGTTCTCTTAACCTGTGAGTTGATAGGACTGGTTGCTTACCCATATTACATAACATCAAGCTGTATGTTGTCTGAATCAATTCCGCGCCAGGAAGCTGATCTGTGGATGCTTATTCACCTATATTTATACACACGTTTTAAGTAGTTTTAATAGAATGAAGTATTAATAAGTGGTCATATCTCTAAATAATATCCGGTGTTACGGTCACTAAACTTCGATGAACTAGGGGAACTGGTGTGTTAGTGTGATATTGCTTAAAAAACACTGTGGATGTGGCTTACGTAGAACCGATCTGTCACGTGATTTAGCCGTGAAGATCGTGCTAATATAGATTAAATACTAATAGTGTTTTCTTGGCATACGTAATAAGGATGCCAGGGTGAATTGTTTAAATAACAACTCTGCTCGTCAATCTAGGCTTGTAAAATATAATTATATTTTAGAGCATAAGGGCGTCATGAAAATTACCTGTTTAGTTCGAAAAATCATTTACTAATTAATATTTTAATCACTCAAAAGTATACCTTGTTTTTAGCAGGCTTCTGATTTCCTGTGTGTTGCCTTCCTCCGAAGACTAAGGTCAGTTCTGTTGGCTGCAATAAAGAAAAACACTCGTGCATGCTTTTTATACAAGTATCCAATTAATTAAACTACAGTCTTAGACGAGTAATTCGGTCATGATTTTTATAGTAGACTTCAAGGATAAACTGAGTTTAAAAAAAAGAGAGGGGCAGTCAATTACTTAACATTTTATCCCATTGCTCGTAAGATTAGAAGCATAATTAATAGGACTTGTCCAGTGTAAGTCTTCGTCTAACCTGTCCAGTTGCGTCTTGAATTTTATCGACTTTCTTTCTCACGATCTACGTGTATACAAGAATGATCAAACATTTAAACTCTTCGTGCGTGTGTGAGAAAGAAAAACATAAATATAAACGGATAACTCGTCTCACTACACCTAGCTGAATTGTGTGCACCGAATGTATGCTTCGTCTTGAATTTATGCCAGAAAAGATACACTAAACTTCGCAGGACAGTCACGTGACTTCTTCGAATGCTGTTGTGGGGTAATCTCTGACCATGATGTGTATCCCAAACTATTCGATTCAAACACCACCGTCGTCATTATGTAACATCTCTCTCTATATATATATATCTATCTATCTATCTATCTATCTATCTATCTATCTATATATCTATATATCTATTTCTCTCTCTCTATATATATATATATAATTTTGGTTATTCGGACTACATTTCTCATCTTGAGTGTTATCATCACAAAGTTTCGGTCGCGGTAACCTCCGGCCTTCTTCAGATGTATATCTTCGAATTTGGGAATATTTCTGCCGAACTCGAAAATCTTGATGGAATTTCGAACGGAACCCTTTTATTTATTCCACGGAGGTAGCATGCTCTTCTTCCGTCAGCCATGACTGGAAGAAATCTTCAGTAATTCGCAATTTTTCGTATCGAGCATTGAACCTTCAGCCAACTATCACTTGGAACCGAATTAAACTTAGTACTATATCCACTGCGCTAGGGGTACTTGCGTCCGAAACACTCAAGATGACAAGTGTTGTCCGAATAACCAAAATTATAGAAATTATCAATTCTCATCTGAAAGACTAAAAATATATATATATATATATATATATATATATATATATATATATATATTAATAAATATTAAATTATTAATACCTACAGACGCTAGCGTTTCAAGCTTATAGCTCTCATCAGTGCAGGAAAGTAACAATTTCAGACGGTCGGGAGGCGCGAACCCGATTCACAGAGTCAGCCTAGAATCTGCAAGCAGTCGCCAGATTCACTCGGCCAACGGAAATCAAGGGAAGTTAAGATTTGTATGTACCTAGAAGCGGGCACAGATAGAAGACTAGTCGAGAGTGTTCGACGAACGTATTAGGAACTTTGCATTAGAGCTTTTTGACAGTCTATTTTTAACATCCGCGAGAGTGCTCAACTTTAATTTCTTAAAGGGGCTTAGTATAATTAATATATATATATATATATATATATATATATACATATATATATATATATATATATATATACATATATATATATATATATATATATATATATATATAAATGTACATATATATATATATATATATAGATATATAGATAGATAGATAGATAGATAGATAGTGACATTATACAGGAACATATTAAGTATTAAAATATGGTGTTGTTTTTCAATATCAACTTAAATTGACGTGTCAGAAAAGAATATCAAACATAAATATTCAGAAAAATAAGTCTACTATATACTATCAACATTATATTTCAGATTAGAATACTAATTAGATATTATTTCAAATTATGTTCGTAAACATTGAAATATTAAAACAGAAATATGTTTTGCTAATGACGGTTTACTTTATTTTAATGATTTCTGTTGTTTTACGAAAAAGAAAGTACATCGGCTTTTGTCAAACTTGCATCTTTTTTATCCTTACTCCAAAATGGTAACCTCCACCGCATTTTGAGATGTACGCATAGGCTTTTTGTTAGTGTCTATATAGGTTCCTTGCACCCAATTAACCTTGCTTTGATGTTGTCTCTATAAACTAGACTATAAACACCTGCTTATTTTTTGTTTCGAACGAGCACGACTGAATTCAGGTAAGGCTAATTATTGTATTTCATGTGTTAGAAATATATTTTGTAATTTTATCTGTTGAATATTTTTTTTAAAAATAAACAACTAAAAATAAACAATTAGAATATTATTTTTATAGACTCCGAAGCCTGAAGAACACTCTATTTTACTATGGGTTTCAGTGTTCGGATTTCCTGATCTTTTTCTGCCATGCTCACAGCGTTTCGGCCGTTCTGTCCTCCGGCCTTCATCAGGTGTCCTGTATCGAACTTGGGATCCGTCTATCTGGACCCTCGAACCCAATCCCTTTATTGTCAGGGGGGGGGGACCACGCTCGGATTCCATTTTTTGGCTCTGGGACACACTCGTTATTTCTCCGTTGTTTTTAGGTCTGCTGCTGCTGCTGCTGCTGCTGCTGCTGCTAATCGCAGTATTGCTGCTGTCGCTGAATGTTACTTTCACTGCTTTCGCCCAGGATTGAACTCAGCACCTCCAAATAATATGTCCGTCTGAGATTGTCACCTTCCTGCGCTTCTATTTATCTTCCTCCCACAAGGTAAGATGTGACACAAGGTCGGGAAAGTGGGAAAAAACCAGCGCTCGAGAATGTGAGCACTCTGGCATTAAAAATTGCCTGGGCAGCCCCGTCGGCATTCCCTGGTAGGGGCGCCTCAGGCAATTAGCAATAAACTAACCCCCTCTCAAAGGGTCAGAAGGCAAAGCCTGGGAGGGTGCACCTCCTAGAACTGCACAGGACAGACAACCGATAGACCGGCGTAAATGAGGACACGAAGGCCCGGACAATACCGGTCTATTGGGTTCACTGCCTTCGTCCAGGATTGAACTTAGCACCTCGAGATAACTTGCAACTTTCGAATACTGAAATCCATAATGAAAACACCTCATCTCAGAAATACCGACGATTACTACTCTATTTTACCTAAACATTTTAAAGTTTGAAATCAATATTTTTGCCTCGTTCCTTTTCCGTAGGTAAATGCGAACACTGTATTCATCTGCAATTATCTTTAATTCCGTAAATTAGTTTTTAGAAGATTCTGCGTTCGTATATAATATTTCTCAATTGTCTGTGTTATGGCCGTTGGGTCCGAGCGGATTTGAAAAGTAATCATTTGGACTATCAAAATAACACAGTGGACGCGTAGTCGACGTAGTACAAATAGAAAGCAAAATGTTATTTTCACTATAACGACAGTGATCAAAGTGAATTTGTTGCATGACGAAACTATATTATTTAAATGAAAACGTTTGAGTAACACCTAGGTGTCAGAGGTGACACAGAGCGGAAGTTTACGAAATTACATGACTTTCGGACAGTAAAATTATCTCACTTCAAGGAGAAACCTTGAACAGAGATAGTAAAACAGTGATCTACCAGATAGAAGATGTCAACCTAAATTGGGAGTTTTGCAGCGAAATTCCTGTTTACATTAGTTTCAAATTTCTGCATGTAAGTACCGTCAGGAAAGAGAGGAAGTTCCAGAGTCCAGCAGCACGAGGAAATAAGTTTTTTTAATAGAAAGCTCTTCGGCATTTGGGGACCTCTACAGTGAATTGGTGGGATTTGGCAGATTGTCGGGTTGGTCTAGGGAATTTACTTCGTGGGTGCACCAGAGCAGCAAGTTCATCGGAGCACAGTCCATTGAAGTACTTGTAAAACAGACACAAGGAAGTGACATTGCGGCGGTAGGATAGGGGCTGGAGCTTGATGGATAGTGAGGGACCTATTAAGTTGGCGACTCTTTTTTGGACCTTGTCTAAGAGGGGGAGACAAGTGGATGATGAACCAGCCCATATGTGGCAACAATACTCCATGCATGGGCGGATGGTGGCTTTGAAGAGATATTATCCATCATTCATACACCTATACATTCTAGTAAATAAAATTTATAAAACGCTGGGGAGTTACTAAGTTGTTAAGCCCCTGGGCGAATGTGATATTATTATTGAATTGTATAATTTAAGAGAAGATTATAGATCAGAACGACTAACATCCCGAAGATTATTGGCCTTGTGCTTAAGTTTTTATAAATATATTCATGCAAATTTTATAGCGAATTAATATAATCTCTCGAAGCGGACAGTCCGGTTGGTACCAGTATGGGATACGTCTTCGGCAATCAATCCAACAGTGGCTTTGTTGCTCTCGGGTGAGAGATAGTTATGTACAGACCTCAGGGATCCATTCTCTTAGGTGTTATCTTCTCTCTAAGAAGGTGTTAGTTATATGTTATTCGCCTCAAGCTCCCCTACTGATGAATGCCGACAATGGCTGCTCAGTTAGTGTTTATAGGTCAGAGTGCGCTTATTCTAGTGCCCTGGCTTTTCAGAAGCACACCTGACCTTGTGTCTTACATTCTGAATATGAGGTAGATATACTTTTTACCTTTTCTCACGTCCGCATTTTCCTGGCGTTATCATTTAGAACATCATATTGTTTTTCTTCTGTAAAAGCTACCGATATGTTGTGTGTGATTTCTTTATTTTGTGATTTTCTTTGATATCATGTTTGCTTCTTCATTCGTACATTCTTTTCACTTCTGTCTGACGATGTCTGTCATTCTTTTCTTTTCCTGTCTTCGCCGGCGAAAGCCATTCAAAACTCCCCTGGTATCGCATACCAATAGAACTATCGACTTCATCGCCAAAATTGTTCAGGCCAACATCATAAAACCAAAATATTTCGACAGTTTCCAAACAAAAGGGAGCCCATGAACAAAAAAAAAAGGAATCGTGCCAAACTGGGCATCACTATACTCAAAACCCCAGAATCACAAGTCAACGGTTCCCGCGATATCCTTTCAAGCTGCTTCAACTGATTTAATTGAACTTGTTGCTCCGCTATTGTTCGCGCCATTTTTTCGTTCACTTGGTCGTGTCTACTGAATACGCTACCTGCTGTGTAAAGGCAACACTAAAAGCGAGAAGCGAATAAAATAACCGACAAAATCATTTTGAATCATACGTCACAATAGTTGGTGTCCATTTTAACTAAGAAAATAATTTTCAAACAGAGCAAAACAAAAAAAGACATGGTATTCGTAACTTATCCATGACAGATTGACGGGCAGCAACTCTTATACACATCTAGCGTATCTAAAATGTTAATATAAAAGTATGCGTGTCAGACCGACGAAATGCTATTTCACACTTAAGCTATATAAGAAGATTACAATAGGCCCTGTTCAGCTGTGAGATGCATCGTGATTGACTATGAGTCACGAAGATGTAGTAGAAAAGACAAGAATAAAATGGGGAAACATTAATACCTGTGCACAGTACAACTTTTTATTCCCGGACTAATGATACAACAAGAAAAAGAATATATTTCGCGCCTAATTTTATATTGGCGCTTAATTTACATGTTACGTGATAATTCTGTTGCGCAGTAATTATCTCGTTGTGCGGTGATCAGGTCGATGGCCTTATCACAACTTGGCTGAGTGGAACTACATTCAGTGGATAATTCAACATTCCCTTGTTAAAATGATTGGGTGCATTTTATTTAAGATGCCACTTTTTAGTTTGATCAAACAAATCTTACTTCAGATGCTTCTTTCTGTTTAGATTAAACGTATCTTAGTTTATATATTTTTCTTGTTTTCGTCTTGATAAGACAAATCTTAGTGTAGATGCTCCTATAAATTGTGATTAGACGAATTTTAGTTTAAGATGTTCCTATAAATTTTTATTAGACGAATCTTAGTTTAGATGCTCCTATAAATGTTGATTAGACGAATCTTAGTTTAGATGCTCCTATAAATTTTTATTAGACGAATCTTAGTTTAGATGCTCCTATAAATGTTGATTAGACGAATCTTAGTTTAGATGCTCCTATAAATTTTCATTAGACGAATCTTAGTTTAAGATGTTCCTATACAGTATTATTAGACGAATCTTAGTTTAGATGCTCCTATAAATTTTGATTAGACGAATCTTAGTTTAGATGATCCTATAAATTTTGATTAGACGAATCTTAGTTTAGATGCTCCTATGAATTTTGATTACACGAATCTTAGTTTAGATGCTCCTATAAATTTTTATTAGACGAATCTTAGTTTAGATGCTCCTATAAATTTTGATTAGACGAATCTTAGTTTAGATGCTCCTATGAATGTTTATTAGACGAATCGTAGTTTAGATGCTCCTATAAATTTTGATTAGATGTTACGGTTCGTTTGATTAATCGTACCCTAGTTTAGATGCGTTTTACTTTTTGAGTCAATGTATCTTAGTTTCAATGCTTTGTTTCGTTTTTATTAAACGTATTTTAGTGCACATGCTTTTTGTTTTGATTAACCGAATATGAGTAGTGATGCTTCTTTTCGTTTCGTTTAGACAAATCTGAGTTTAGATGCTTCTTTCCGTTTCAATTAGACCAATATGAGTTTAGATACTTCTTTCCCATTCGATTAGACAAATCATAATTTAGATGTGTTTTTTTCTGTTTCGATTAGACAAATCTGAGTTAAGATGCTTATTTCCTTTCCGATTAGACAAATCTGAGTTTAGATGTGTTTTTTTCTGTTTCGATTAGACAAATCTGAGTTTAGATGCTTCTTTCCCTTTCGATTAGACAAATCCGAGTTTAGAGTCTTCTTTCCCTTTAGATTAGACACATCTGAGTTTAGATGCTTCTTTCCCTTTAGATTAGACAAATCTGAGGTTAGATGCTTCTTTCCCTTTAGATTAGACAAATCTGAATTTAGATGCTTCTTTCCCTTTAGATTAGACAAATCCGAGTTTAGATGCTTCTTTCCCTTTAGATTAGACAAATCTGAGTTTAGATGCTTCTTTCCCTTTCGATTAGACAAATCCGAGTTTAGATGCTTCTTTCCCTTTCGATTAGACAAATCTGAATTTAGATGTTTCTTTTCGTTGTAATTTAATGTATCTGAGATTAGATTTCGTTTCGTTTCGATTAGACTAAAAACTTGTATTCTAGTGTATTACCAACTAATGATATATTATACTTAAAAACACATTTAAAATTCAATATTTTGACTAGCAGACCTAGTACAACCCTTTCCTTTTATCTTTAGTTACGGTTTGTAATTTTTTGTCTACATTTAATTATTTATAATGGAAATATTCCTTTCAGGTTTTAGTTAGAGTTTGATTTTACATTTGTAATTTTTACATTGAAATTTACGCTACGGAATCTCCCTGATTTCACTTGTAGATAAAACCATATTTAAGAGAAACCTTTTTTTCTCGTTTGATTCTGCAATAAATAATGTTAAGGTATATTTTTGAAAGATAAACAAATGTCATCACAGAAAAGCAATCACTTTTATAATAGAGGCCACTGAAAACCATCCACTGATGCAGTTTGGAAAAAAGTGTATGAAAAAATTCGAAATTTAAACATGTCGCAGCTTAGTTATTATAACTTGTACAATATTTCAAAATCTGCTGCGAATATGATTTCGATCAGCAGACGACAGTGTGAAAGAGTAAAGGTGTTGTGAATGTGTGTGCGTATGGTTATGTGTGCGTGAGTTGAGTAATAACTTTTCCAAGTCCAACTTTGGGACAAGGCGAGCTGACGTAAACATGATGTTAGCTCTTTAATGAGTGTCGGTTCAAATTTATTATTGAAAGAAAATTTTTTTTTTTTTTTAATTTTTTAAGTAGTTGATCAAAAAAGCAAAGTTTACAAATACAAATACATGGATTTGATTTGCTCCTAAATTGTTTTTATTTTGTTGTTTTTATTTATGTTTAGATGAGGGTATGCGCAGAGATATGTGCGCAGAAAAGATTTTATGCATTTTCGTTTTGGACACTGACGGTTAAACTTCGCTGCTACATAGCCACTGCTTGAACGCTATTCATACCGTACCTGGCTACGTCAATTTTTAGCATTGCTTAGTGTTTTCCATTCAATATCAAGCACAAATAAAAAAGCTTGTAAAATGTTGTTTAATTAATATTTTGCCCCTCGACGTAAATTCACTAGATCAACTCGACAATCAACCAAATCTCATTCATTGACTGTGGAGGTCCCCAGATGCCAGAGAGCTTTCTACTCAAATAGCTTCTTTCCTCGTGCTGCTGGTTTCTGGAACTCCCTCCCTACCCCCTGTTTCCCGGACAGTACTGACATGCAGAAATGTAAAACTAATGTAAACAGACATCTCGCTGCGCAGATCCTAATTTAGGTTGACCCCCCCCAACCTTCTCCCCTTTTCTTTTTTCTCAGTAGCCCCTTACGTTTGGGGTGAACAACGTTAGAAAAAGAAACGACATTGTATTTGCATGAGAGAGGAATATATAAAGAAAAATGTATTTACATATTGTTAATATTGGCAAGGGGAGGGCCCGTGGACGAGTGGTTATAGCACTTGTCTTTGGGCTGAATGAAAACTCCCTCTGTCCACCTAGCAGTAAATGGGTACCTGACTAAAACTCAGGGAAGGTTCAAGGCAGCGGAAGGAGAGGGATGGGCTCCGCCTTCCATATGCTGTGCCCTAGACACGGTGATTCTTAACAAATCACCGCCGCTACGGCAATGGGCTGTGTGCGATGTCGGTAACGACACTCGTGCGCGTCCAGTCCAGGCTATGCGACCTTTTAAATATTGGCAAACACAAAAGAAAGATGTTCGATTTTAATTATTGCCGAATACGCTTCCTGTATACTAAAAACTACCTACATAATGTGTTAGTTTTTTAATTTATAAAACATGTATCAATTTAAACAAAACCTTAAAGATCTACGTGAGATTTAAACTTGGGTATTGATTTAATAAAATATACTGCCTTAACAATGTGCACAGTGTGTATTCCTTATTCCAACGAATAACATATTTCTATTTGCGTAGGTACAAACGAACTCTATAACTTTTTACTAGTATATAGATGAGAATATAGTTAATCACATCACTAAAGAGACGCCGTCCGACCGAAGACTAGAACTAGTGATACTATAGGAAGTGGCGAGAAAGCGATAACGAAACGAATGATTGGGGATGGAATAGACAATAAGATCAAAATAAGAAAACAAACCGCGCGTGCGTGGTTCCCCTCTGTATGTGACTCGATGTGGTGAGTATAAAATGCAATAAATTTGGGCAATTTGGGACATTTTTGACCCCCTTTTGACCCCCTGGTGCGCGAACCAGAATTTTTTGAGGTCAAGGATGCTCATTGTATATCCAGAACAATTGCCTCTACATTTTGGCCAAGTTTCAGAAAAATTGAATGGATGGATGAAACGTTATAGGCTAAAACGATCTTTTTTTTGCTATTTTGGGGGCTTTTGACCTCCTGGGGGCGCGAACCGGATTTTTTCCAAGATCAGCGATACTTATTTTCTATTAGGAACATCTGCCTCCACATTTTGGCCAAGTTTCAGAGAAATTGAATGGATGAATGAAAAGTTATGGGGCAAAAAATGTCATTTTTTGCCATTTCGGGGCTTTTTGACCCCCTGGGGGGCAAACCAGATATTTTTTTCAAAAATCGGAGAATGTCACTTTCTAACCTGACCAAAGTTACAACTTCATGCAAAATTTCAGAGAAATTCAGTTGATGGTTGCAGAGAAAAATCAGGACGGACGGACGGACGGACGGACGGACGGGCATGCCTCAAAACATAAGTCCCCCGATTTTATGTTTTTAGTAGCAGCAGGTAAAGTACCACATGTTTCCCGGTTGATCCCGATCTCTGTTCACTAATCGAAGGATCAACATGTTAAATTAATCGTTCGTAATCTGTTCTGTCCAAAAGATCGAACAGATTATGAACGGTAAATATAAAAAGTACACCAACGCGGATCTACTAGAAACGGTTTGCGAAACAGGAGCCACGCCTAATGCTCATTACACAGACACCAATTAAATACACATCGATAATGATCATTCCAATTAGATGTCCGATTACGCAGTTGCTGATAGGGATAAATAAAAAAAAAGTGTTTATAATATTTATAAAATTAATAAAAACAACATAACTTTCTTGCCTCTTATCTATTTCTATGTAATTTTTCGATATTTGACAAAAAAAATTTAACTATTAAAAAATGTTGTTCTTTTTGTGTGTATGTTCTACACTGGTTACGCTCATATACGAGGCCTGTCTAAAAGGTATCCAACCTTAGGCCAGAAAAAATATATCAAATAGGTGACGGGGTTGTTGGGACACTAATCCCCATCAAAGTAAGCCCCTGGTGCTTGCACACACTTTGCCCACCGATCCATCCACTGCCAGGAACACCTCTCGAAGTCTTTTTTCTGGAATGGTGTTCATTTCCACCGTTGCGTTCTTCTCTAGTCTAAAAACGGGAACCTTTCAGTGGCGTCTTACATTTTTAAAACAACCAGAAGTCGCACGGAGCTATGTCTGGAGAGTAAGGAAGTTGGCGAACGACTCTAATTCTATGTTTCGCCAAGAAATGTCGGATCAATTGGGATGGATGTGCGGGGCGCTGTCGGGATGCAGTTGGATGTATATTTCGATCCCGTCAGGAAAAGGTTATATATATATATATATATATATATATATATATATATATATATATATATATATATATCCTGAAAAAGTCTTAAAAATAAAGACGAAACGTTGCTGAATATATAAAATAAAACATCCTTTTTGTTTTTGTTTTCCTTTTTCATCTCCCATCACATTGGATTACATTCATCCTTCCTTTCTCATATATATATATATATATATATATATATATATATATATATATATATATATATATATATATATATATTAAAGTAGACATACTTTGAGTATGCGACCATTGTTTAAAAACTTCTTTGGCTCCTCTTCAGGGATATACTTATCACAGGAAGTATATCCCTGAGCACGAGCCGAAGATGTTCTGAAACAATGGTCGGATACTCAAACTATATGTATTTTAATATAAAAAGCTCTAATATATATTGAGCACTTTAGAAAAGTATTGGTTTTGTTCATTTTGTTCATATTTGAACTTAATTAATTATATATATATATATATATATATATATATCAATTTTTCTGATGATGTGTTTGTATTAAAATCAAAATGCTTATATACGCATAATAAATAAGCGTTTGATTTTTATATAGTGGTCAGGATTATCTTTATGTAGATTAATACATTCGTAATACTGCTGATATCAATTCCATATTATCATTAAACCCGCTTGATATCATTTAACATCACTAATACACTCTGTAATAAAGCTAAAATATTGTGCGTCAACGGTAGTGTATTCGTCTTTTCAAAATAATTGCCTTGCGTTATTCATTGTTAATTAGATCGTCCTAGTTGTGTCTCTGTTAACTATATTTATACGTACAATAGAAATTAAGTGAAAAAATGATGAATATCTAACATTTATGTTTTCTATTTAGAGATAGTAGTAATAGAATAATATTCTGCTGAGTGTTCTTGATTCGGCCATCAGTCAAGCGCTTTGTCACGTCGTGGTCGTTATCAAAGGTAGGTTTGTATTTTTAAGCTGACTTGAGTTATTGTGTTTTTATAATTTATAATTTCCTTGAAGGTTTTTAATGTAGGAGAGAGAAAAAAATAAAATAACAGAGGGTTTTGTTAAGTCTATTACATATTTTTGGTTTTGTGTATTTATTAGTTTTGTTTAGTTATATTATTTATAATTATATATGTTATTTTATTTTAATCATGTATTTGGTTTTTTTTAATTATAGGATATGTTTAATAACTCACCTGCTCCCAAAAGAAAATCGTATTTCCAGAACTTCTTTGTACCTGCATTTTTGTCACCATTTTTCATGTGAGTTTTTTAATGTATTTTCGCTTGCCGTTATCTTTGTCAAGAACTATCGTTAAACTTATCTACCCCCGGGTTTGTCATGCCTTTAGAGTAATGTGTTTTTCTTATTACTATTGAATGAACAATTTCTCTGATAGTTAACAGGGTTTAGATAAACACTATGTATTTCTATAGAGTTTGATGTGAAACGCGCGTAAGACGTAGAAAAAGTATTGAATTTTGAAATGATAAAAATAAATAAATAAATAAACTATAAATATATTATAAATATTTTGCTTGATTAAAAAAAAGGAATTAAAGAGATTCGAAGATATATAAAGATAAAGAAAGCCACTGTACAGATGAAATGTATCGTTGTGGTTGTTCAACGATATATGAAGATCAATAATGTGAAAGGAAAGGTTAAAGTTGTTGTTGTTGCTGCTGCTGCTGCTGTTGCTGTTGTTGTTGCTGTTGTTGCTGTTGTTGCTGGTGGTGGTGGTGGTGTACCATTACGCACGGAGACGTTCTCGGGGATTCAGGCTTATACGCTATCCGTCTTAACTTTTCTGTTGGCATGATAAAACATAGAAGTGTTCATATCCTCTGCAAGTCACATACAGCGTTTGGTGTTCCCGAATGGTCACCCAGTTTGTACTGAACAGGCTCAACGTTGCTTAACTTCGGTTATCTAACGGGAACGGGGGGCTGAAAGTTATGGTCATGCATTGATTGTTCCTATGGTCATTGAAATGCAATTATTAAATAAATATATATATATATATATATATATATATATATATATATATATATATATATATATATATATATATATATATATATTAAAAATTACCGACAATTTTTGTCTGGCTATTTTAGTGTTGATCCCTTCAATTTTCCGGATTAAAATCTTAATCTCGGAAGGAAATTGGCTGATGAAACTGCCATAGTGTACATGTTGGTCCAGAGTACTTTCTGACCCGTCTGGGTCCATCGTCAGTGGAATAATGACAACATGTACACTATGGCAGTTTCATCAGCCAATTTCCTTCCGAGATTAAGATTTTAATCCAGAAAATTGAAGGGATCAACACTAAAATAGCCAGACAAAAATTGTCGGTTATTTTTAATAATACGTGTCTTAAAGAAAAAATGCTGCCTCGATACACACATATATATATATATATATATATATATATAGAGAGAGAGAGAGAGAGAGAGAGAGAGAGAGAGAGCGAGAGATGTTCGTTCTGCTTCGTATTGAGCACTCTTGAAAAACTTGGTTTCATGTTTATTTTATTAACACATTTGAACTTAATAATCGATATATATATATATGTATTCTCATCCTCAAAAACAATAACAGCCTTTCATTTCAAGTCCATCGCAAACCAACCAACAAAAATGATTACTTATATTATTATTCACATCATAATAACTATATAAAAATAGCATGATAATCGGTTTTTATCTCAGGGATCTGCGTATTTGCAGCCCTGAACATCTCTCTCAGGAATATAATAAAATAGAATCCTCTCTCACTACTTAAAAATATCCCAAACATGGCATTCTTTCCGCTAAAAAGAAAGCGTTTCAATTAATACATCTAAAAAAGATCAAAAATACTAATACATCTCCTGATACTACACAACGCATATTAGGGAATGTTTTCCTTCCTACTAACTCTCGTAACACAGATCCCTTTTTGATTCGCTTTCCCATTCTTTTGTCATTCTTCCACTGACGATGAACCCAGACGGGTCAGAAAGTACTCTGGACCAACATGTACATTACGGTAGCTTCATCAGCCAATTTTCTTCCGAGATTAAGATTTTAATCCGGAAAATTATAGGGATCATTACTAAGATAACCAGACAAAAATTGTCGGTTATTTTTAATATATATATATATATATATATATATATATATATATATATATATATATATATACATAATACTTCTCTGTCTTTCACTCTCTATTTCTGTCTGTCTGTCTGTCTGTCTGTCTGTCTCTGTCTCTCTCTCTCTCTCTCTATATATATATATATATGTATGTACGTATATATTTATATATATGTATCATATATATTTATATAGATATATAGATATTTATATATGTATATATCCACCCATATATAGACTTTGATAGTTGTAAATATGAATAAAATTATGTAATACACACGCACAACCACACCCCCACACACACACACATATATATATATATATATAATATTTATACATAGTAGTCCTCACACGTTCAATATACATGGTAATAATAATAATTATAATTATTTTATCAGTATTATTATTAGAAGTAGTAATACTATTATTTTTATCATTATTATTATCATTATTATTACTATTTGTTATCATTATTATTACTAATACACCTTGACTAATTTTACTGCAGCTTCATTTCATATATATATATATATATATATATATATATATATATATATATATATATATATATATATATATATATATATATATATATATATATATATGAATGCTAGTCGGTGTTCTAGCATATTTGTTCTGCACGTAATTCAAAAGGCGCGTTCACAAATGAAAGTAACTCTGTAAAACTCATTGTAAGTATACGTGCAAATATGCTGTCCTGTATAGAAGATAGTGTTCCCTTTAATTGAAATGTCTAGCAATATGAATAAATGTCAATAAGTGTGCTCAAAAACACTGGCAGTCGCCTTCTCACCGATGCGAGAGTCACGCGTCCATGTATAGCTGTGCATAAATACATTAATAAGATACACAAACGAACTCTTTACTTTCGCAGAAATATATGCGCATTCACTTAATATTCACACACTCTCGTTTTCTTACGTCTGTTTGCCGCCTTCACACATGGAACCGTAATAAAATATGAGTTTAATAATTTTGCTTCTGCTCCTTCTTAAAGATTTATACATATTTAATAAGAACATATATATATATATATACATACATACATACAGACATGCATATATATATATATATATATATATATATATATAATTGTATGTATATATATATATATATAAATATATATATATATATATATATATATAACTGTATATATATATATATATATATATATATATATATATATATATATATATATATATATATATAAATATATAGTGCATGTATTGGATTAATTTCTGTAGATGTACATTCGTTGAAATTCAAGTGTTTATGAAAGGTGCTCAATAACAAGTAGAGCTGTTCTTAAGTATAAATTATTATTTATGCAAGCATTATTGGTTACATATGTGCATACATGTTTCGGTTGTACTTTTCACAGAGAGTCAACCTCTTCACATCAAAGAAGACAGAAAGGATTATAGCCTATCCCCCAAAATATTTATTTAAAGGGAAAGTTTTCCAAATCATCTCACTTCTCTGTCTTCTTTGGTCTGAAGAGGCTCACTCTCTGTGAAGAGTACAACCGGAACATGTATGCACATATGTAACTAATAATGTTTGTATGAATAAAAATGTATACTTAAGAACAGCTGGCAATGTATTATATTCAAAGGTATACTTATTATTTCAAGTATTATATATTATCTACTCTATACCGATAACAATATGCAGATACATGAAATTGAGGTATAATTTGACAATGAATAATAATAATAATAATAATAATAATAATAATAATAATAATAATGATAATAATAATAATAATAATAATAATAATAATAATAATAATAATAATAATAATAATAATAATAATTGTCTATAGACAACGCCAGTAAACAACTACACAACGCTTATTGTCATTCAGTTTCTAGGGAAACCCGACTGTCGTTGGTAGTGAGAAACCAATAGTAAAATGATGTTACGATAACGCAAAGGGATTTTCAAATCTTATTGAAAAAGGTGAGGAGTGCTGGAAATCTGGAGGGACTTGTTGTCACACCGAGTCTAGCAGTATATAAATATATATATATATATATATATATATATATATATATATATATATATATGTATGTATATATATATATATATATATAGAGAGAGAGAGAGAGAGAGAGAGAAAGAGAGAGAGAAAGAGAGAGAAATATGTATATTTACGTGTACAAGTATACATCTATATATCTGTATACGTACGTATATGTGTATTAATTAATGTATTAATGTTGGTGTCATTTCGGAGACCTAGCGTGGTGTCAGATTTTGAAAACGATTAATTTTTAAACCCCACTTTCCCAACCCGACCTTGGGTCACATCTTACTTGTGGGAGTAAGATAAAAACTGGCCTTGTGCCTAACTCCTGGAGAGGAGTAAATCAATACTCTGCCAGACGGTTAATCCGGATATGTATTACATTAAGAATGCCATTGTGTTAAATATTTGGAGAGATTACTAAGGGAAACCGTTATGGGTATCGTCTAAACTTGTGTGTCGTAGAGAGGAATCCATGGTTTCATTCTAAATTTATGATATTCAAAACCCTCCTGCAACTGTGAACGCACCAGTAATATTCAAGCATAACAAGTTTTATTGGAAGATTCAATTAAACGATTTGAAGTGCCAGAAATCATTCTCTTTTCTGTTTTACTTGTACACACCTTCGATGGTTGTTAAATTGGTGTTTACATCCGATTGAGAAACTCTATTAGACACTAAAGGGATCAGTCCCCCGGCATTGCACAGAAAAAATAAAAAAATAATGAATTAAAATTTGTCAATATTAGACCGAATGCAAATAGGTCACATCGAAATGATATTCACAACACCTAAAGTACTACATAGGACATTGATTACTTTTCAAATAACTACATAGTGACGTTGATTTTTAAAAAATACGCCCCATTGTCCTATCTCCCCCCTCCCTCCTTGGCAGAAATTTAACAATGTGTGACGACTGGAATCAAACCATACAACTCTCGGACTTATATCTACGTTACTAACGTTTATACCATCTATGACATTTACGAAAAAAGTTCATTTAAACGAAGCCAGTCAGTAGCTGGCATGCGTGTTATCATACGATCCGTCTTAAGGCGACCGAATGGAGGGTCGACCAGTCTCTCGTTTTGGGTCATTTCTATACTCAGAAATTGATGTTTATGTTTTCCATTTTTGGGATATTATGCATGTGAAAGATGTAGGAATAAGAAAAATGTACACTTTATGGCGTCTATCGAGTATCTTGTGAAAGAAATTTTAGCCGCCATGTTGAAAAATGAAATACTAAAAAGAACTATGTTCGTTAATTGCATTCTCTAAAAACCGGAATGACTATAAATGTATACGTAATAGTACGAAATAACGTAATCTGATATTGTTAAAATTTAGCGGAATTAGCGTGAGAATCCATTACATACTGTTTTGTATTATGTAGTAAATTAATAGCAGACAAAAAGAAAATAATAACGGACAATTAGACGGAAAGTAGACGTTATTTATTACTTCCCAGTGTCGATGGGGGGGGGGTGTCAGTACTTTAATGTTAGTGGAAAAAAGGTTTTGCTGCTACCTATATGGCGTATGTTTTGAGGAGAGTCGAAGATGGTGGGCCAAAAGTAATATTTAGTGTTAACTGGAGAAAAATAATGACACATTTACTAAAACACGCTCGAGTGAATAAGCGTAATATAGTTGTGAGTTAAGTAGCCTGTCAAGGTGTATTAGTAATAATAATGATAAGAATAATAGTAATAATAATGATAATAATAATGATAAAAATAATAGTATTACTACTTCTACTACTACTACTAATAATAATACTGATAAAATAATTATAATCATTACTATTATTATTACCATGTATATTGAACGTGTGAGGACTACTATGTATAAATATTATATATATATATATATATATATATATATATATATATATATATATATTATATCTATCTATCTATCTATCTATATATATATATATATATGTGTGTGTGTCTGTTTGTGTTTGTGCGTGTGTATTATATAATTTTATTCATATTTACAACTATCAAAGTATATATATGGGTGGATATATACATATATAAATATCTATATATCTATATAAATATATATGATACATATATATAAATATATATGATACATACATATATATATATATAGAGAGAGAGAGAGAGAGAGAGAGAGGGAGAGAGACAGACAGACAGACAGACAGAAAGAGAGAGTGAAAGACAGAGAAGTATTATGTTAAAAGAATTGAATTGAAAATACCGTGGTGTAAAATAGCCTCCTTTTTAAGACTTATTTTGGTTCTCTTTTCCATAAATATTCATAATCTCATGACTTATTCATGTTTTTCCCCATTTTTGAGCAAGGCAAACATTAAGACAGACACAAAACTTGTACATTCGTTGATTCTTTAACATCCGAAGAAAATCAAATTTTTGGCGGAAAAAACTTAAATTTAGTTTTCTTTTGCATTTTTTCTTCCCGATATTTGGTTTTGTAATAAGCGTGAAAGTAAATGACTCGAATCTCTGTTATTGGTAATAAAACCGGATTCTTCAAAGTTTTTTTGAAATTTGGACTGAATTGGAAACGATAAAGCGTTTTTCTTTCTGACGGTCAGGTTAATGGACATAGTTTTTTTAGGTCTGAACCACTTCACAGGAAAATCAAAAAGTTATATTTCCGTTTATGTAATTTTTCTTTGAACATTGATTTACATGATAACCATATATATATATATATATATATATATATATATATATATATATATATATATATATATATATATATTGAAAAATGGTACGCGGAAATCTTTCGAAGGCCCTTTCGACTATCACCTCGTAAGGAGAAAATCGATAGTTTTAATTAATGATATTGTCGAAACAGATTGTTGATAGCATTAGTAATTGTTTCTACTCTGTTGCCTTACGATTAGTTTATGCTACTAGACCTGCTTTTCCTTCCTTTCGCAAAGATAGTGTGCCCTAAACAAATTGTAGTAATATTGTATACCAATTTAAATGCCAATGTGATGCTGGCTATATAGGGCGCACTTCCTTGCATTTGCAGACCCGCATAAACCAGCACATTCCATCAAAAATACGTCAGGGAAAGGTAGGACCCTTGTGTTACCCCTCCCCTAATTCTTTGGACTCTGCTATTGGCCAGCATTTGGTTGAAAATCGAAGTTGTGCCAGTAGCTATAAAATAGACCGTTTTGAGGTCTTGCATAGAGCAGATTCCAAGTACAATTTGAAAATATTAGAATCTGTCTCTATCGCTATTCGAAAACCTTCCTTTTGCCGGCAGAAGGAATTTGTCAGATCGCTAAATCTCTTTGGGGAACTTTGAAGTCCCTCCCTTTTTCCCCCTAACGCAGTGTTTTTTAATCGTTTTTTTAAGTAAATTATTAAATTGACTTTTGATCGCTCTATCGTTAATTTTGGCACTTTCAATTCCCCATTTGCTCTTTCTTTCGACCATATTATTAATTAAACTATCGATCTTCCCCTGACGAGATAATAGTCGAAAGGGCCTTTGAGAGATTTCCGCGTATCATTTTTAAATGTATTTATAAGTTTTGTACCTCAAAATATATATATATATATATATATATATATATATATATATATATATACATATATATATATATATATATATCTATATCTATATATATATATATATATATATATATATATATATATATATAGTCTAAAGTAGCTTTGAGTCATTAAAAAAAATGCAGTTTAAATTCCCAGACAAACTAACTAAATCCAAGATATTGCAGACTTAACATTTGGAAAATTAATGAATGAAAAAATATAAGTAAAAAAAAAAGAAAAAAAAAAGGGGGGGGGTAATTATCTAAGAGTGAAACAAAACCAGGAGACCTTAAGCGTCTAATATTAACACGGGGATCATCAGCTGTTTACCATGTAACTGTTTCGGAGATTTAAAAACAGGACAGTTATAATATTCATGGCTCTCCAATGGTGCTGATTATACGACCATTTCCCCAATAATCAAGTGCCGAAATAATTCAGCTTAAAATATCACTAATATATACATAAATAAATAATAATAATGATAAAATAATAATAATAATAATATATTACCCTTAAGACTATCGTATTATATAGTAATTTGCATATCAAATAACATTAATTATAACAATAATAAAAAAATAATAATAATACTATCTAAACACTACATCCAAGAACCATTCTACAATATGGTAGCTAGCAATAAAATTATATAGGAACTTAAGTTGCATTAAAAAAATAAAATAAAATAAAGCTTACGTACCTTAGGTAACAGAAAAGTAATTAGATACGAGAAAAGAAACCTAGCCATACAGATCTAAATACCCAATATATAGTCTAAAGAAGCTTTGAGTCATTAAATAAAAAAAAATTAAAAAATGCAGTTTAAATTTCCAGACAAACTAACTAAATCCAAGATATTGCAGACTTAACATTCGTTGGAAAATTAATGAATGAAAAAATATAAGTTAAAAAAAAAAGGGGGGGTTGATTATCTAAGAGTGAAAGAAAACCAGGAGACCTTAAGCGTCTAATATTAACACGGGGATCATCAGCTATATATATATATATATATATATATATATATATATATATTACATTGCGTAGTATGTTATTGTCTTAACTGGCGATAGTAACAGTAATGTGTATGACTTTTAAACTTCCTAAGCGATGAAGAGTATGCAAAATATTGCATTAGTCGCCTTTAATAGGACGTATCATTTATATACATATATATATATATATATATATATATATATATATATATATATATATATATATATAATTTTGACGTATATACAATCAAATAGTATATATATATATATTTTATATATATATATATATATATATATATATATGTATATATATATGTATATATATATCTATATATGTATATATATATATATATATATATATATATATGTATATATAGATATATAAAATTACATAAACATTATTTTTTTAGTTCTGCCTTTGATACGATGCGGTGATACGTCAATCACACAACGTTTCAATGCTTATTACTGTATATTATCGAAGGCAGAACGTTTTTTTAGTTCTGCATTTGATAAGATGCGGTAATACGCATTGAAACGTCGGTTGATTGATGTAAGGTGATAATATTGCTTATGTAATTTTATAAAAGCTCTTCTTTGTATTGAGCACTTTTATGTTCACTTTATTAACACATTTAACTTGATCAATTATATATATATATATATATATATATATATATATATATATATATATATATATATATATATATAAAGAGATTTAGTGAATTAGACCAAGTCTATTATGGCGTACGGTCGTCAAAACATTCTGGAAATACTTTATTTCATTCTTTAATTTTTTTAAAAAACAACAAAAGCTACTCCAAAACGTCTCTGCATCAGCGCCTTTAGCATCACATCTTACAGAAATTCACGGAAAAAATAACAAGCTCGTCTTAGAGGAATATCCATTGGCGGGAGGGCGTACATAGACCAATATTGGAAAAAGAATAAGTTACAGATATAAAATAAGGATATAAAGATACGTATATATATATATATATATATATATATATATATATATATATTTCTTTTCTTGATTAAGAGTACTGAATGTCTTTCACATTTGACAAATAACAAATATAATTATGGAAAATATAAAACATGTGAGATGGGAGGTGTTATTATCATTATTATTTTAATATTCCTAGAGGGCTCAGCTATATCAAACGGATGTGCTGCATTCATTTTTTGTGCATACGTGCAAATCTGACAAAAAATATTCCCGAGTTCGAAGAGATACACCTGAAGAAGACCGGATGTTACAGCGGTCGAAACGTTCGTATGATAACACTCAAGATGAGAAATGTAGTCCGAATGATTAAAATTATACAAATTAGCAATTCTCATCTCAAAAGTTCACAAACAAGACTATATTCGAAATGATATATTTTTTAAACTTTCGACCATCAATATATTTCCACACGGGCCGCAGCTTTTTAATTACTTGCCCGCATATTACAGATATTATTTACGTAGTGTTTTTTTTTTAAAGAAGACCACCGCGATTAGAGTTTTTACATGACCTCATATTATAAGTGCTTTTTGTAACTTTTCTTTCAAGACAAAAAGAATGAGCATGACTTGAAAATATTTTCGCCGAAACGTTCCTACCATAAATCTCAACGTGTGCAATGTTGTCTCCGTTAGGAAAGTCAACATTTTAAGAGTAAATACTAATTCTACTTTCGATAGATTTGGAGATAGTTTGTACACATGTAAAGTTGATATTTGTGTTCATCTATGGTTGGTATAAACACGTGTCTGCGTAATATTCTCTTTTTGACTCTTTCCTCCCAACGTTGAATTGTCTCATCGGACTTCCGATTGGACTGATCATTATCGACGAGTATTTAATTGGTTTTTGTTTGAACTGCATTGGGTGTGGATCCTATTTCATAGATGATGATTCTTAGTGTACTTTTTATATTAACTGTTCATATTTTGTTTGGTCTTTTCCGATTAGGTTAGCATTCAAGTATTGAATAGAGATTAAATGGAATCAGGGAAACACACGATGGAAAACAGCCTCATTGGGAATTATGGACCTTAGTGTCTCTCTCTCTCTCTCTCTCTGTCTCTCTCTCTCTCTTTCTATCCATCTCTCTCTCTCAAGTGAAGTCAATAACTGCTTTTGTTAATGTGTCATTCTCATCTTTTTCTCTCTCTTAAATGCTTCAGATTGATACACATTTGTCAAATCATCTCAGATCATCGTACTTAATCAACGTTGGAATACATTCATACTTTGATGAGTTCCTATTTACCGAGCTCCTCACAGGGGCAAAGTAAGACACGGGGGCGTTTTTTGTGTGGATATACAGCTCCTAAAATGTAGCACTCTGGATGAGAAAAAATAGAAATTGCTCGGAACAAGAAGGACAGAATGGGTACCACACTTTGATCGTAACCCATAGGCAAGGAGGTTGATGATTCTCTTTCTTTTATCCCTTCCCATGAAAAGAAAATTAGAGAAAAAAGGTCGTTTTTTTATGTGAGGAATATCTAGTTGAAAGAGGCACTCTTCCGGAAAAAAATAAAAACATGCTCTTGTAAACAAGGATTTCTGTTCCCACGTACGGTAACAGATACTATATTTTGATCGTAGTCCGTATGTTTTGTGTGTCCCTCTCTTCTGGGTTCCCTACGATGGCAAATCTATATACAAGCCGTTTTTTTATGCTGGTTGATAACCAGCTTTCCAAAAAGGTGAAGGTTGGATTAGAGAAAAAAATAAAATTGCCAAAATCACAGAGCAGGTGCTACACTTTGGTCCCAGCGCGAAGGCCAATATGTTCAATGTCACTGTTTGAAAATATCAGATGATGATACAAAATTTAATAGCGGCATAGCTGACTTAACCTCATGGAAAGACTGGCGTCCTGTTACAAAGTTAGTTCAGTTCTATCCGTTAATCTGAACTACATAAAACAGAAGATAAGATGTACCAGTCATGATATAATTATTAAGTAGACTTGTAAAAGGGTTTAACTTTTATTTTCTACTGCATTTCTAAACTAGAAGTGCAATTTAGACAGTAGTTAAATCCGATAAACAAAAAGGGATATTGGTAAGAGGTGTCCATGTAGTCAGCACGTTTCACGGTGAAACTAGTACTATTTTTACTATTAAACTCACCATATATCAAGAATTACACCTTATATCAAGGATTAATGTCCTTAGAAAATAGGGGTTAATAAGAGAGGAATGAATGCAAACCGTCAGAATAATCAGCACTATTGTAGTACTTATATTGATTAATAGTATAAACATCAGTTCTTGACATTGGATTTGAAGATGACCAAGTTTAAATGAATAAAGAAAGCAATCCAAGGCAATGTGATCCATAGGCGAGAACCTTTGCAATGAAGCACACTCTATGAAAATGTCCTCTTACATGGAGAGAGAAACGAAAAGCCTTTTTCGTTGTTATAATATGTCGAGTTTCTGCTGTGAATGTATTACAGAACAGAAACAAATACTGGAGCTTGGTCGAGCACATTCCTCAGAAAATCCAAGAGAGAGTGATAGAAACCTCTCTTTTGTGAAAAATGTGTTTACGGTAGAAAAATATATATACTGACATATACATATACAATTATACATTCATACACTTACATTTATATATATATATATATATACATATATATATATATATATATATATATATATACATATATATATATATATATAT
>OY744542.1:61743019-61815519 GCA_963556195.1 Sepiola atlantica
GATTAATGACAAGAATGTGTTCACATTAGATTTGATGACAATCAAATAGTATGAAATGATTAAGGACAAGAATGTGTTCACATTAGATTTGATGACAATCAATAGTATGAAATGATTAATGACAAGAATGTGTTCACATTAGATTTGACACCAATCAAATAGTATGAAATGATTAATGACAAGAATGTGTTCACATTAGATTTGATGACAATCAATAGTATGAAATGATTAATGACAAGAATGTGTTCACATTAGATTTGACACCAATCAAATAGTATGAAATGATTAATGACAAGAATGTGTTCACATTAGATTTGATGACAATCAAATAGTATGAAATGATTAATGACAAGAATGTGTTCACATTAGATTTGACACCAATCAAATAGTATGAAATGATTAATGACAAGAATGTGTTCACATTAGATTGGATGACAATCAATAGTATGAAATGATTAATGACAAGAATGTGTTCACATTAGATTTGAAACCAATCAAATAGTATGAAATGATTAATGACAAGAATGTGTTCACATTAGATTTGATGACAATCAATAGTATGAAATGATTAATTACAAGAATGTGTTCACATTAGATTTGACACCAATCAAATAGTATGAAATGATTAATGACAAGAATGTGTTCACATTAGATTTGATGACAATCAATAGTATGAAATGATTAATGACAAGAATGTGTTCACATTAGATTTGACACTAATCAAATAGTATGAAATGATTAATGACAAGAATGTGTTCACATTAGATTTGATGACAATCAATAGTATGAAATGATTAATGACAAGAATGTGTTCACATTAGATTTGACACCAATCAAATAGTATGAAATGATTAATGACAAGAATGTGTTCACATTAGATTTGATGACAATCAATAGTATGAAATGATTAATGACAACAATGTGTTCACATTAGATTTGATGACAATCAAATAGTATGAAATGATTAATGACAAGAATGTGTTCACATTAGATTTGATGACAATCAATAGTATGAAATGATTAATGACAAGAATGTGTTCACATTAGATTTGACACCAATCAAATAGTATGAAATGATTAATGACAAGAATGTGTTCACATTAGATTTGATGACAATCAATAGTATGAAATGATTAATGACAAGAATGTGTTCACATTAGATTTGATGACAATCAATAGTATGAAATGATTAATGACAAGAATGTGTTCACATTAGATTGGATGACAATCAATAGTATGAAATGATTAATGACAAGAATGTGTTCACATTAGATTTGATGACAATCAATAGTATAAAATGATTAATGACAAGAATGTGTTCACATTAGATTTGATGACAATCAATAGTATGAAATGATTAATGACAAGAATGTGTTCACATTAGATTTGATGACAATCAATAGTATGAAATGATTAATGACAAGAATGTGTTCACATTAGATTGTATGACAATCAATAGTATGTAATGATTAATGACAAGAATGTGTTCACATTAGATTTGATGACAATCAATAGTATAAAATGATTAATGACAATAATGTGTTCACATTAGATTGTATGACAATCAATTGTATGAAATGATTAATGACAAGAATGTGTTCACATTAGATTTGATGACAATCAATAGTATGAAATGATTAATGACAAGAATGTGTTCACATTAGATTTGATGACAATCAATTGTATGAAATGATTAATGACAAGAATGTGTTCACATTAGATATGATGAAAATCAATTGTATGAAATGATTAATGACAAGAATGTGTTCACATTTGATATGATGACAATCAATAGTATGAAATGATTAATGACAAGAATGTGTTCACATTAGATTTGATGACAATCAATTGTATGAAATGATTAATGACAAGAATGTGTTCACATTAGATATGATGACAATCAATAGTATGAAATGATTAATGACAAGAATGTGTTCACATTAGATTTGATGACAATCAAATAGTATGAAATGATTAATGACAAGAATGTGTTCACATTAGATTTGATGACAATCAATAGTATGAAATGATTAATGACAAGAATGTGTTCACATTAGATATGATGACAATCAATAGTATGAAATGATTAATGACAAGAATGTGTTCACATTAGATTTGATGACAATCAATAGTATGAAATGATTAATGACAAGAATGTGTTCATATTAGCTTTGATAACAAACTAATAGTATGAAATGATTAATGACAAGAATGTGTTCACATTAGATTGGATGACAATTAATAGTATGAATTGATTAATGACAAGAATGTGTTCACATTAGATTTGATGACAATCAATAGTATGAATTGATTAATGACAAGAATGTGTTCACATTAGATTTGATGACAATCAAATAGTATGAAATGATTAAGGACAAGAATGTGTTCACATTAGATTTGATGACAATCCTGTTGTAATCAGCAAGCAATAAATAGTTTCATCCGTTTTTTTTAGAGATTCTGAATTTCTATTCTCCATATTGATAGCTAAAATTCATCACTTATCGCCCTACTAAGACTAAAGGTCAGTAAAGGGTTGAACACTCGAGTACCATTTGATGGAATCTTAATTATATAGTATGTAAACACACGTACACACACACATTTATATATATATATATATATATATATATATATATATATATATATAGATAGATAGATAGATAGATAGATAGATAGATAGATAGATAAATCAAAGAATATAAAAGTATTTGTACCTACAGACGCTATTATTTTAGTGCAGGAAAATAACAATTTCAAACGGTTGAGGGGCTCGAACCCGGTTCACAGAGTCACCCTAGAATCTGCAAGAAGTCGCTATATCTACTCGGCCATCAGAAACTGGCACGTGATCAGAACAAACTAGCATATATATGTACCTAGAAGCGAGCACAGACAGTAAAACTAGTCGAGAGTGTTCTACGAACGTATTCGGAACTTCTGCTTTAGAGAGGATGACAGTCTATTTTACACATCCCCGAGAGGGCTGGAATTTAATTTCTTAAATGGGCCTCTTATAATATTTATAAATAAATATTACATTATTTATACCTACAGACGCAAACAAAAAATGTATCTGTGTGAGGGCAGGGAAATAAGAACTGATCGATATAAAATGTATTTATTTATACAATATAAAGTTTACACAGTTCGTGTTCGTACTTACGTCATCCTTTTTCACACAACTTATATCGGCCAAAGAGTGATGATGAATCTTATGTCGCTAAGGTAAACATCTCGACTTTGAAATTAATTCTTAACAGAACGAATTCTATCGTTCAGTCGACTAAAAAAGTACAATTTTAAAGAAATACATGATGAAAGTTAGTATTCGTTTATTGATTTGATAAATATTTACCTTGTATTTTTTTACGGTAAGAAGACAAATAACTTATTTGTGTTTAAAACAGAATTTAAAAGCTAAAATTGTAAATAATAAATAAAGAAGATATATATTCGTTTGTTTCGGAATTTTTATGTTGATGATTGATAATGTCGATTATTTAATTTAATACGACTATTCTTCTCATCTTCGAATTTATTCTCACAATGTTTCAACCGATTTTAATGATATTAATATCCTTTTAAAAGTTAGTGTGCGTGTATTTTAAAGATACTGGCCGAAGCTGATCCGTTATACTACGTAATAACATAATTTAAACATCAGATTCGAATTTAAAATATCATCTTTTAAACACAACGAACTTAAATTATTCTTTTTAAAGTATTCTAAAAATACATTGTATCTGAATTATTCGGACTACTGTTCACATTTTAGATGTTATACTTAACAACGTTTCTGTCGGTGTAACCTCCGACCTTTTTAGGTGCGTCTTGTCGAACTCGTGAATCTTTATGTTAAACTCAGGAATTCATTCAGGGGAGTTTGAATTACCTAGTAGATACCATCCTCAAGTGTCTTCGGTCTCTCTGTACAAGGGTTTGTCAGGACGACCTGACATGAGGATACTTACACCTACAAGTAAACCCTGACCAAATATTCAAAATAACATAGTATTCGAAGTCCAAATAAGATCCCCTTGACATTAGCTCATACAGGGAATAGGGCACCTTCTCTAAGTGGTGTTACTTCAAGTCAGAACACTTAGCTGGATACTCCACCAGAACAGATGAATTCTGGTCCTGGAATCCGGTAAGACCAAGAGACCAAAAGAAAGATATACTATTACATAGGGAGAGGAAAATTAAAATGAATGTTCTTAACGTCTTTACTAACTCAACGTTTGAGAGATAAACTAGAAATTTAATAGAATATCTGAATATCTATGTATCTCATATAGGGATCAAGTGTTAACTCCAGGTAGAGGCCCATTGATTTCTGAGAACTTCAACTGAAGTAAAATGAAACAAAAAAGAACTTCAAACTAAAAATGTATTTAATCCACGGGAGTAGATTTTTCTTGTCATGCCAGCCATGACTGCTAAACATTTTAAACAATGTTTAACTGATTCTTTGTTAGTATCGCCTCTAGTGAGCATTGAACCTAAAAAGGTCAAGAAAAATTTAATTAAGAACTAATTATTACTAATTATTATCTATTGTGCCGCTATTACATCGGAAGAAGGCCGTGGCTTACATCAACCAAAATGTAGTTTGAATAACATGCCAGATGAGAACAATAGTCCGAATAATCAAATAAAATAATAATTATCAATACTTATCTAAAGAATTCCGTTACATAGAGACTTTTTTTGAAATAAATTTCATTATAAATTAATTGGATCTGTAAACTGGTTACGTTACTTTGAACTAAAGCAGAAAATTCCAATTTGGTACAGACGTTCGTCGCCCGATTAATTGTCCGTAATAATTACTGCAATTTGTATATATAACGTAGCAACATTTTGACATCATTAATCCACAAAGTGTATGTGATCATTTTCGAGATATGAGTGCGAGTAAATAACTCATGGCTTCTGCATGAGAAACAGATAAAAATAACCTTATTTTCTATAAATGAGTTCCTATTAGACTAATGTTCGGAGCAAAAAACAAATGTATATTTATAAAGGAAAAGAAAAATTTAGTGAACGAAAAATTTGACGTTTGATATTTTTACATATTTATCACAATTAAAGGAAACATTTTTTTATAGTTCAATTAATTAATATTTTCTGCCAGCCAATTAGCCGAAACACTTTAGACATGGAGATATATACACGCACAGACACACACACACACACACACACACACACACACACACACACATATATATATATATATATATATATATATAAATATATATATATATATGTATATATATATGTATGTATATATATGTATATATATATTTGTATATATATATATATATATATATATATATATATATGTATATATTTGTTTATATATATATATATGTATATATTAATTTATATATCCATGTGTATATATTTATTTATATATACATATATATATATATTTATTTATATATACATATATATACATATATATATACATATATATATATTTATATATACATATATATATACATGTATATATTTACATATATATACATATATATATACATGTATATACACATATATATACATATATATATACATGTACATATACATATACATATATATACATATATACATATATATATACATATATATCTATATATGTATTTATATATACATATATAAATATTTATATATATACATATATATATATTTTTATTTATATATACATATATATACATATATATATATGTATATATACACATATATATATGCCTATATATATATATATTTATATATACATATATATATACATATATATGTATATATACATAAATATAAATAGCTATATATATATATATATATATTTATATATACATATATATACATGTATCTATTTACATATATATCATATATATACACACACACATATATATATATATATATATATATATATATATGTCGGCAGCAAATTGTTTTTTATGTAGGCTTTGTTGAATACTACAAAGTTTTCTCTTTGTAATATCTTCTTTGTTGTAATCTTGATACGGCGAGCGAGTTTTCTGTTCTCGAGTGGTAGTTTAGCCACTATTGCCCCGAGCGTTGTTTATTCGGCTATCACACAAGCGATTTTGATCTCTTGATCATAATTCCATACAAGCGCTATTCAACGACATATAATCTTACCCAAAAACCATACAATCAACCGTAATAAGGAAATACTACAAACAAACACTAAAATCATGCATAAAAACAATAATACACGCAGACGAAAAATCCTTGAAGACATTTACATTTGAAACCTGCAACCCAACATCACCCAAATATAATTTAATACTGGCACTAACGCCTGACCGTCTGCCATGATTAAACTGAAATATTTTTTTTAAAAAATACACTATATAAAAGATAACAGCACCAAGAGGAAAAATAAGACACTAGTTCTTATGACGATCGCGAGATCGAAAGCGCTTGAGTGATGGCTGATAAAACTACGCTTGGAGTCATAATATTCAAATTACCACCCAAAACCAGAAAACGTGCATGCTGCGTCGAGAAAATAACAAAGAAAACAATAAAAAGAGAAACTTTCGTTGTATTCAACGAAACTTGCATATATATATGTATATGTACAAAAAAAAGAAAGCCAAAACTATGTAATTTATTTATTTATCAACGTTTCGTCTTCATTGAAATACCTCCCAAGAATGAAAAAAGCAATTTATAAAAATCATACAGTATTAATTTAGATTTGTCAGAAAGTGTACATACTTCGGCATGACTGTTGGCGTGAACAAGCAGAGAACGAAAAAATAATTTTTGCACTAGCGTTATCAGCAGTGGTCTGTTACCTTCAAATGGCGCGAGATGAATGAAGAAAACAGGAGACATGTTTTTGCTAGTAAGTCTTGCAGACCTACTCCTGCATGGACCACGGCAGTACGCGTTTCGTACACTAGTCCCACTACGAACCATCGCTTTACTCATTTCGTATACTCGTCCCTGAAAGGGCCGTGGCAGTTCACATTTAATACTCGTCATTTTTAAAACATCATAAATCACATGGTTCATATATTGTTTGATTTCTCCCTCGCCGTGTAGAGGGTCGCCGTCTAATGGATGAATTCCTTCTTCTTTCCTTCCTGCCGTGAACCATGCCGTCCGTTGTCTGCAACAAAAATTCGACGATCGGGTCGGAAGACAAACTCTACTTTAAATGTAATCCTGTTTATAACAAGCGTTAGTGATTTAATCAGCTGGAAGCCATTCCCTACGTCAATAGAGAGAGAGAGAGAGAGAGAGAGAGAGAGAGAGAGAGTAAATCGCTACGTCATCGTAGTTACTTAACATTTATTTTCTCAACCATTCATAGAGGAGGAAAAGGATATCTCTCGCTTGTATTTTCTTAGGGAAACGTTTCCCTTACCTGTTGTAAATTACATTTTAACAATAACGTCTCATCGGTTTACCTCCCTAACCCAGACTGACAAAACTCGCTTCTCACGAAGAACGAGTGACGTCACGGACCCCTCTGTTTCCCACGCAAGGTGCACACTGACCCTTGATCTGGGATCTCGTCACACGGTGACCTTGTCACGTCTGTTAGCTCTGACTGTAAGAACAGGCCCTATTCTGCAATCGACTGCATCCGCGCTAATTCGCGCAAGTCAAACCAACGATTTCCAACATATACGTCCATTCCCATAGGGCCATTATCTAACAGTAAGTATATATTATGCTTTAACTATGAAATAATCGAACAATGCTGTATTTTTTCAACAAAATAAAACCAAGTAGTATATATATGTATTAACATACTGAATGCGTACGTCTGTATTACCATGACGACCCTTACGAAACGCATGTGTGTCGTGGTTGTTTTTCGTCTTTATCGTCTTATTTTTATGGCTGTGTCGACTCAAGCCCTGATAACCACAGATGCCTAAAACTACTTGTTTACTATTTGTAGTCAATGTAAGGAATAATGAAGACGGAGATATTAACATTTTCCGGTGGTCCCGGTTGTAGGGGGGGGGGCAGTTCATAGTATCACACACCTTGTTATTTATTTCATATATTAATACTACATAATTTACGAAACAGTAGAGACATGAAGGGCAATAAAAACTAGAACAATTAGGCAAAAACGACCTGTTGACCTTCAAACTGGGATCCTAGGAGTAAATGCCACCCCTTATTAGCCAAGCATTATTTTAGTACCCCTAAACAATTAATATATACAACAACAAAATAAATTGTTGTACACGCTCCTGCCAACTGATACTTGCTTCACACACCAGAGCAAGGAAATCTATTTCGCTCCTCCATTGAGGTAGAAAAAAATAAATAAGAGAAGAGGTATTTTAAATCACCTCCCACAAAGAGGTTATTTAAATCACTTCCCACAAAGAGGTTATTTAAATCACTTCCCAAAAGAGGTATTTTAAATCACCTTCAAACAAAGAGGTTAGTTAAATCACTTCCCACAAAGAGGTATTTTAAATCACTTCCCACAAAGAGGTATTTTAAATCACCTCCCACAAAGAGGTTATTTAAATCACTTCCCACAAAGAGGTAATTTTAAATCACTTCCAACAAAGAGGTATTTTAAATCACCTCCCACAAAGAGGTTATTTAAATCACTTCCAACAAAGAGGTTATTTAAATCACTTCAACAAAGAGGTTATTTAAATCACCTCCCACAAAGAGGTCATTTAAATCACTTCCAACAAAGAGGTTATTTAAATCCCTTCCAACAAAGAGGTTATTTAAATCACCTTCCACAAAGAGGTTATTTAAATCACTTCCAACAAAGAGGTTATTTAAATCACTATCCGATTACTACAAACATTGTCGATTTTTAATGTTGAGAAAATCCATTTTTTTTAAATGGGCAGTCTGATATAGGACAAAAATGCCTCAGTTCAGAAAGATTTATTATATAGTAGCCGAAGACAGAACGTATGCAGTATAGTAGAAGACCACACACTTCACTTTGATATTAGCCAAAACAGCAATAGGGATGAGTGGATTTACTTCATAAGCCGACGTCGTTTGTGTAGTTAACTATTTTTTCATGGTGATCGTCCTTCACGCTGTAATGATCGTGTTTCGTTTCGCATGTGCTTTTATATTTGCTTGATTGCGATTGTTGTGCTTTGGCCTTATTAGTCGCACAATATTTGGCTAGAGATTCGGAGATAAAAACCACCGTAGATATCCGTAAGCTACTGGACAGACGCAGAAACCGAGACGGGGATTTCTTTCAAGGTTTCCTCACCCTTAGATTTGGACTATTTCTACGAAAATCTTCGAAACAGTAGTGATTAATTTCTTTTTTTAATATATATTCCGATCAAATTAAACTTTTTTTTTCCTCGCTCAGCAAAAAAAAAAACTTTTTGATTTTACATAAATCCCTGTTTGTTAATTTCGTTTGTCATGTTCAAATACCTGATGCGCTAGAGTTTTCGACAAATATTTGTTTTCGGACAGGCTTGACGTAAGGTGCATTTCAAGGTATTTCTTAGATGTCCTTCTTAAAATACCAACCCAATAAAGATAGAATTTACATGAGAATTGAACCGGGCGATGTTTATATATATTCCGATCAAATAAAACATTCTTTACTCGCTCAGCAAAAGAAAAACCTTTTCGATTTTACATAAATCCCTGTTTGTTAATTTCGTTTGTCATGTGTCATAGTTAGCCTCAAGATTGGACAATTTTCTCACGAGTTCAAATACCTGATGCGCTAGAGTTTTCGACAAATATTTGTTTTCGGACAGGCTTGATGTAAGGTGCATTTCAAGGTATTTCTTAGATGTCCTTCTTAAAATACCAACACAATAAAGATAGAATTTACATGAGAATTGAACCGGGCGATGATAATATATTCATAATATATAACCTCGCCCTCTCCTGCAGAACAAGAAGAATGCACATAATTTAAATTCTCAAAAGTAACAAAATAAATTACTTGTGATTTTCAGTCGTGAATGATTGCGGATACGTCAAGTAATAATATTTTATTAATATATATATATATATATATATATATATATATATATATATAGAGAGAGAGAGAGAGAGAGAGAGAGAGAGAGAGAGAGATTGCTCCAGACAAGGCATGAAGCCACTTGAGGTAAAGATGCAAGGTTGAAATGAAGCCAACGATAACCGTTAGGTAGATAGATTTCGACGCAGAGCAATAGCAATTATTCCCCCTTTGTCAGAAATATCGCTCATAGAATCTGAGGAGTAAAAGACAAAATAAGGCAAGCGACAGTTACGAAGCTGCCGAAAGTAAACCAGACGTCCATTTTCTAGTCTCCTTAGTTAGTAATATATGTTCACGAGAACATAGTGTACGGGTCGGCAGGGGTCATGTGGTCAACTTTTTTCTAATCTATGGCCTGAGAATAATAGCTAAAAGATTGGTAGGAGTATCATTTTAAGTATGTCTTATGAGGCCCACGGAATATGTTGCTATTAGTGTTGATTTATGTTGACAACCGTTTAGACATGTGTGATAAAGTAATATCTCGATCACAGTATAACGTAAAGAAATTGATCTGATATTATTTTAATCGTGATATCGATATTCGTTAGTCATATTCTGGCCAAGTAGAACCGATAGAATCCAGAGTGCAATGTTCGATCTCTCTAACGTCCGTGAGAAAAGATGCAGATTTTATTTATTCCGCTTATTTAGGTAATTCTAAGATTACTCTCTACTGAATGTTTACACCGTTTCATAGTGTACCCGGTGCCTTATGTTTGTATTCCGTTTTAAAAGAAGAACCTTGCATTGTTGTATTCTCATTTCAATCAGCGATATTTTTGTGTTATCGCATTAAATAACATTGAAGAGAAGGGTATTGATTTACTCGTCTCCAGGAGTTAGGCACAAGGCCAGTTTTTATCTTACTCCCACAAGTAAGATGTCGGGTCGGGTAAGTGGGGTTTAAAAATTGGCTGGGCAGCCCCGTCGGCATTCCCCGGTAGGGGCGCCTTAGGCAGTAAGCAATAACCTTACTCCTCCCCAAAGAGGGGAGGCGAAGCCTGGGAGGGTGCACCTCCTTGAACTGCACAGGACAGACCCATTGACCGGCGTAAATCAAGACCCGAAGGCCAAGACAACACCAGTATGGGGTGCAGTATCCATCGGAACAGATACTACACTTTGATCTTAGCCAAAAGGCCAAGCATTGAAGAGAAGGGTAGAAGCTTGAAAAAACTAACAAAAGAATTGAACCTAGTCATGCTCCAGCCTCATGTATAACACTGCCATTCCCCCCCCCCCCGAACAAAAAAGAAATGGCGATCATTTGATTTCCCAAAAGCAATAAAATAAAAGATACTCAATTTGATTGACTCCCTCACAAAATTGTTTCCGAAATCAAGTCTTTTTGAACGAGTCGGTGTTCAAGAATCAATCTGTATTAACCAATTCTTCCTTCAAGGACAGAAGAGAGTATGCCATTTCTTTAATTGCAGCATAATAATAGAAAGAATTATCAGAAAAAAAAAATTCAATAAAAATGAGATTCACATCAAAAGTCAGATGTGGTTTATAATAGGGACTAATTGAGAACATGTGACAACAAGGCAGGCCAATATTTCTACGACCATGTTCGATGATATTTCTGATTTATATATACATTCAAATGTGTTAACAAATAACTTTAACTTCATGTTATTTGTGAGACATATACAAGAATACCCGATCCAAAGGTGTAAAAAAAGAGTAATTATGCACCATTTAATGTCCTCTTATAAAGATTAAAATCAAGATGTAATGTTTCGCAACATCATGTATAGCCGTCTTATTTCAGATTTGATCAAAACCGATTACATTATTATTATTTAGGAAAATGTTCTAAATTTAAAACTTACGGTGTCTTTAGAAGAAATTAACAGCAGAATGTCTTGTGTAAATATACTCTTTACCTCAGCTGTCGATTTTAATATACATCTATCATTATTGCGGTTTAGAATAGTATCGACAGTGAGAATGTTTTTATCTGAAACAGGGGCGGGTAACCTTTTCAGAGGGAGGGCCAGATGAGACTTTAGGAAGGAGATCGCGGGCCGGAGTGAAAACCGAAATCTCAGAATTACTATCTTTTTGTTTACATGAATAAATTGTACAAAAATTGCATTGAACACTCTACAAATCTGATATTTTTTCTCAAGAGACTTCTGTATGTGATGTTATAAAAGACGCCGACGAAGAGCCATTTTGGAACCATAAAAAATAATGACGGGGGAAGTAGCAAGTTGATCCAGCATTCGTTTTGACACACCTCACATAAGTTCTATGTTTCATGCCCTTTCCTCGTCTCTCGTTTCCTCTTTCCCTCTTTCCTTCTCTTTTTCTATTTTTATCTCATGTCAAGGATTTGAAATTAATAGTTAAAGAAAAATGAAATATACATGCATCATCGCTCGCTGATGTTTATACATTTTTATCCCACTGTAAATCTTAATTGAAACCTACTTTTACGTCTATGTCACAAAATGATATGAGTTTTTCTGGGAGGTCCGCGGGCCGGATTGCTATAATAAATCATAACAGGGCGACGGGCCGGACGCTAAGCCTTAGCGGGCCGGATGTGGCCCGCGGGCCGGAGGTTGCCCGACCCTGATCTAAGAAGATCGTAACACTGGATGACTTTTTCTTGAACCATGTAATAATTATACTGCATTATGCTAATCTTCTTATTATTCAGAGCTGTTGTCAGCAGATAGTACCAGTAATGGCAACAAAAACTGAAATGCGTTTAGTTTTGTTTGGAGAATTTTCCGACAATCTGATAGAATTAATTGAGAATGCATCAGCGTTTCAAGTGGTTGACAACAGAACTTGAACAGACTATCACTATAGACATCCGGGTGAAAGTAGCGAAAGGACTCCAGTGTATTTACGTTCTTATAATAATAAATCACGACCAAAAGTCGGTAGAGCTCATCTCTATTTTGCAGAACAGGCTCGAACATGTATAACATGGTGTTAATGGTCGAAGAATAAAGTTGTCTACAAATATTACCTAACTCTCGTCCTTCATCCGCCAGTCCTAGAGGGTCGGAAAACCAGAACGGCTGACAGCATCGCCTTCTCAGGTGCACCACTATTTGAAGTTACTGCTAAAATAGGAACTACTTAAATAGATTCCATCCATGGCCATCCCTACTACAGGCCAGGCAATCGTGCAACTGAGGTCTTTTACTGGGGGCCATGTGAATTTTCTTAAATATTCGATATAGAAGTTGCAAACAAAGGTAAAATTCCTGTGAGATTAGTTTGATGTTTTTATGTGTTTTACATACCAAATAATAAGAACCACAATGAGCTAATTGATAAATTTGACAATTGACAAATTCCTATAAATTAAGAGACAGGTAATTTTGAATAAACAAAGGCAAATGCATATTTCAATGAAGAATTTTTATTTCAATGTTGAATTTTTTTTTTAGAGATTTTGTACTTATATCAAAAGATCATTACTTGTATATTGTGGTTAAAAAGAAAAAAAGGATCCGCACCAGTTGATGATATAGTTTGCAACTTCTATATCGAATATTTAAGAAAGTTCACATGGCCCCCAGTAAAAGACCCCAGTTGCACGATTGCCTGGCCTGTAGTAGGGATGGCCATGATTCCATCATATATACAGGTCTAGTATTCCTATTTTACAAGATTCTGCCGTAAATGGAACCTATCCCTCTACATATCTCTACGGCTAACGAAGAGAAAATAAAGAGCTATGGTCAAACACATTTAAACGTATGTATACCATATTTAAAAAAAGATCTTTCGAATGGACTTCTGTGGTCGCTGATGTCACACATCCATTATTAGGACTTGACTTCTTAATTTTTTTTTTTCATAATAGTAGATTGCAAGAACCGATGTCTCTCGGACGAAATAACGCAGTAACAGGAACCGTTTATATAGTAATTAATAAAGTAGAACTAACTAGAAACGTGCGCGACATTAAAAAAATAAATACAATAATGTGATCTCTCCAGAAATCGGTACAAGAAAAACTATAGTTAGGTTTATCACAAAATTGACACGGACAGTCATGTACGAGTCTCTGCTAAGGCTAGGCAACTTTCTGGTCAAAAGTTAGACGCGTCCCAGAAGAAGTTATTTATCTACCTCCCACAGCGGTAAGATGTGACACAAGGTCGGGAGAGTGGGATTTGATCAACCAGCGCCCTAGAAGGTGAGCACTCTGGCCATTAAAAATTGCCTGGCCAGCCCCGTCGGCATTCTCCGTTAGGTGCTCCTCAGGCGATTAGCTATAAACTAAACCCATCTCAAAGAATGAGAAGGCAAAGCCTGGGAGAGTGCACGTCTTCGAACTGCACAGGACGGACAACCGATAGACTGGCGTAAATCCAGACCCGAAGGCCTGGACAATACCGGTTTATTAGGCGGGGTTTCCCAGAAAGAATTTCAGAAACTACTAAATACATAAGCAATTCAACTATCAAGTAGCAAGTGGACATCCCCACTACACTTAGTAAAGACGTGGAATTGTTCATATCAAGCTTGCGGTGATGTTCGCGATTTGAACAGCATTACCAAAACTGATCGCTATCCGATACCCAACATTATTTACACGGTTTAATAATAAATGCTATTTCAAAGGTTAATTAGACTTCTACATATCACCAGATAAAGGTGGACCCAGTAGACGTCGTACTCCTATTGGTTTGGTTGAATTTAATTACATGACATTTGGGTTGGAAATATAGACTACTCATTCATCTACCGTGACGGTATATAGATGTTAGGTTGTTTCGTTTTAATGTGTATTGTTTCTATCATATATTAACATCGTGTACAGTATTTTTTGTGTGTATGAAGTTTGTGTTGAAGGTAAAGATTGTTCTGATCGCGGCTGAATGTAGTGTTTTGTTGTGCGTAGTGACGTGGCCGTTAATTGCGCTAGTGTCTGATAGATAGTTTGTAAGCCGTCGGAAAAGAGTTGTCGATTTGTGGCAAATATAGGTACTATATTTTTCAAAGCTGCTGAAGATGAACGATAAAAATAGTTTCGAATCCATTCCCCACGAATAAACCTCAGCCACAGGACAACTGGCTCGCCGAGTCGAGACAATGAGCAGGAAAAGAGAACAGTACCCTTCATATATATCTTGCCTCATTGTTTATATCTAAGGTCATTTGATTAAACTTCTAAACCCCCGAACTCTGTTCTTATACATATTCTGATATTTTAACCCCTTATCCTAACATTCGTTAACTTACCCCCACTCCTTTCTTCCCCTTTTCTAGTTGAATCCTAATTCGCCTAACTTCCAATTTCAACTTTATGTTTCACCCCCCTACTTTCACACTCTTAGTTTTATCCGCATTCCTTCACCGCATCGCTCCCTTTCTCCTCCCCCCTCTCTTTCCTCGTACCCGTCCCTTTCTCCTCCCACATTCCACTTACCCGTTTCCTCCCTTGCCCATTGGTCGCATATTATACTCTTGTTTTCACTGTCTCTGCTTTTCTTCATTTATAGCCGGCTTTCTCAACTGGGCAGACTTTAAATATTCTCACTGCCCCTTTTTCCACTTTAAAACACTTTCCTTTGTCATCTCTGCCCGGGAAGTTTCTTTAATGGCGAATATTTTACATCTTAATCTCCTCTGACGCCTGCCTGCATCATCGTATGTACCTCTTATTGGACTTTTTACCCTTCCTGGATTTTCTATTTTCGCCGTACCTGAAGTTGTGGCTTCTTGGAGTTTAACTTTGAAACTTCTCTCATTACTTCTCGTGCCTCTAACGACCTACCTATCTACATCGTATCCTCTCCGCTGGACTCTTCGACACCGGACTTTTTGGCAATCGGACATTTGCTTGCACCCTGGCACAGTTTTGCCCTACGTTTCCTTCCCTACAATTTTTATTTTATTTCATTTTTTCAAATTTTAAATCTTGGCCATTGCCAACTTATCTATCCCAGCGACTTCCTCTGATGATAAGATTTTGATCTTTGAAAAGCCTGGCTTAAGGAAAATTTAACTTGAATAAATTGCCTTTTTGCGGATTATACCTTGCTTTGAACTTTTGAATTGAATTTTGATTTGGCTTTTGCTTTCTCTAATTCCTTTCCACTCTTCTTCATTTAGATATGTATATATATATAGATATACGTATATATATATATATATATATATATATATATATATATATATATATATATATATATATATCACAGAATATCAGAACCACATCGGTACTGTCTGTTTAAAATTCAAACAAAGGGGACCGATAATTAGTCCTCTTTATAGAACTATCTTCAGTTCCTTATTTTCTCTAGCTCCCTGGAAAAAAAAACTCTTTGGATTTGAAACCGACGGTACAGATGTTCTTTCGGTCTACTCCTTTTGGCTAAGATCAAAGTGTAGTATCTGTTCCGATGGATACTGCACCCCATAGACTAGTATTGTCTTGGCCTTCGGGGCATTATTTACGCCGGTGTATGGGTCTGTCCTGTGCAGTTCTAGGAAATCCACCCTCCCAGGCTTCGCCCCCCCTCTTTGGGGAGGAGTAAGTTTATTGCTTACTACCTGACGCGCCCCTACCGGGGAATGCCGACGGGCTGCCCAGGCAATTTTTAATGGCCAGAGTGCTCACCTCTGGGGCGCTGGCTTTTCAAACCCTACTTTCCCGACCCGACTTTGGGTCATATCTTACTTGTGGGAGTAAGATAAAAACTGGCCTTGTGCCTAACTCCTGGAGAGGAGTAAATTAATACTCTAATACATATATAGATAAATATTACAGTTTAATGAGATTTCCTTCGACTAACCTTTTTACATTGGATACAAGTAAAGCGTGACAGCCCGACCGACAGAGTTAAATGTTCACACCGAGATGCGAGGACGTATCTCCAACTTATGATTTCCACGTACGGATTATATATCGGCAAATATACATGGAATAATATAAGCAAAATACAAATCTTTGAGAATTTCGAAAATAAATGAACGATTGATTCTGTGATTTTCTCTTCTTAACGGAATCTGTTTATATTTTCCAAAATGAATACAAAGTAAAATTGTGTTGGATTTATTGATAAGAAGAATTAAATCGATTTGAAAATCGAAAAATTATATAAATACTCAAAACATCTAGAGGGGATTACAATAGGAAGTAAAGAAATAATCTTTACTTATGAGATGCGTCCGTTTAATCTGCGCGTTTAGCGTGGAAAATACTATTTCAGAATTAAGCGTAATGGAAAAAAACAACATTTTTTTTTAATTAGTCGTAACCGACAGTCAAAGATGTTATTTCAAACTTATGCGTGATCGAGAAAAGATAAATGCTATTTAAAACTAAAAAAAAAAAACCGACGGACGAAGCCTTGCATTGAGATGGAGAGACATGCGAAAATAAACACATCATGATTTCATAGAATTGTGTAAACAAACGTGGATAAAAAATAAATATAGAAAATATGTATTTACTACGGAATATTTATTTACAGTTACCGGAAATAATCTCTTTCAAAATCCAAATTATATATATATATATATATATATATATATATATATATATATTAAATTTTCGATGTTCCATGCTGTGGAAAACAAAAACAAACAAGTAATACGGTGAAAATTTAAGGAGTGTATTAGTATAATCCGAAGAGCAGAATATATATATATATCCTTATATATATATCCTTATATATATATATATATATATATATATATATATATATATATATATATATATATATTTATACATATATACATATATATATATATATATTTATATATATATATGTATATAAGTATAATTTTTTTATTTATACAAACATTATTGGTTACATATGTGCATACATGTTTCGGTTGCACTTTTCCAAGAAAGTCAATCTCATCAGACCGAGAATTTTCGAGAAAATTCTCGGTCTGATGAGGTTGACTTTCTTGGAAAAGTGTAACCGAAACATGTATGCACATATGTAACCAATAATGTTTGTATAAATAAAAATGTATACTTATAAACAGCTCTACTTGGTATTGAGCACTTTTTATAAACACTTGAGTTTCTACGGATTCACATTTACAGAAACTAATACAATACATGTACGATACTATATATATATATATATATATATATATATATATATATAATAATGGTAATAATCCAGGTGAAAAATATCCACAGGGTGGTAATCCAGAGAATTTTAACCGGGTTCATAAAAAGTGCTCACTATCAAAATAGAGCTTTAAATATGATAATTTTATTTACACAGACATGTACAAAATCTGCGACACTGGCACGTCGATGTTATCGATCAACAGTTACTATAAACTGAGATCTCATCAGGGAGTGTTAGAATCCGATCTTAACCTCAGATCATATTTGGAGAGAACTCTGCCTGATGAGATCTCAGTTTATAGTAACTGTTGATCGATTAACATCGACATGCCAGTGTTGCAGATTTAGTACATGTCTGTGTACATAAAATTATCATATATATATATATATATATATATATATATATATATATATATATGTATATATATATATGTATATATATATGTATATATATATATATGTATATCAAATTTGATTCGTTCATCTGTTTATATAATTGTATATGCATGATTTACTCCTAAACTTAATTCAACCTATCAATCTTAATTGTTTAAACACATCTACTAGGCAAAAGGATTGATAGTATCAGTTTTATATTAATTTAGTGTCATGCAAAAAACACTATAGAGGATGTGGAACTCCTTTCGTGAAAAATTCAGACACCTCTGATTTTGATGACCTTTTAAACAATAGATATTAAATGCTCATTAATAAATATTCCTAAAATCTCAGTTCTCCGGAGTATGTTAAAGGGTTTTGAGGGGGTATGATTTTGGCACGTTCTCCAATTTGAAAATTCAAATATTTCAGATTTGCATTAAATTTAATTCTACTTTTCCAAGTATTACAATTGAATGTGTTCCGACTAACTTGCTGCTCTGGTGCCCCTCTCCACATAAATAACCGGACCAAACCCACAATCAGCTAAAAACCCTCAATCCACTTGGAGGTCACTTAATGCAGGATGGCTTTTTTACCCTAATAGCTTCTTTCCTCGAACTGCTAGACCTTGGAATTTTCTCCTTGTTCCCCGTTTTTTTGACTGTACCAACATGCAGGTAGGTAGTCGGGTAGTTTTGTTTTACGGCATATCAACCTTTTTCGGGTTATTTAATGTCGAATCTAGTAATTTTAGTGAAGGTTTTTATGCTTCAAGTTCGTTTATATCTTCAAATGTTTAATCATAATTTTTGGTTTGGTTGTTTTGTTTTACGATATATCAACCCCTTTCCGGTTATTTAATGCCGAATCCGGTCATTGTGGTGAAGGTTGTTATGCTTCAAGTTCTATATATGTTAAAGTATTTATTCATTGTTTTTGATTTTGCAGAACATGATTGAGTTTTGTAACGGAAAAAAAACAATAAAACATCAATGTTTGGTGCATTTTGAGTCAGGAAGTCAATAACTTCAGACAGCCTGATCTGGCAGCGCCAGTAGGTTCTATTTGTCCCATAGATGGAGCCCTTACAGGTACTACCAACTCGAGCTAGAGTGGACCTGGGAGTAATGGCCGCTAAGAGACAACTCCACATTGCCTACAGCTTCCAAATAGAGGCCTCAACACTGGATGTTTTTTAAGGTCATCCCCAGGACATTTAACCTTTTAACCTTTGTCTGAACCCCTAGAATCATGCGGCCAACTTAATAATCACGGCGAAAGGGAGAGAAGTAAGTTCTATATATGTCTTTCGAAGCGGAAACACCTATAACGCTGTCATAAACAGTGTTCAACGACGCGGTCGGACGGAACTTTACGCATTCAATTTAACAACCTTATTATAATTCTCTTAAAGGGTCCGTCCTAGCATGAAGTGGGCTATCAACAATATTATGCTAAATATTTTTGAATTCTTTATTCACATGCGCATAACAAAGATTAATAACGTGTTGCCACAGTCAATAAAATAATTCGGCTCAATGAACAATTGTCTGTCTGTATTTACTTGAGCAATTTACAACATCAAGTTCAGAATAAACCACCGACAAAAATGTGAATGAGTTTCTTCTTTTATCAACTTTAATTTGACTTATTTAAATCTAACTGTATTTACATAACTACATCTCTTGACTCATTTCAACGGATGTTGAAATAAAGATATTACGAGTCCTTTTTTTGAACGCCGCCGTTCGTCATCACCGAGGTAGTGTTCGACTTCTCTTGTCTTCCCTAGAGAATGTCACAAAAGCCACGCGTTCTCTTACGGGGCTGTGCATCACTGGTTCAATACAAATACATAATTAACTATTCGACACAATATGATCATTAAATTTAAATTTAAAAGTGCATGTTAACGTTTAGTTTATTGCCTTTAATAATATTTTACAAACGACCAAATTTAGAAACGCCTTTGTGGGTCTATACGAAGCATCAGCGAGTTTCGTCCGGCGTCCGACTAGCTTACCAGGCCGAAATCAGACACGGAACGTTCCTTTGAATAATGGCGATGAAGAGAAATTCGTAGAGCTAAGTAAACAACCGAATGTTTTCGATACGTCCTATCATTAATACACGCAGGCGGTTGAAAATTACGACGTGGTAGAACCAATCACTGCACTCATCTCCACGGCAATCAGTTAGAATAAACATATGTTGTAAAGACCGTGGTATCTTGATCGCTGACCCTGGTAAATTATTTATCTTCCTCCCACATGGTAAGATGTGATACAAGGTCGGAAAAGTGGGATTTGAAAAGCCAGTGCCCGAGAAGGTGAGCACTCTGGCATACAAAAAATGCCTAGGAAGCCCTGTCGGCATAACCCGGTAGGGGCGCCTCCGGCAGTAAGCAATAAACTTACTCCCCCCCAAAGAGGGGAGGAAAAGCCTGGGAGGGTGGACCTACTAGAACTGCACAGGACAAACCCATAGACCGGCGTAAATCAAGCCCGGAAGGCCAAGACAATACCGGTCTATGGGGTGCAGTATCCATCAGAACAGATACTACACTTTGGTCCCAGCCAAATGTTTGACAAGATTGCGTTATTGACGTGTCGCCACAATTCGTGTTCTATATTGGCAACTTGCCGTTTGATAAGGAAACACCGTCGGGCCGTTGAGGCTAACTTGTTCAAGAATCTACGGGAAATCAGCGATGACTAGGGATCGTTAGATGACATCATTGACAGCATATTAGTGTTCATAAATTTCTAAACTGTCAATTAAATTCACGTAATAAACATTGAGGATGAGCGAGGCAACTTTAAATAATAAAAAAAGAAAGGTATTTATATAAAATCACTCCCGTCCCCTAACCGAGTTAAAAACTATTTTTCCTGCGTTATTTGGATTTTATTAAACGAATGTTTGTTAAATACATCGACAAAAAAAGTCACTTTGTAAAATATTTACATTTTCAATTACGACATTTTACCTATCTGTTTCCCTGCCATGTTTAAAAACAAACAAAGCACAACCAATTGGAGAAGGGGGTGATTCGATAACAAACTAAAAATGAAGACAAGAAAAATAAATGAGGGGAAGCATCGAACTAAAGATAGCAAGAAAGGGAATACGAAAGGGGATCAAAAATACAAAGTAAAATGATATAACAAAATGTTATGGCGAACAACAAATAATAAAACACATAAACGAAACGAAAATGGGAGAAAGGGACAGAAAAAATAAACAAAGAAATGATAAGGCAAATGAATGAAAGATACAAGAACATAAATGATAAAATGTGTAAGAGACGAAATATTGGGAGATCGTAATTGAAATTTTCTTTTAACTTTCGAGATTAAACAAACATTTAAATCCGATTGTTTATTTAAAAATACATTCCGTAAAAGTTAAGATGACATTTATACGTTTTAGTTTTGTTTAAGTGAAGAATGGCATGGGAATAAATGAACCTTATAGAAAAAAGATAAAGAAAGGGCGGTTAGGGTTAGGCTTTATTTCTGTGAGAAACAGGCTGAACAGTGGTGAAGAGGGTTAGTGTTATGGTTAGGGTTTATTTCTGTGAGAAACAGGCTGAAGAGTGGTGAAATGGGTTAGGATAAGGATAGGGTTAGGGTTAGGCTTTATTTCTGTGAGAAACAGGCTGAACAGTGGTGAAATGGGTTAGAGTTAGGGTATAGGTTAGGGTTATGGGTTAGATTTTATTTCTGTGAGAAACAGGCTGAACAGTGGTGAAGAGGGTTAGTGTTATGGTTAGGGTTTATTTCTGTGAGAAACAGGCTGAAGACAGGTGAAGAGGGTTAGGGTTAGGATAGGGTTAAGGTTAGGCTTTATTTTTGTGAGAAACAGGCTGAAGAGTGGTGAAATGGGTTAGGGTTAGGGTTAGGGTTATGGTAAGGGTTTATTTCTGTGAGAAACAGGCTGAACAGTGGTGACGAGGGTTAGGGTTAGGGTTAGGGTTATGGTTAGGGTTGATTTCTGTGAGAAACAGGCTGAAGAGTGGTGAAATGGGTTAGGGTTAGGATAGGGTTTGGGTTAGGCTTTATTTCTGATAGAAACAGGCTGAAGAGTGGTGAAGAGGGTTAGGGTTATGGTTAGGGTTATGGTTAGGCTTTATTTCTGTGAGAAACAGGCTGAAGATGGGTGAAGAGGGATAGGGTTACGGTATGGGTTAGGGTTTATTTCTGTGAGAAACAGGCTGAACAGTGGTGAAAAAGGTTAGGGTAAAGGTTAGGGTATTTTTCTGTGTGAAAAAGGCTGAGGAGTGGTGAAGAAGATTAGGGTTATGGTTATGGTTATGGTTATGGTTATGGTTATGGTTATGGTTATGGTTATGGTTATGGTTAGGGTTAGGGTTAGGGTTATGGTTATGGTTATGGTTAGGGTTAGGGTTAGGGTTAGGGTTTCTCTCTGTGAGAAAGAGGCTGATGAGTGGTGAAGAGGACTGCTACCGTAATTGTTCTACATCTAATGACTCAATCACTCGTATCCGTTCTTTCAATGTGACCAAACCAACAGAGTCTCCTGTTCTGCACACCTAACCCTATACTGTCCAAATGTAATCTTCCTCTGAAGTCATCAGATCTATGTCTGCCGTTAAGACTCACATTATACATCCATCATATAATCCTGATATTATTTCTCTCCAGGCACACATATCCTCAACCCTTACTTATTAGATTTCACTTTCATACAGCACACTGCATATACATGACGATAATTTCTTCTTCCTGATTATAATTGAAATGATTGAGCGGGTTATACACACACATTTATATTTTATTTTTACCTGCCTAATAAACTCGGGGATAAGTTAGACATAAGTTCGGTTAAATATGGAGGAGCGAGCACCAAAACGTGAACACTTTGGAGCAAATATCCATTGAAATAAATGTATACTTCCATAATGGTTGTATTTTGTTTTATCAACTTTTACAGAATATAACAATATGAACCGAAACCAGATACCAAAAAGACAAGAAAAAAATAAGATAAATAATAAAAAACATAGGAAAGAAAAAAAACTACATGGACGCTTTATAAGACTGACAAGAGAAGAAACCAACGATGATAGCTGGACATGGCTAAGAAAAGGACACTTGAACAGAGTAACATGATAGAACAAAATGAAAAAGGGCGGTTCAATTGGATTGTGAAGCTATACGGACTAAATATTGATACACACTCTGCGTTTTCTAGGAATCAGTGGTTACCCCTATTTTCTATGAATAAATGAGAATCCTTATTAACTCGTGCTCAAAGCGCAGAAACTCTTATTAGCATTTTCAGACAAAGTTTATAAATTTCTATAATACTCAAGTTATAATAAACATTCTATTTTACCTTTTATGAATTTCCAGCGCGAACGAAGAATAATATGTACTCCCTTTAATTAAAAAATACATATACTTAACTAATTTCATTATGTAATGTTGCGTCTTAATATATATAGTTATGGCTTTCACAATATTTTATGTGGCGGTTAATAACTTGTATAATTCAGAGTACTATTCTGATTTTCGATGGTATTCTCAGAAACAATAAACGTGGGAACCAATTATTGAAAAAGTAGATTAGAAAGCAATTAAGAATAGTATATATATATATATATATATATATATATATATATATGTAAATAGCAAATACTCATTGGAAAGGAAAAACACAGGTAAGGAGAAACTATATTTTAAAACTTTAGAAAAACAAATCTGGAGGGAAAACTAAATCAAATATATGTAAACTTTTTAAATTAAAAAATAATTATTAAATAGGGAGGTGGTGTCTGATCAACACTGCTGGGATGCTATGATAAAGAAATACTGTTTTGTTTTTAAAATCCCGAAACAGTTTTCATGGTAAACAACTGACGATCCCTTATAAAAATTTTTTTTTTTTAAACATATATAAAAATATATGTATATTAGAGTAAATTCTTGGAAGTTAACTAAAATAGTGATTGCAGTAGATTGATTGACTTACTAGACTAAAATCTTTCAACGAAAATATTTTTTTTTCAGTTTTGAAGGTTAAAAGAACTTCCGAGACTATATATATATATATATATATATATATATATATTACTATTTTATGTATCCACATCAAATCTTATAAGGAGATATCATTTTTTATGTATCGATTTTTAGTATTTACTTCAACAGTGCTCAATACGTAAGTAGAGCTAGGTAGTAAGTTATGAAAATATATTTATCGCAATTGTCAGCTTGAAGATTCCCCCACCCCAGGATGAATCGCGGGAGCCTCTGTGTAACTTAATTGTCATAAATATATTTTCATAACTTACTATTATAGTATTAAAAGAACTTCCGAGACTATATATATATATATATATATATATATATATATATATATATATATATATATATATATATATATATTACCCCGAATTTGCATAGCCCACATCCTTTTAAAAACATACTACTGATATGTGTATATATATATATATATATATATATATATATATATATATATATATATATATATATATATATATATATGCAGCATTTCTTTGTTTATGCATTTTTGATCAAAACACAACAATGAAAATTTCTGATTGTTTCTTTTTTAATCCATCTTTTCAAGTTGGTAACCTACCGATCTAATGTTCTGTTTAAGTTGGAACAGGAACTCGCCAAAACTGTAAACGTGTTCGACTCCCATGAGTGAAAGAGTGCAACGAATTAAAATTGGTGAATTTATTAAGAAAGTCGCTAAAAACAATTTTGTTTAGTTAATTTTTTAAATTTTATATTAAAAGCATTTCAGAATAACTTTTCCCTCCTAATATCAAGCTTGGTTGATGGTAGGTTTGTTTGCGCCTCCCAATAATGGACACGTTACTCATTTGAGCATTTTAAACCACACAAGCGTTTACGTAATACATATATATATATATATATATATATATATATATATATTGTTAGATACTTAATCCCCCTTTTTATTTTATTTACTATTATATATTTTATTTATTTATGAATTTTCCAACGAATGTTAAGTCTGCACTATTTTGGATTTAGTTAGTTTCTGTGGGAATTTAAACTGCATTTTCCTTTTTTTTTTCTTTTTTTTTGTCTTTTTGTTTAAAATAACTCAAAGCTTCTTTAGACTATATATATATATATATATATATATATATATATATATATATATATATATATATATATATATAGTCTCGGAAGTTTCTCAACCATTAAAACTATATAAAAAAAAATAAACATAAAAATAAAAAAAAAATATATAAAAAAAAAAAAATAAAAACTTATAGTCTCAAGTCTTTCAGTGGAAAATCACTCATGTAAGTCAATTTATTTTTTACAGTTATTATATTAGTTAGTTTCTAACACTATTTTAAGGGATCATCAGTTGTTTACCATGAAAAACTGTTTCGGGAATTGATATATATATATATATATATATATATATATATATATATATATATATCAAAAAAGATATTTTATGTTGAATGTTGGCAAATGCGTGTTTACCTCACTACGAAATTGTAAATCAGCGTTGCCTTCGAAATTTGACTTTTAATTACTAATTTGTGTTTGTGCTCGACTGAGCTTCAATCATCTGTCCGTCCTGGAAAACATACACGGTAAGAACTCGCCAGTTACAAGAACGGAAAAGGACTTTCCTTGCTCTCTCTCTCTCTCTCTCTCTCTCTCTCTCTCTCTCTCTCTCTCTCTCTCTCTCTCTCCGTACCAAAGACCCAGCGCAACTGTCATGAACAAAGTTTATTTCCTAGAGCGTAACGTCTGCGGAACAAAATTCCACGGAGCTGCTTCCCAGCCAATAACAGCATGTTGATCTGAAATACTAAGGTAAATAGATATTCACAGAGCCGTCTTCTTGGATAATCAATTCATCTTAAGGAATCTTCTGCCAATTCTACGGTAATCCTTGCGTCTCACTCAACGTCCAACCGACGTTTTCTTTAACACTGATCATCGAGTGGCCGCCGGACCTTGCTAAACACCAATCCATTAGTAATATATATATATATATATATATATATATATATATATATATATATATATATATATATATATATATATATGTGTGTGTGTGTGTGTTATAATGAAATAATTCAAGGGATGATCCTAATATGAAAGATCAATGTGATAAACAGAGCAAGAATAAAATGAAATATAATAACACGAAATTACATAATCATCGAGGCAATAATTTATTTCAACCTTGTGTTTTTTTCAAGCATCCGATCCAGACGATCACATTTTTTAAACTGAGAGAAAAGAGTTAAATTCACACTCGACAATTCAAATATAATTGGAGAGAGAAGTGGTAACAACCCATCCAATACATATTTAGAGAGAGGGGGAAATTAAAGCATCTCTTATCCTTAAGTCTAACTTTGGAGGGGGAATTACATAATTTACTACAGACACCGAAGTAAATTCTGACAAAATCTCACTCACACGCATACATAGGCAAGCATAAATACGTACACATCCTATGTACATACAGACACACATCACCACCCACACACAGTCATATACAAGCATACACATATACATATATATATATGTCAAACACTTACTTAGTTTGAACGACCGGCCACCCTTTCAAACTCGGCCAAATCACCTCAATGAAATACTGAATTATCAAGCCAGATTGGAAAAGTGAAAAGAACACCGAAGAATCAAGAAAGAAAGAGAGAAAAAGGAAAGATATAAACAAAAGAGAACAATCTGACGGTTATACGCGTGTCTAAAAACTTTAAGTTTGTCTAAATGCGAAGAGAAGGGAATCTATTTAAATTATGATCAACGACCTAACTATTATCTAAACATACGCACACACACAGTATATTATACACATGTAATCATATATACACCCCCACACACACATACACACACAAACACACACACATATATATATATATATATAATCAATATGTGTATCCAATTTCTTTCTTTATTTTTTTGTTTAGCTATGTCTTGTAAAATGAATAAGAAATGTAATTAAAACTTATTTATATTTCTTTTGTCTCTGAAAAGAACATAATCAGTTTCCCAAGAACAGTATCATAGACTTTCAGACTATCAAATAATGCAATAAAATCCAGTAATAATTGTAATTCGATAAATCCCCGATCATTCTGTTTCGAAACTTTACATTTTTTTCGACGTTTGGAGTTTACTTCGAAACTTGTGTTCCAGTGACGTTAGAAATGGTCGTATACTTTTTCCTCGCTTTTTTTTTATTATGCAGTAGGGCATACGTGTGCGTCTCTAATTACTAAGATGAAATAATCTATTACTTATATAGATTTAGAATCTGTTTGTCTGAAGCTGAAACTATACTATTACATGTATGAATGTTTCTTTTATACTTCTATAATTAATGGAGAATGTGAAACTGAAACCAGATTTTTATTTCTATTAATATGTATTTATTTCTATTTCTAATATTGTTTAGGAATCTGTTTGTCTGAAACTGAAACTATGTCATTTATTCTACTAATGTACTATGTCTCCCTGTCTCTTTTCCAGTTTATTTGCTACACTTCTCTTCGTGCTCCACATGCCTGTTCAGTTCTCTGGCAAGTTCCGTGTATTTGCTTTGTGTAGTAGTAGTATTATTATTATTATTATTATTATTATTATTATTATTATTATTATTATTATTATTATTAGTTGTACTTAAATGTACACGTATATATATACATATATAATTATATATGTATACATATATATATATATATATATATATATATATATATATATATATATATATACATACATACAATTAAGAAAAGAAGATGAAGATGTACGAATGACACATCTATTTCATCTTCAATTGTTCCATGTAAAGTGTGCTCGATAAAACATGTTTATTTTGCTTTCCGTAAGCCAAGGGTTTACACAGATCAAAATCTTATCATCAGAGGAATTACATGAATGGATAACTTTGCAGTGGAATAGCCAAAATTCAAAATTTGAAACAAATGTAAAATAATGGAGAAGTTCTCACACAGATCATCGTCAGTGATTGCTCACCGACAACAACCAGTGGTATTTCCTGCAGTCTGAGTGACAACAAGCCTCCAAAGATTTCCAGTATTATTAACCTCTTTTCGATAACCCTCGCAAATATTCATTGCGGTATCGCAACAGCCTCTTACCATTTATTTCTCGCTGATAAGAACAATTAGTCTTCTCTGGGATTTCGGTGCCAATAAGCCTTCCCATGGTTCCAGCATTATCCGCACTTTTCCAGTGGAGGTCTGGTTTGTGCTGTCCCTCCTCGGTCTCTTCATCTTTCGCGACCCTCTACAAATATTGTGTCTGGTGTCAGCCTACGCCGGCACCATTGTTTAATTTATCGATTTTTAAAAAATTATTATTATTATTATTATTATTATTATTATTATTATTATTATTATTATTATTTACTCACTAGGAGTTCTCACACCTGTCATCAGTGATTGCTCACCGACAACCGGTGGAATTCCCTGGAATCTGAGTAGAAAACAAGTCTCCCCAGATTTCCAGTATTCTCCACCTCTTTTCGATAGCCACCGCAAATAAATTTGCAGTATCACAACAGCCGTTTACCATTGATTTCTCGCCGGCAAGGACCATTGGTGTTTTCTAGCGTTTGGGTGTCAGTAAGCCTCCCCGAGGTCCCAGCAGTTTCTGCACTTCCAGTGGAGGTCTGGTTTGTGCTGTCCCTCCTCGGTCTTCTCATTCTCCTTGAGCATATGCAGATATTTTGTGTGGTGTAAGCCTAGACTGGTACCATTTTATATATATATTATATTCTTTTTTATTTATTTATTTTTTATTTTATTTATTTATTTATTTTTCTTTTTTAATTTTTTTTTTTTGGGGGGGGAGTTGATTATTTTTTATTTATTTATTTTTTATTAGTATTATTGTTATTATTATTAGTGTTATTATTATTATTATTATTATTATTTTATTATTATTATTATTATTATTATTATATTATTATTATTATTATTATTATTATTATTATTATTGTTATTATTACTATTATTATTAACGTTCTTGATTATTTCCATAAAACCGTGTCCATTTAATACCTGACAGAATAAACAATCGGTAAATAATGTGATTTGTTGTTTGCGAATCGGAAGTAACATCGTGTGTCTGTTTCTAATATCGTCGTTAGCTTCCCACGTGGGATTTTTCTCGATCTTCTCTTCAAAAGAAGCTATTACACATAATGACACTTTGTATTCATAAAAAATCAACCCATCTTCCATTAAAATCAATAGAATATTGAAATCACCGCACAGAATTGCTTGACTGCGTAGCATTCCTTCACTTCTTTTTCTCTCATAATTTCATCTGACGAATTCATTTTCATGCGCGTCATCACGTGTTTAACTGACTTCGTCGGTCAACCGGTCAGTTAGTCATGTTTCAATTTAAAAACGGAATGTTCACTCCCTTACAAATTTAGCGATTATTAAAAATGCTAGAATGCAGTTGCTAGGCGCAAGGGGTGATTACATGGGCTATATTTAATCTGAATTATTGTTAGAACGCAGTTGCTAGGCGCAAGGGGTGATTACATGGGCTATATTTAATCTGAATTATTGTTAGAACGCAGTTGCTAGGCGCAAGGGGTGATTACATGGGCTATATTTAATCTGAATTATTGTTAGAACGCAGTTGCTAGGCACAAGGGGTGATTACATGGGCTATATTTAATCTGAATTATTGTTAGAACGCAGTTGCTAGGCGCAAGGGGTGATTACATGGGCTATATTTAATCTGAATTATTGTTATGAAAAGCAAATATAAAGCCTCATAGGCTCTTCGAGAAAATTCAGATACGTCAAATTTGTATGGAAATTTAAAAAAACATCAACAAAAAAAAAATTCCCCAAATTTCAATGTATTTGGTTTATTTTGAAAGTTTGTACGGAGCATCACATGAAAATTCAAATATTTCAGATTTGTATTAGATTAGCAATTTCTTATTAAGAGCCTTAAAACTTAAGCCCTTAATTTTAGACGTTTTCTAGAATCAATATAATGTAATAGATTTTGTTCAAAGTTGCATTATATCCTCAGTCTGTATATATATATATATATATATATATATATATATATATATATATATATATATGGTTTGTTTCACTGTTAGATACTTAATCCCCCTTTTTATTTTATTTACTTACTATTATATTATATATTTTATTTTTTTATGAATTTTCCAACGAATGTTAAGTCTGCACTGTTTTGGATTTGGTTAGTTTCTGTGGGAATTTAAACTGCATTTTCCTTCTTTTTTGTCTTTTTGTTTAAAATAACTAGAAGCTTCTTTAGACTATATATATATATATATATATATATATATATATATATATATATATAATTAACTTATTACAAATATCCAGGGGGTATGAATCCGAAGGAAGTTGAAACCGGGTTTATGAGAGTGCTCAATGAAAATTCAGAGCAAAATATATATTTTTTGATTTTATTCCATTAGTTGCGACAAAGGCTTTTACATAAGGCTGTTATCACTGCGACTATCGTAGGTATGATTGGCAGGCGTTACCATTGTAATAATCGGTTTTGTTAATGATAAGACTGGTAACACCAGAAAACTTCTCTTATAAAATGATTCCACTAGTATTGATCTCGGTATAATATAATCACAATTTAAAAAAATATAATCACAACAAAATTCACTACAAATAATAAACAAAACATTAAAATAAAATAAATAAAATGCAAAAGTAGCAATTAATACCCTAAATTAAAATTATCAAACATTTTTATCCACATGATAATTACTTATTAGAATTAAAATAAAATAAGAATGACGGTTGTAATCATAATTTTATTCTCATTTTAAATTTAACTCACTCTGGCCGTCGCCCCATCTCCCTCCTCCCACCCCGGCCGAGATTGAGATCGTCACAGCACTGACACGTGCAAAACCTCCCACGTAATAATTTGAAACACGACTTGTTGGGGTCTTCCCCCCTCCCCTCTCATGTCCCATGTCGCCGTTATAGACAAAGCCCCAACTCTATCCCCCTCCCCCTCCAATGTATTTTCAATTTTCAATCTCCCGTTAAAGTGAACTTAAAATTTTATGCCATTTGAATTCCTTTTGCCGGCCCGATGAGTTGGTAGCTATTCGCACCAATGAAACAAAACCTGTTTTGTCGCAACTAATGGAATAAAATCAAAATATATATATATATATATATATATATATATATATATATATAGAGAGAGAGAGAGAGAGAGAGAGAGAGAGAGAGAGAGAATAGAAAGTTCACACTTGGTAGCGTTGATGAAATGGCGATGATAAGGAGAATATTTTGAAAAAAAATATTTTGAAAAATCTGGACAACGCAGTTTTTATATTTAAAAAAATTATTTATTTATTTATCTTATAAACTTGAGCACTTTCGGTGCGTAAAATACGAAATATATTTTCTATTGAGTAAATTATGAAATGAAAAATATTTTCGCTGCACTTAATGAGTGTCGAGAAGAAGACTGCCTCTTCGACGGTTGGCACCATCTTTTCGTTTACATGTAACAAGCAAGACAAATATCCCAGCATTGGCCAGTTGTCATAGAACAGAACGATTTAACTTTAAAAATAAATAAATATTAGAGTATCAAGCTAACTTATTCTTTTAATTAATATTTTGATTTCTTTATAAATTCAATATATTTTAATAAATTCTTTATAAATTCAATAATATTTATTTTGATTTCTTTATAAATTCAATATATTTTAATTTCTTGATTTTAATTTTAATTTTTTGATTTTAATTTCTTTTTTGATTTTAATTTCTTCATTTTTTAATTTTAATTTCTTGATTTTAATTTTAATTTTTTGATTTCTTTATAAATTCAATATATTTTAATTTTTTTTGATTTTAATTTCTTTTTTGATTTTAATTTCTTAATTTTTTAATTTTAATTTCTTGATTTTAATTTTAATTTTTTGATTTCTTTATAAATTCAATATATTTTAATAAATTCTTTATAAATTCTTTATAAATTCAATATATTTTAATAAATTGTGTTATTTAATATTTTAATAAATTGTGTTATTTAATATTTTGATTTCTCTATAAATTCAATATATTTTAATAAATTGTGTTATTTAACCGTAAATCTATATTTTACTTTTTAGTGAAAATAATGAAATCAATTTAAAAATATTGAAAACTCAGCAAATATGTAAATCAATGGCAGAGTTAGAGGTAGGCAGTGGCGGGTATGGAAAGTGCTTCCGCTTAAAACCATTTCAGTATTAAGTATTGAATCTGAAAAATAGCCACTTCTTAAATAAGTAACTATGCTAGTAGAATCGGCTTATTTCCTAGATGACGACATGTACCATTGAGTCAGGTTTAAGGACAATAAGTAATGTTTGACCGTGACTTATATAAAAATAATTTTAATAAAACTATCTCTAACTAAAAGTCTTGGTTTAAATAGATAATTATTTATTTTCGGTACACAATTTTGCTTAAGAAAACACTGAAATACACATGCAATCTGTTCGGATACTATACGTCATCAGTTCTGTTCTCTGTCACTGAAGTAGAACCCCTTCTCGACTGAGAGAATTCTGAAAGAAAAAGTTTGTAAGAAAAGTTATAATATATTTTTAAATGCTCAATGAAGACACGGCTATTTGAATATTTTGTAGTGATCGCTACATCTGATGGTCCGTGTACTTGGCATAAAATGCGATATTCCTTTATTCAGCGATTAGCCATAACGTGTTTCGGCGTTTGTGTGTTTGACACCCAATCCGATATTCCTATATTTTAATTAAGTGTTTTAAATTAAATATTTGTTTAACAGATTGAAACATTTAACACTTCTAATTCAATATATAACGAGAGTGCTATATCGTACGTTATTCACACGAACAACTGTGACCTATTTCCGTTAAGAAAAGACATTTGTAATATGTTATCATAGTATAAGACAGCTGTTCTGTTCTCGGTCAGAAAAAAAATATTTCTCGATTGATGCAATTCACAAAGTAATAATTTTGAAAGATTCTCGACAAAGACATGAATATTTTGTTGTGCTTACTACAACTTACGGCCCGTGTATGTGACATCCAATCTGCTATTCCTTTATTCTGTTATTAGTCATAACGTGTACCGGTGCTGTTCGTTGAACATGTTACATATTGATTTAATTAAAAAAATAATAAATAGCAGAGTATCATTTTTAAGGGAAAAAAGAAGAAAGTGTAATGAAAAAAAAACGGAGAAGCTTAACGACTCATACGTCTTAACTCTTAACGAATATTTTTTTGATTATTTAACGCGAATAATATTTTACAAAGTGCCGAATTAAAAAAATATTATTGGTGGATATATGCGGAGCATCAGCGAGTTTCGTCCGACGTCCGACTGGCTTACCAGGCCAAGATCAGACACGGAACGTTCCTTTGAATAATGGTGATTAAGAGAATTTCGTAGAGCTAAATAAACATCCGAATGCTTTCCGTACGTCCTATCATTAATACACACAGGCGGTTGAAAACTACGACGTGGCGAGACCAATCACTCCACTCATCTCCAAGGCGATCAGTTAGAATAAACATCTGTCGCGAAACCGGGGTATTTAGATCGCTAGCGGTCTTTCGCTGACTCTGATAAATATCCATTGTTTTACAAGATTGCGTTATTGAATATTTGTTTATCATTTAACGCGAATAATGCTGGAGTAATCAGTGTTCGTTTATTTGTTGTTCCACAAAAAAGTAGCACACAGTTAATCTGGTGGCGGTAATAGTAGATGAATAGTAGCGAGTAAAATGAATGTCACATTTCGTTTGGAAGTTGTTTGAAGGAGAGTCAGACATCCTGGATAAAATGTAATACATACTGAATGAAAAAGAAATGAGTGCCTAATTCTGGAAACACTCATGAAGGTTTAAGTTTGTTGCATTGCAGAATAAGGTAACATATGAATGGTTGTTATTAGTAATCTATCATGTCTGAATGCCGGGTGAAAATTGACTTTACTTTATTATAGAGACGAGTAAAACGCATAATATTGAATAGGATTTAATATACAAATATAAAAAGTACGTTGAAATATAATGTTTCTTTATTAAAAACACGAAATGCCACCATTAACTTACAAGACAGAATTAAATATATATATTTTTTTTAAAAAAACTATTAAACTCAAAGAAAAAGTGCATAGATCGAAGCTACTTGATGCATAAGATTATGTATTAAAATATACGTTAAATTATGTTTGTTCTACTTTTTTCTTTCTTTGCATCTTTCTTCTATATTTTCGATCGCTCTATTTTCATCTCCCTTCTCTCCTTCTTTCTATCAATCATCACCATCCTTCTTACATTATCCGACTTTCATTGTGAAACCATTTTTATTCTATAGCGTCCAACTTTTGCAATACCAATTATCGACACTTCAACGCATGACATATAGACATGTTTGAACGGGCCCGGCTAAAACACTGTTTCTGTTTTGTAATAATGATGATGATAATAATAATAATAATAATAATAATAATAATAATAATAATAATAATAATAATAATTATTATTATTATTATTATTATTATTATTATTATTATTGTTATTATTATTATTATACAAGCACGAATAATAATAATAATTATTATTATTATAATTGTTATTATTATTATTATTGTTATTATTATTTTTATTATTATTATTATTATTATTATTATTATTATTATTATTACAAAAGCACGAATAATAATAAAAATAATTATTATTATAATTACTATTGTTATTTATATGTTATTATTATTATTATTAAAAAAGCACGAATAATAATAATAAATATTATTATAATTATTATCATTATTATTATAATTATTATTATTAGTAGTAGTATTAGTAGTAGTAGTATTACAAAAGCACGAATAATAATAATAATTATTGTTATTATTATAATTATTATTATGATTATTATTGTTTTTACAATTATTATCATCATTATTATTATTATAATTATTATTATAATAATTATTATTATTATAATATTATAATTATGATAATTATTATTATTATCATAATTATTATTATTATTTTAATTATTATTATTATAATTATTATTATAATTATTATTATTATAATAATTATTATAATTATGATAATTATTATTATTATCATAATTATTATTATTATTCTAATTATTATTATTATTGTAATTATTATTATTATTGTGATTATTATTATTATAATTATTATTATTATTTTTATTATTATTATTATTGTAATTATTATTATTATTGTAATTATTATTATTATTGTAATTATTATTATTATTATACTTATTATTAGTATACTTATTATCATTATCATTATTATTATCATTATTATTATTATAATTATTATTATCATTATTATTATCATTATTATTATCATCATCATCATTATTATTATTATTATTATTATTATTATTATCATAATTATTATCATTATTATTATTATTATTATTATTATTATTATTATTATTCGTGCTTTCGTAATTTCTTCGGTCCCTTTTGTTCCTGCTGAAGAGCTATTTCTATGCAAAGAGACATAAGTCTCTTTGCATAGAAATATCTTTTCGTGTGTTTGTTTATCTATTAGTTCTTTTAATGAAGCCAAAATAATGAGTCTTTGTATTGTTGTATCGACCTCATAAATTGAAGGATTGGTTTTTATGGAACAGGAAAGCGCACTGTAAGAAACGGGTTGCTTTTCGTTTACATGTTACAAAAAGCTGGACGAAATTGACAAAGGAATGAAACAAAAAGAAAAAAAAAAGAAAAGGAAGAAGAAAATAGAAAATATATTCAATGAAATCAATGAAATCCAATGACCTGGACAACATCTATGAAAAAAAATGAAAAATAAAAAAAAGATGCGGATATAAAGATGTTAGAGATGTTATTATTAAAAAAAAAATCGTTAAACATTAAAGAAAAAATGGCCGACTTTCTTATTTTGCAAACAAAAAATTGATTATTAACAATTTTACTGCTTCGATGGCTTCTATTCATGTATTTCGAATTGATGGCTACTTTTTTTCTTTTAATGCGATAAATTTCTGGATTGTATTATGTTAATGCCCTTAGCTGAAAGCTTTCATATTAGAAATTAGCTACCCAGCTCGGAAAAACAATCAGATTGGTTCTCATAAACTTTCATATCAAACGGATAAGAAGAGAATGTCTGTAACATTTTCAGAAGATCTATTTGTCATTAACAGCTAACAAATATTATACCGTGAGGGTAGACGTTTTCTCTTTTCCCTATGCAAAAGTCCTTAAATTATTTGTCTATTATTTTTATTCTATCCTTATTTCGTTTATTTTATTCAATTTCCAATTGATGTCTTTTTGATATCATCCATATAATGTTGTTCATGCACGGGCACTATCGACCCCCGCAGATCATCCGATTCTATTGATCTTCCTCCAACAAGGGAAGATGTGACACAAGGTCGGGAAAGTGGGGAAAAACCAGGAGTTAGGCACAAGGTCAGTTTTTATCTTACTCCCACAAGTAAGATATGACCCAAGGTCGAGTCGGGAAAGTGGGGGTTTAAAAATTGCCTGGGCAGCCCCGTCGGCATTCGCTGGTAGAGGCGCCTCAGGCGATTAGCAATAAACTTACTCCTCTCCAAAGAGGGGAGGCAAAGCCTGGGAGGGTTCACCTCCTAGAACTCCGCAGGACCGACAACCAATAGATCGGCGTAAATCCAGAACCGAGGACCCACCATGTTTGATCTTCCCCAGAATCAAAAGTCGTCACAGAAACTAAAATAAATATATTGAATCTCACTTGAATTTATAGAATACCATTTTATTTAGCAGATGATGTTGCCTCGATTCTTGTTAAAAGCGCAAGACAGACGGACTGGGTTGCAGCCTTTACGAGGCCATGCCAGAAAGTCGTTTATCGGCGTTCCTTCAGTCGTTACTTTATGTGTCTGGACGCGTCGAGCTTCCAATCTAGACTGCCTTAAATTATCTAGTATTGTCTTTCTCAGGCCCATGTGACGTAACATCCGCTAGATAAATTATTCCCACGTGACCCAACTGTCTTAGCGCGTAAATCTATGCTGACCTTTTCGACTGTAACATTACCTTTTATTCTGAACGCATATACTGAGCCAGCTTAACTAAAATATAAACAAGCTGATGCAATTGTCTAATAAGTAACACAATACGGTATACTATGTGATTATTTTTATTTACACAGACATGTACAAAATCTGCAACACTGGCATGTCGATGTTATCGATCAACAGCTATTATAAACAGAGTTAGACTCCGATCTTAACCATAGATCATATTTGGAGATAACTCTGCCTGATGAGATATCAGTTTATAACAGCTATTGATCGATAACATCGACATGCCAGTGTCGCAGATTTTGTACATGTCTGGGTAAATAAAGATAATCATATATAAAAGCTCTATTTGATATTGAGCACTTTTTTATGAACCCGTTGGAAATAATTTGGATTACTACTCTGTGAATGTTTTACCTGGATTATTATATATATATATATATATATATATATATATATATATATATATATATATATATATATATATGTATATATATATATATATATATATATATATATATATATTGGTACAGAACAATAAGTACAACATTCGTACTGTCGGTTTCAAGCACAGAAAAACTTAGCCACCCGGCTCTCTTCGCTTCTTCTGAAATAAATTATTGCATCGACGATAATGTGATTTCGTGTTATATTATTTTATATATATATATATATATATATATATATATATATATATATATATATATATATATATATGCAGCAATCCAACAAAAGATATAAGCGTCAACTAATATCTTATAATTAGTGAAACATTCGGATAAAAACTGAAGCTCAATATACTGGATAGAGCATTAATATTATAGTATAAAATGAAGTAATAAAATAAGGTGTCAATCAAATTTTATTACAAGTCAATGTTCAAGCAAAGTATCCTTAAGTCCTTAGCTCATGAGTTTTCAAAGATATTTCTTCTCTTCAGAGGACTGGTCTGGTTGAATCGCTGGGGAGAGAAGATTGCTTATTTTTTCGCTCTACTGGCAAGATGCGACCGGGATTCAGTCTTGTTTTGCTCAATTCGGATTTAACGGGTTTTCTAATTAAACAACGAACTTTGATTTGACTTGGGTTGCACTTGTTGGAACTTTGATTGGACTTTCTGTATTATTTGATTTATTTATCATTAACATTGAATATTGACACATTTCGCGACTGGACAACTTTGCCGGCCCCTTCAATTTCACGTATATGGACTGCTGTATATAACTTGGAGTAATGTCTTTCCTGATTATGCTTCTCAATTTGTATGACCTGGATGAACTGTATGGATTCAACAAAAAGTATGTTTTGGGGTTGATATGTTTGTATTTTTATGTATTTGTGTATATAATTTTATATATTTTCAAAGCGTAATTTTATTACCTGTAGTAGTATAACTGCGGTAATGCTCCTCTGAAGAGAAGAATTATCTTTGAAAACTCATGAGCTAAGGACTTAAGGATACTTTGCTTGAACTTTGAATTCTAATAAAATTTGATTGACACTTTATTTTATTACTTCATTTTATACTATAATATATATATATATATATATATATATATATATATATATATATATTAACTTTTAAACGTAGATAAAAGTAATTCATTGAGACGTGCGACTAATAATAGAAACCTTTTGCATCAAACTAATAAAGTTAAACACAGAAGCGTAGCAATGTAACAAACGCAACAATCACAAATAAAAACAAGTGCATAAAATATCAATATATATATATATATATATATATATATATATATATATATATATATATATATATATATATATATACAGGGTGTTTCAAAGGTCTTGGGAACATAACGATTTTTAATAACTCAAAAACTATTAGGAGTTGAAAAATGAAATTGGTACCGTTGGAAAGGTTAAAGTTTCAAGTTTTGTGGGGAATCTTCAAAGTTGCTCAATATGAGCACTATTCGTTACACGGCAGACATCTAGTCGATAGTCCATTTCCTGCCAAACGCGTTCCAGCATCTTGACGTCAATGGTTCCCACAACTGCCGTTACTCGAGCCTTTAGTTCGTCAATATCTCTTAGAAGGGGCGGCACATAGACTTGTTGCTTGACAAAGCCCCAAAGGAAAAAGTCACACGGGGTAAGATCTGGAGACCTAGAAGGCCAGGGCATGAGAACGTCATCACCTCGCTCAGATCTCCCAATCCATCTACCAGGCAGCCTTGTGTTAAGAAACTGCCTTACTCTAAGACTCCAGTGTGGTGGTGCACCATCTTGTTGAAAAATGAAGTCATCAGATTCTGCTTGTTCCAACTGAGCCATTAACCAGTCTTGCTCAACTGCATCTTCTGAAGTTGAAGGGCGACCTGTTCGCTTACTTGGGCACAAACACCCATCTTTCACAAATTTAGCATGCCATCTGACAATGGATTTCCTTTCAGGGGCTTCTTTTTTAAATTTCCTGCGAAATGCACGCTGAACACATGTCCACGATTCAGTCTTTGCAAATTGGAGGACGCAAAATGCCTTGTCTTGTTTAGAGAACGCCATTACTGCACCTGGAAAGATAACACGAAAATCATTAGTATGACCAAAAACTTGATTAAGCAAGCTTTAAAATGGCACCAGTTTCATTTTTCTACCTGGAATAGTTCATGAGATATACGCATTTGTAATGTTCCCAAGACTTTTGAGACACCCTGTATATATATATATATATATATATATATATATATAGAGAGAGAGAGAGAGAGAGACGTTCTCTTTTTCTCCCTCTTTTCCTTTATGTGTCTACCTGCCCATCACCTCTCTCTTTCCACCTTATATTCTTATTTATTTATTTTTTTATTTTTTTTATTTATTTGCCCTGTTTGTTTCAGATTTTAGATTTTAGATCTTTTGTTTTTTGTTTTTAGATTTTTTAGATTTTTAATTTTTAATTTTAATATTTTAACGGCCTCAATTTTTGAAATGTTAAATTTCTTTTCTTCTTCTTCTTCTCTTTCTCTATCCCTCCATTTCATTCCCTCCAAATATGATCTGAGGTTAAGATCGGATTCTAACTCTGCCTGATGAGATCTCAGTTTATAGTAACTGTTGATCGATAACATCGACATGCCAGTGTCGCAGATTTTGTACATGTCTGTGTGAATAAAATGATCATATATAAAGCTCTATTTTGATATTGAGCACTTTTTATAAACCCGGTTAAAATTTTCTGGATTACCACCCTGTGGATATTTTTCACCTGGATTATCATTATATATATATATATATATATATATATATATATATATATATATATATATATATGTCTGTGTATATATTTAATCCAGTGTGCTCCTTCCATCAAAAAATCAGTAAACAATTATGCTTTGCTAGTGTTCGCACTCACTATTAATAAAGATAACTTACTAATATATTACTATTAAATTAATTTTCATATCAAAATTATTAATATAATTTCTGATGAATTAAAGAAAACACCACGGACCGTGGACGTTGCTGTATGCTTCTAAGTGTAAGTTACTATATATACATATATACATACATATATATACATACGTATGCGTGTATGTGTGTGTCGTGTTCATTTCTACGTATTTTAATAAGTGTGCGTACGCTTATCAATGTATGTTACTATATGCTTGTGCGTGCATGTATGTATGTATTGCTGTTGGCGCGTGTGAGACAGAAATGCTGAAAGCCACAGCACCTGTTGAGTCCCACGCAGCAATAACAAAATTGTCGACGTGAATTTTTCCGAACTGATTTTCGTCGTATGTTTACCTTTGCTCGAACGAAAAATAAATTGAAATAAGAATATATATATATATATATATTTTTGTTTCACTGTTAGATACTTCACCCCCCCCTTTTTAATTTTTTTATTTTTATTTTATTTACTTATATTTTTTTTTATCTATCTATGAATTTTCCAACGAATGTTAAGTCACAACATCTTGGATTTAGTTAGTTTCTCTGGGAATTTAAACTGAATTTTACCTTTTTTTCCCGTTAAAATGACTTAAAGCTTCTTTAGACTATATATATATATATATATATATATATATATATATATATATATATATATATATATATATATATATATATATATTTGTGATATAGCAGGAAAAATCCCAACAGAGGGCTCGATTAATTGAGAATTAACGTAAAAATTAAAAATTAAGAGCGTAATGTTTATAACAGAAAAATTAGTACAACATCCGGCTGTCTTCAGCTTCTCTGAAAAGAGCTTCTCTGTATCAAAATAAATAAATAAATATATTTATATATACATTTATATATATATATATATATATGTATATATATATATATATATATATATATATATATGTATATATATATATATATATATATATATATATATATATATATATATGACGATTTCCCCGCCGATTTCGCCGTATGAGTGTCCTTCCAGAGGATGGCCGCGCGTGTAATTGTAATTGCAAGGGTTGCCCAATATTCAACAACACCTCTCCTGTATCAGCAATCAGCAGTGCTTGATTCCAATAACAAGTAGTTCAAGATAATCAGAGAGAACATACAGCACCTTGTATTCCCAAATAATCACACATTCAGTAGTGGGCAGGCTTAACGTCGCTTAACTTCGACGATCTAACGGGAACCTGTGTGTCAACGTGGTTGCGCAGTATATATATATATATATATAAGAGGTTCATGTGGTTTGCTTGAAGCATTGTTTACTTGTATACAAAAATGTGATACTAGGAGGGCAATACAATGCAGAGTTTTGACGGATGGACATATGCACGTTTGAACTGAAATTGAGCACGGTTCTGAAGAAGTAAAAGAGTTTCCGAAATATTATAATATCATGATATCATACGGAGTTCCCACCAGACCATTTTTGTACAGGTATTACATAATATTGTAACATTGTGTAGATAGACAGATATATGTGTGTTTATAAAAATGTAAATATATAAATATATGTGTATATATATATATATGTATATATACATTGCATTAATTGTGAAACTATTTAAACTGTACCACCAGTGTATGTCTTATTTGCTCTAACTGGTGTCTATCCGTCACACCTCTGCATTATATTGCTTTCTAAGTATCACACACACACACATATATATATATATATATATATATATATATATATATATATATATATATATATATATATATATATATATATATGGGTGTGTGTGTATCTTGGTAGCATCTTTTCTTTTATACAAGTATCATTAAAAATAACGGACATCTTGTGTCTGGATATTTTTTCTATGACCCTTTCCGTTTTTCTGATTAGGTTCTTAGTTTCAGACGGAAACTGGCTGATAAAATTGCCAAAGCTTCCCAACATTGGTTAACATTACTCCACTGACGATGGACCTGGAAGGGTCCGAAAGCGCTTTGGGAAGAAAATATATTTATGACAATTAAGTTACCCAGAGGCTCCCGCGATTCATCCCGGGGTGGGGGAATCTTCAAGCTGAAAATGGCGATAAATATATTTTCATAACTTACTACCTAGCTCTACTTACGTATTGAGCACTGTTGAAGTAAATACTAAAAATCGATACATAAAAAATGATATCTCCTTATAAGATTTTATGTGGATACATAAAATAGTAATAATTATATATATATATATATATATATATATATATATATATATATATATATATATATATATATACAGGGTGGGCAAAAATAAGGGTCCTATTTTTAAAAATTCATAACTTTTTTATTTATTGATTTTTTTTTTTTTAATTTTTTTTTAGAATAAGTAAAGGACCCCTTCCGAAGCAAGCATGAGCCGTATTAGCCCTAAGGAACGTACCCTCATTTAGAAAACATTATTTTTGCTTAAAAAACTCAAAACAGTGTAAAATCAATACTTTAGTTTTTGTAAGTTTTAAGAAGGGTTTTTCGGCTAAAATTTGTTTTGTTTATTTCAAAAAATCTCGGAAGGGTCAGTCTACACACACATAAAGTTTGGTGAGTTTAACTTTTATTTTGTGGAAGTTATTCAAATTCAAGTTATTCAAATTTAAAGATAGGACCCTTATTTTGGCCCACCCTGTATATATATATATATATATATATATATATATATATATATATATATATATATATATATATATATATATATATACAGGGTGTTTCAAAAGTCTTGGGAACATAACGATTTTTAATAACTCAAAACCTATTAGGAGTTGAAAAATGAAATTGGTACCGTTGGAAAGGTTAAAGTTTCAAGTTTTGTGGGGAGTCTTCAAAGTTGCTCAATATGCGCACCATTCGTCACACGGCAGACATCTAGTCGATAGTCCATTTCCTGCCAAACGCGTTCCAGCATCTTGACGTCAATGGTTCCCACAACTGCCGTTACTCGAGCCTTTAGTTCGTCAATATCTCTTGGAAGGGGCGGCACATAGACTTGTTGCTTGACAAAGCCCCAAAGGAAAAAGTCACACGGGGTAAGATCTGGAGACCTAGGAGGCCAGGGCATGAGAACGTCATCACCTCGCCCAGATCTCCCAATCCATCTACCAGGCAGCCTTGTGTTAAGAAACTGCCTTACTCTAAGACTCCATTGTGGTGGTGCACCATCTTGTTTAAAAATGAAGTCATCAGATTCTGCTTGTTCCAACTGAGCCATTAACCAGTCTTCCAGCATGTTGAGATAGGATTCACCAGTGATAGTTGCCTTTTCAAAGAAGAACGGTCCATAGACACCTTTCTTGGAAATTGCACAAAACACGTTCACTTTTGATGAATCTCGCTCGTGCTCAAGAAGTTCATGAGGATTCTTAGTACCCCATATGCGAGTGTTATGCTTGTTAACTTTGCCATTTAGATGGAAGGTCGCCTCATCGCTAAAAACAAGCCGGTCATCAAAGCCGTTATCTTCCAACTTCTCTTGCATTGCAATGCAAAAGTCACGGCGAAGTGGCTTATCAGTGTCCTTCAACTTTTCGACCAACTTGAGCTTGTAAGGTACCATTTGCAGTCGTTTCCTTAAGACACGCCAGACAGTTGCTGGAGCAAGCTGAAGTTCCCTGCTGGCTCTTCTCACTCATTTACGGGGGTTCCGCTGAAAGGCTGTCCGAACTTGCTCAACTGCATCTTCTGAAGTTGAAGGGCGACTTGTTCGCTTACTTGGGCACAAACACCCATCTTTCACAAATTTAGCATGCCATCTGACAATGGATTTCCTTTCAGGGGCTTCTTTTTTAAATTTCCTGCGAAATGCACGCTGAACACATGTCCACGATTCAGTCTTTGCAAATTGGAGGACGCAAAATGCCTTGTCTTGTTTAGAGAACGCCATTACTGCACCTGGAAAGATAACACGAAAATCATTAGTATGACCAAAAACTTGATTAAGCAAGCTTTAAAATGGCACCGGTTTCATTTTTCTACCTGGAATAGTTCATGAGATATACGCATTTGTAATGTTCCCAAGACTTTTGAAACACCCTGTATATATATATATAGTCTCGGAAGTTCTTTTAACCTTCAAAACTGAAAAAAAACAAAAATATTTTCGTTGAAAGATTTTAGTCTAGTAAGTCAATCAATCTACTGCAATCACTATTTAAGTTAACTTCCAAGAATTTATTCTAATATAAATATATTTTTATATATGTTTTTTTCATATACGGGATCGTCAGTTGTTTACCATGAAAACTGTTTCGGGATTTTAAAAACAAAACAGTATTTCTTTATCATGGCATCCCAGCATGTGTTGATCAGACACCACCTCCCTATTTAATAATTATTTTTTAATTTAAAAAGTTTACATATATTTGATTTAGTTTTGCCTCCATATTTGTTTTTCTAAAGTTTTAAAATATAGTTTCTCCTTACCTGTGTTGTTCCTTTCCTATATATATATATATATATATATATATATATATATATATAGAGAGAGAGAGAGAGGGGGAGAGGGGGGGTAAGAGAGATCTGTATATTAGAAAAATGACTATTTTATGCGTAAAACTCGTTTTTTATTTATACATGAAGTTTTGATATATTATATACATTCTTCAGAAATACAAAAGCCAAAAGTAGTCAGATGGTTCACACGAGAACAATTTTTCGTATCTCTTTCATTTCTTTCTTTTGACATTTGTATTCTCTTTTTTACTTTGTAATGCTGTCTACGTTGAAGAAAACATGTTACTCTTTGCATCTGAACATACTCAAAAGGTTATATTATTAAAAAAAAACATAAATAGAATGAATAAACCCCTTCACACGAGAAAAACAGATTTCAATAAAATACTGGGCTATATATTCTATATTTTTCTATACAAACAAACACACAGAAATATGTATTTCAAATACAAATATGCATTCTTTTCGCGTTAGCAGTGTAAACTCAGTCCGTAAGGCTACAGAAACCAAGTGTGGCCGTTCTTTAGTCGATTGAATAGCAAAGGAGTTATATAATTGATTGGACAACAGCCACCCTTGGTAGTTTCTGTATTGCAGATATGGATAGACAATTACATAAATGGCTACTGGTATTTTAAATGACTATACGTATACATCAATAATTGAACACAGGTTATTTCCATTGTATAAAGTCAAAATTACACTATTATATATATATATATATATATATATATATATATATATATATATATAAATCTCCGAAACAGTTACATGGTACACAGCTGATGATCCCCGTGTTAATATTAGACGCTTAAGGTCTCCTGTTTTTGTTTCACTCTTAGATAATTACCCCCCCCCCCATTTTTTTTTTTTTTTTTTTTTTTTACTTATATTTTTTTCATTTATTAATTTTCCAACGAATGTTAAGTCTGCAATATCTTGGATTTAGTTAGTTTGTCTGGGAATTCAAACTGCATTTTAAATTTTTTTTTTTTTTTTTTTTTTAATGACTCAGAGTTTCTTTAGACTATATATATATATATATATATATATATATATATATATATATATATGAATAGATGAAAGGATAAAATAATCCGACGCTATGAAATTAAAATGGAATAAGCGGAAGACCTAAAAAGCTCAACGTTTCGCCCAATTGTTATATGGGCTTTGTCAAGAGCGAACGAAAGAAATGACAAAATACGTCCTTTGTCATTTTTTTCGTTCGCTCTTGACAAAACCCATATAACATTTGGGCGAAACGTTGAGCTTTTTAGGTCTTCCGCTTATACCATTTTAATTTCATATATACATATATATATATATATATATATATATATATAATAATTCAGAAAACATTCAAGTTGTTCATAATAAGTATTGTTAGATTATAGTATACTATGTTATATTATACGCTTTAGTTATACTGCACACACTTTCACATAAATTTAATAAAATGTGTATAAATATATATTAGCACCATCACCATCGCCATCAGGGGTTAGATCATTCCTGGAATAGGAATCCCTCTCTGGGTTCCGACCACCTTATTGATGATTGGCATTCATTGAGGTTTGCCATAGTCGCCACGCTAGGCACTGCGGATTGGCGACGCTATTTGCACATAACTAGGTGTCAACATACAGTGCTTGCTGTTACCAAATCTACATCCATCTGGAACTGAGCAGGCTCAACGTCACTTAACTTCGGTGATCTAACGGGAACTGGTGTGTAACGTGATTATATATATATATATATATATATATATATATATATATATATATATATATCACGTGGTTATACCGTATATATATATATATATATATATATATATATATATATATATATATATATATATATATTTAAAATTTTTCCTCCCAATATGTCTACCCTACATGTATCTGTACTTGCATGACATTTTTTCTCTATTTTATCATCCTGATGAAGTCTTATAAATAAAGACGAAACGTTGATGTACACATAAAAACATCCATTTTTTTGGTTTTCCTTTTTCATTTTCCCATCACGTCGGATTACCTTCATCCTTCTCTTCCCATATATATATATATATATATATATATATATATATATATATATATATATATATATATATATATATATATATATATATATATTATTTGTATTTACACAGACATGTATAAACTGATATCTCATCAGGCAGAGTTAGAATCCGATCTTAACCTTGAATAATATTTGGAAAAAGGTTATTTCCAAATATCGGATTCTAACTCTGCCTGATGAGATCTTAGTTTATCATAGCTGTTGATCGATAACATTGACATGCCAGTGTCGCAGATTTTGTACATGTCTGTGTAAATAAAAATAATCATATGTAAAAGCTCTATTTGATATTGAGCACTTTTTATTAACCCAGTTTAAATTATTATGATTACTACTCTATGGATGTTTTACCTGGATTATTATTATATAAATATATATATATATATATATATATATATATATATATATATATATACATACATATATACATATATATATACATACATATATACATATATATATACACACATATATATACATATATATACACATATATATACATATATATACACACATATATATATACATACGGTATAATAACTTGATTATATATACATATATATATATATATATATATATATATATACATACATATATATATATATACATATATAATCACGTTGGTTATATATATATATGTACAATATTTTTATGTAATTTTTATACCATTTCAATGTTATAAAGGACAGATTAACATCATTTCATGAACTTATTATTTTATTTAGCAAACAATTGTTTCTGCAAAATAAAGAATATATGTTAAGTTTTAGATAATGATGCTAATCTGTCCTTTATAACATCAGAAGGGTATGAAAATTACATAAAATAATTCTAAATATAAATGATAAAAATACACCCACTCCACACACACGTATATATATATATATATATATATATATATATATATGTATATGTATATATATAAATTTAATAATGTTTGCATAAATGAAAATATGCTGACCAAATACACATAATATATATATATATATATATATATATATATATATATATATATATACATTTGACAAAGGGAATTTTCCCGAAATATTGAAAAAATGATTTTTAATAATCATTCGGACAACACACAAACAGCCACCACCATACTTGCTGTTATGTACGATTTGAAGAAAAAATAAATAGTAAGTCCCATTTCGATTTATTATTATTGTTCCTTCCAGCTTACACGCTACACGGCACTCTGCATTGTCCTAAGCTTTCTTAAACGCACTACTAATATATATATATATATATATATATATATATATATATATATATATATATATATATATATATATATATTTCCATATTCATTTCACTCTTTGCAACTGACTGACTTCTCGCAGCCTGGATCCTTGTCCAGCGCTCTTAGTAGCCACGGCTACTATTTTTCCTCATCAACCCATCATGTCAACCCAATATTTCGGTGTACTTGCATGACATTTTTTTAAAATTATCATCTTGAGGAAGTCTTACAATAAAGACGAAACGTTGATCAATATATAAAAAATATATCTTGATTTTTCTTTATCCTTTCCCATTGCGTCGGATTACACTCATCCTTCCTTTCTCATATATGTATATATAAGAGAGAGCTCCGTGGTCTTCAATGAAACTTGCATAAAAAATGACTTACTGCCGAACTATACATATATATATATATATATATATATATATATATATATATATATATATATATATATATATATATATATGGGTGTATATATGTTTGTGTGTGTATTTGTGTATGCCTGTGTGTATAGGTGGGGTGTAAGGTTAGTATCAGTTAGTCTTGTCCCAGTGAATATTTTTCTATGCCGCTTTGAATGGTCGAGTCAAGTAGAATTCTAAGAATGTGAAAAGCGACGGCCCATCATTCAACCGTCAAGAACTATTGAAACGTCATCTGAAGGATTTTGTTCTTTCTGACAGAAGCCAGTTTTCAATGATCGTCCGTTGCTTCATCGATAACCGTTCTTTACGGATGAAAACGGCGATAATGGAGCCGCGGGTAATTAGAGACGCTGAGAAACGAAAAGAGATGCGTCCATTCTCTAGAGAAAAAAGATGCGTCCATTCAGTCTGCGCGTTTAGCGATAAAAAAATTATATTACTAACATAGGTGTTCCTATTTACCTGCCTCCCATGAAAAAATAATTGCAGACAATGTATTTTTTTCTGTGAGGGACATCCAGCTCCCCTAAATGGGTCACCCTGGATGTGTTTTAAAAATTAACTGCTCCAGTCAAGACGGATCCATTCCGTCTAATCAACAGAACAAATACTACACTCTGATCCAAGGTCGAAAGCCGGAAAGCCGTTCTTGTGTCTCTCTGTTCCTCCTGACAAGGGCAAAGTTAGACACATGGTCAGCTTTTTATGTTGGAGATATCTAGCTTCTCCAAAAGGGGCACTCTAGATAGGACAGTAACAACAATTGTCTAGTCATTAAGTACTTATCTGCCTCTAACTCAATACAGAACAGATAGAATTTGATCCCAATCCAAAGACAAAAGACCGATCGATGGATAGGTAGAATCCATAATCAATATACTTCTTGTGTCATTTTACTTCAGATGAAGTTCTCAGAAATAAGGGGTCCCTTGCTCGAGCTAAAACTTGAGCTCTATATACTATAAGGGTTAAACAGAAATATACATATTGGTGCCCCCTCGACATATATACACGCGATCAACTGGACAATCAGCTAGATCCCATCCATTCACTGTAGAGGTACCAAGATGCCGGAGAGCCTTTAACTTCAATAGCTTATTTTCTTGAGCTACCGGATTTTGGAACTCCTTCCTTGCTCCCTGTTTCCCGACTGTATCGACATGCAGAAATTTAAAACAAATGTGAACAAGGATCTCGTTGCACAGCTCCCAATTTAGGATGACCCCCTAAACTTTCACCCTAATTCTCAGTAGTCCCTTTACGTCTACAGTAGCAACTTGCCTTGTCTGAGGTGAACTAAGTTTTTTTTTTTTTAAATAGACGAAGAAGAAAATATAAAGTCTAAAGTGTAAACACTGACGTTCGATGGGTATAAAAATCACGACCGGATGCGATATTTTCTACTCATCTCTGACTTTATCAGACTCTCAAATCGAATCTATTTCAAGAACTGTCTCTCTCAACTTTTTTGTTTATCACCACTCGAAAAGACTAAAAAAAAGGGACGGACAATCATACTCGTATCTCGCCGTTAGCGTTCGGCGGTTTCCGTCAAATAATTGAAATGTTACGTTGCGTCGCTTAAATCTTCGCGTCTAGCGATGAAAATGCTATGATAAACTTAAAGCTGGCAGTAATACAGATGTGTAAACGTGTAGTACACATACAATATTTTTTGTGCGTGTAGAGTTGTTATGCATGTTGCACTGATATGTGTTAAGTATGGGTCAATCAGTGAATTAGCGAAATCATATTCCAAATAAAGTGTACACACAATATTATCCGAATAGTTTACAACTGTTATCAGACGATGTTAATTTTCAGTCATAGCTAATTAACATAACGTGTCTTTGCAATATTGTATTTTTTTAAGAACGGAGTTCATGTGAATTGTCATGGGCAAAAACGCAACAAAATGTGGTGTTGAAATGTCACTAAAATCGGAGGTATCTGACTTTTAAGAAAGGCTTTCATCCTTAGTTCCCTCTTAGCATAAAGCTAAATGAAACAAAATATAGCTCACATTACCTACTCGTATTCGTAGCAAAGGTGTTCAACAATTAATAATGATTTATTACTTAATTTAGGGGTAAATTGTGTACATAGGAATATATAAACATATACACACACCTAACTGTATATGGACATGTTACTGAAACAATTCTATTTCAAACAGATGTATGATAGATAAATATACATTGTTTGTGTTCGCATATAACTAAATATATATTAAAACAGAAATGTTATCGACCGACATACCGAGCATCTCGTAGAAAAACAGAGTCACGCCGAAATAGTCCTAAGGATTCGTCCGTTTCCTGTTGCGTTAGGGAAACCGTTTAAAGTCAAGACTCGTAAGCGTTTTTATTTCGGCTTCGACAAAGAATCCCCGATTCCTTTGACAATGAAAGTTTCTAAATCCCCAAAGGAATTCCCTGTTAAAAGGATTCAGTCCACGCTAAAGAACTGTCACGGAATTGTGCTGGCGTTACAGGGAACGAGGAAGGATGGGATTAAAGAATCGATTCACATCTTTTACATAGTTCCAGTATCTTCTACAAACACTTTCTTTTTCTTTTCTTTAGTTTTTCTGATTTTTGAAATCTCTTTTTTTTTTGCGTTGTTTTCATCTACTTTTCACAGTTTTCTTGGCTTTTTTTTCCGGCCAGACAGTTTTTTTTCTGAAACGTTTCTTTACTATTTAGATAAAATGAGGTTTTATTTTCATCGCTTCTAAGTTGATTGATTAATTCATTAATTAAAAAATAAGAAACACAACCTAAACAGAATAGTGCTTATTGAGACGACCAATTCATTCTTAACTGAAAACATTGAAAGTGTCACCGAAAATATTCAATCTACTTACAATACAATGGACACTTTCTTAGTGGGGGGGGGAGTGTATGTATGTGTCTGTCAGCCTGTCATAATATTAGTAGTACTCAGATTATACCATTGATTAATATAAGTAATTAGTTCATACCATTGTTAATATTAGTACTTAGTTAAAACCATTGATATATATTAGTGCTTTGTCAATACCATTGATTAATATAAGTACTTAGTTCATACCATTGTTAATATTAGTACTTAGTTTAAACCATTGATGTATATTAGTGCTTAGTCAATACCATAAATTAATATTAGTACTTAGTTCACACCATTGTTAATACTGATGCTTAGTAAAAACCATTGATATATATTAGTGCTTAGTCAATACCATTAATTAATATTAGTACTTAGTTCATACCATTGTTAATATTAGTACTTAGTTAAAACCATAGATATATATTAGTGCTTAGTCTATACCATTAATTAATATTAGTACTTAGTGCATACCATTGTTAATATTAGTACTTAGTTAAAACGATATATATATATATTAGTGCTTAGTCAATACCATTAATTAATATTAGTACTTAGTTCATACCATTGTTAATATTAGTACTTAGTTTAAACCATTGATATATATTAGTGCTTAGTCAATACCATTGATTAATATAAGTACTTAGTTCATACCATTGTTAATATTAGTACTTAGTTAAAACCATTGATATATATTAGTGCTTTGTCAATACCATTGATTAATATAAGTACTTAGTTCATACCATTGTTAATATTAGTACTTAGTTAAAACCATTGATGTATATTAGTGCTTAGTCAATACCATAAATTAATATTAGTACTTAGTTCACACCATTGTTAATACTGATGCTTAGTAAAAACCATTGATATATATTAGTGCTTAGTCAATACCATTAATTAATATTAGTACTTAGTTCATACCATTGTTAATATTAGTACTTAGTTAAAACCATAGATATATATTAGTGCTTAGTCTATACCATTAATTAATATTAGTACTTAGTGCATACCATTGTTAATATTAGTTCTTAGTTAAAACGATATATATATATATTAGTGCTTAGTCAATACCATTAATTAATATTAGTACTTAGTTCATACCATTGTTAATATTAGTACTTAGTTAAAACCATTGATATATATTAGTGCTTAGTCAATACCATTTATTAATATAAGTACTTAGTTCATACCATTGTTAATATTAGTACTTAGTTTAAACCATTGATATATATTAGTGCTTAGTCAATACCATTGATTAATATTAGTACTTAGTTCATACCATTGTTAATATTAGTACTTAGTTAAAACCATTGATATATATTAGTGCTTAGTCAATACCATTGATTAATATTAGTACTTAGTTCATACCATTGTCAATATCAATATTTAGTTCATACCATTTTCAATATTAGTACTGGCTCCAAACTATTGATTAATATTAGTACTTAGTTCATACCATTGATTAATATTAATATTTTGTTCAAAGCATTCATTAATATTAGTACTCAGTGTATACCATTGATTAATGTTAGTGGTTTGTGTATACCATTTATTAATATTGTATACAATTATATAGTATTGAGAAATATTTCACCATTAATTAATATTAGTACTTATTACATCCAATTGATTTATTTTAGTCCTTATTTTATACAATTGCTTATCATTTGTACTTAGTTAATACGATTGATTAATATCAGTACTTAGTTCATACCATTGTAAATATTAGTACTTAGTTCATAACATTCATTAATATTAGTACATAGTTCATGCCATTGATTAATATTAGTACTCATTTGTACTTATTTCATCCAATAAATTATCAGTAGTATTCAGTTCATACCATTAATAAATATTAGTACTTAGTTCATACCATTAATTAATATTAGTACTTAGTTCATACCATTAATTAATATTAGTACTTAGTTCATACCATTAATTAATATTAGTACTTAGTTCATACCATTAATTAATATTAGTACTTAGTTCATACCATTAATTATCAGTAGTATTCAGTTCATACCATTAATGAATATAAGTACTTAGTTCATACCATTAATGAATATAAGTACTTAGTTCATACCATTAATGAATATAAGTACTTAGTTTATACCATTAATAAATATTAGTACTTAGTTCATACCATTAATGAATATTAGTACTTAGTTCATACCATTAATGAATATAAGTACTTAGTTTACACCATTGATTAATATTAATATTTAGTACATAAGATAAATTATTATTATTACGTAGTTCATACAATTGATTTATATTAGTACTTGGTGTATCTATTTATTAATATTTTATACAATTATATAGCATTGATTTATAATTTTTACGATTAATTAATATAAGTACTTATTTAATACCATTGACTAATATTAACGTTAAGTTCATAGCATTAATTAATATTAGTACTTAGTTCATACTATTGTAAATATTAGTACTTTGTCGATATCATTGATTTAAGTTAGTACTTCGTTCATACTATTGATTCATATTAGTACTCCAATAGTAGTCTTGATCTTTCGTATGACACTCATTAATTTCCGTAAAACCATATCCTTGAGAGGTTCTGGTCTTTGATAAGCCGTGATACGATAATAATAAAATTAAATCAATGAATAAAAACTAAAATAAATGGATGAATGTGGATTTATAAAATCGCTGTTTTTCGTGTGAAATGCAAGTTTTATTCGCTTATCGCTTATATTAAATGAACACTTATAAAATCGCGCCACACAATTTCAGAAATGAACTATCGGTTTGCAATCTTTTAATTGGTCGCTCTGTGCATCTGAAGTCCGAGATATTTTTTTTGTTTGTCTCTCACAATTTAGTATGAATTAGCATATCTGTTAGGCTTTCTTTTTCCCTGTAACAAAATCATTCATTCAGGAAAACAAATCATAAAATAGTGAGCAAAATAAAGCCTACAAATTGAAAAATAAATAGAAAAAAAAGTGTCTGTTTCGTACAACACGGAACGATGTGTGCCTTATCTCATTAGCGTAACCTATTTTATATCTCAACTATTATCAGAATTTGTATTTCAGAATAAGTAGTTTTTAACATATATAAGAAAAAGGCATGTAGAAAAGCAAATGCAATTTAAGTACATTAAATATATATTAAAAGTAGAAAAGTATAGTGAAAGTTAGACAACGATTAAATCGTAATAGTATAGGGCAAGTAGACAACGTTTAAATCGTAATAGTGCAAGACAAGTAAGACAACGTTTTAATCGTAATAGTATAGGGCAAGTAAGACGACGTTTAAATCGTAATAGTATATGGCAAGTAAGACAACGTTTAAAATCGTAATAGTATAATGCAAGTAAGACACCGTTTAAATCTTAATAGTATAGGGCAAGTAAGACAACGTTTAAATCTTAGTAGTAGAGGGAAAGTAAGACGACGTTTAAATCGTAATAGTATAGGGCAAGTAAGACAACGTTTAAATCGTAATAGTATAGGGCAAGTAAGACGACGTTTAAATCTTAATAGTATAGGGCAAGTGAGACAACGTTTATATCGTAATAGTATAGGGCAAGTAAGACAACGTTTAAATCTTAGTAGTAGAGGAGAAAGTAAGACGACGTTTAAATCGTAATAGTATAGGGCAAGTAAGACAACGTTTAAATCTAAATAGTATAGGGCAAGTAAGACAACGTTTAAATCGTAATAGTATGGTGCAAGTAAGACAACGTTTAAATCTTAATAGTATAGGGCAAGTAAGACAACGTTTAAATCGTAATAGTATAGCGAAAGTGCGACAACGTTTAAATCGAAATAGTATAGGGCAAGTAAGCAACGTTTAAATCGTAATAGTATGGTGCAAGTAAGACAAGTTTAAATCGTAATAGTATAGGGCAAGTAAGAAAACGTTTTAATCGTAATAGTATAAGGCAAGTAAGACAACGTTTAAATCTTAATAGTATCGGCCAAGTAAGACAGCGGTTAAATGGTAATAGTATAGGGCAAGTAAGACGACGTGTAAATCGTAATAGTATAGGGCAAGTAAGACAACGTTTAAATCGTAATAGTATAGCGAAAGTGAGACAACGTTTATATCGTAATAGTATAGGGCAAGTAAGACAACGTTTAAATCGTAATAGTATAGGACAAGTAAGACAACTTTTAATCGTAATAGTATAGGGCAAGTAAGACAACGTTTAAATCGTAATAGTATAGGGCAAGTAAGACAACGTTTAAATCGTAATAGTATAGCGAAAGTGAGACAACGTTTATATCGTAATAGTATAGGGCAAGTAAGACAACGTTTAAATCGTAATAGTATAGGACAAGTAAGACAACTTTTAATCGTAATAGTATAGGGCAAGTAAGACAACGTTTAAATCGTAATAGTATAGGGCAAGTAAGACAACGTTTAAATCGTAATAGTATAGGGCAAGTAAGAAAACGTTTAAATCGTAATAGTATAGCGAAAGTGAGACAACGTTTATATCGTAATAGTATAGGGCAAGTAAGACAACGGTTTAATCGTAATATTATAGGGCAAGTAAGACAACGTTTAAATCGTAATAGTATTGGACAAGTAAGACAACTTTTAATCATAATAGTATAGGGCAAGTAAGACAACGTTTAAATCGAAATAGTATAGGTCAAGTAAGACAACGTTTAAATCGAAATAGTATAGGTCAAGTAAGACAACGTGTAAATCGAAATAGTATGGGGCAAGTAAGACAACGTTTAAATCGTAATAGTATAGGGCAAGTAAGACAACGTTTAAATCGTAATGCAACCTACTCACGTATGTTAAATTTTTAGTATATTCTTCTATTAATACTTTACATATTTCATTAATATTTTCATTTTCTCTTTTTGCCTTGTTTTGTTTTATTTCCTTCTAATTGCTTTCTGTATTCTTATTAATTATTTTTTGTTATTTAATTCTTTTTACTTTTTCATTGATGTATTCGATCATTCGGTCTGCATTTTGTATTAATAATTTGTGAGGACTGTTCAATTTCTTATTTCCTTTGAATTTCATTATGTATTCTCATTAATTATTTTTTATCCTTGTTTTTTTTACATCGTTTTCACATCCTTTTTTCTCCCTTTATTTATGTATTCAATCATTCGACTTTCATTGTTTGTTAATAAGGTCTAAAGAATGTGTCATTTTTTTTATTATTTCCTTCACATTTCTTTCCGTTATCCTATTATTTCTTTCTTTCTTTCTTATTTCATTTTCCTTCATCTTTCTTTTATCTCTTTCATTGATATTTTTTTATTCATTTTGCCTTCATTGTTTGTCAAATATCTTGACGTGGACATTGACGTCTCATTCTTTTTTCACTCTTTACATCACATTCTGTCATATTGTCCGTTCTTGTTTGTCTGTATTACTTCTCCCTCTCAACGTGCCAATTTATGGCTTCAAAACAAGAAAATAATAAGAAAAAAAATTAAAAGTAACTACAAATAATTATAAAAATACATTTCGAAAGTAAAAAAGAAATAAAAACAAACAAAATTGTTATTAACCTTTATTTTCAAAACATTTAGTTATCGACCTGAGTCCGACGGGATAACGCGCGGTTTCATCTTCCGTAACTGCAAGCTATCCTTTAAGGACTTCAATTTTAAAAGAAAATGGCTACCAAAGAAGTGCAAAGAAACGCGATCAACAATGCATTGCGCGGTTCTTTGTGTCGAATTGAACGGGAAAACACTTTTATAATTTTATCACCAAAAATTGACTGATTTTTGACAACGAAATTGTGAAACATGAAACAATGAGGAAAATAACGACGACCCTGTTTATACCATAGACTCTAATCGGCTGAGAAAAGAGACAAATATTGCATTTCGGAATGTTTTGTTTTTAGTTATTTAAGAGCGAATAGAATACTAAAAACGGATACTATTTAGTTACGTCCATTCGTTCTGCGCGTTTAGTGATTAAAAAGCATTTTAAGACAAAAGCGTGAGAGACAATGTCAAATTATTTTTCAAATTAAAACGAGATTATATTGAACGAAAAGAATAGAGCCTATGTAAAAGTGTTGTATTGCTGCTTAACTTCGCGGGTGTTTACCCGGGTTTCGTCTCCGTCGACTGGTGTATCTCGAGCTCTGAACGATAACACTGAACCCTGGTCTAGTTTTAGAAGTTGTATTCAACCATTAAACAGATGACACAGATTGGGTGTTTTGTACGAGGGAGAGAGAGCGAATAGGCGAATTATTTGCGGTGGAGTTATCATCAACAGTTAGGTCATGTGGAGCTACACAGCGCGCTGGCCCCTGACGTGTTTCTTTCTTAGTGGTCAGGAAGTAACGTCAAACGGACGTGACGTCACTTCTGATTTCTACTCCTACCACCTTTCAGGACGTCATCTAACTCTCTGCGCCCCCACTACCTAACAAAAAAATGACGGGACAAAAATAAGATGCAAAGAATAAAAAGTAACAAAAAGAAATTGCTGTGTAGTCTCTCATGTCGCCCGAACTATTGTTCTATTTAACCTTTTCGTTTACTGATGAAAATGCTGTTTCAACAAGCGCGTGTTCGAACTACTGACGAAGCACCTTATAACCTTATAGAAATACGAGGACGAATTTAAATGTTTAAAAAAAAGGCGTCCAATATCAAAGTTAAACCTTACAGAACAACAAAAACATATTTCAAACTTAAGCGTGATTGACCTACCATCGGAAGAGTAGTGCTTACTACAACATCTGTGGAGGTGTGGCTCAGAGCATTCTTCTTGCCCTGAGAGTGTACAAAATCGACTCCTCAATCCATCTCTTTTCTTCTGTGCAGCCCCTTTTCTCGCAGACGTTGCTAACTTTTATCTACTCTTATTTCCATTGAAGAAGTTCAACTGAACTCCAAACTCTTCTTCTTCATTGTAGAACATCTATACCAAGAACTCGTTTTATTGCCACCACAATAAAAGATTTTCTTTTCTTTGAAATGTACCTAAAGCCAAACGGAATTCCCATGAACAGAATTTCTTTCCCATAATTTCAGATTCTTTTAAACATCACAACGTCGTCAAGTCTAATGTAAACACATACTTGTCGAACCGTACTCTCGAGTTATCAAGGTTTGCCCATTCAATTCATTGTTTTAAAGCCTATTATATTATAGTTGATAATCAAACTGATAATATAATTAGCCCTTTTTTCATCAAGTTTATGTTGGCCTTGAAATGTACTGAGCCATTAGAAGATAAAACCGTTTTGACTTATGTAAAACATCGTATTCTTTTCTTTTTTTTAACATAGTCCACCGCCTAAACAAGGCAGGCCGCCACTGTAGCCATAAGTAGCTACTAAGAAAAAAGAAAAGGGGAGAAGGTTGGAGGGGTTCAACCTAAATTGGGATGTGCGCAGCGAGATGTCTGTGTACATTAGTTTTAAATGTCTGCATGTCTGTACTGTCGGGGAAACAAGGAGCAGGGAGTGGGTGCCAGAGGCCAGCAGCACGAGAAAAGAAGCAATTTGAGTAGAAAGCTCTCCGACATCTGGGGACCTCCACAGTGAATGAATGAGATTTAGTTGATTGTCGAGTTAGTCTAGTGAATTTACGTCGAGGGTGCACAAGAGTAGCCAATTCATCGGAGCATAATCCATTGAAGTATTTGTAAAACAAACATAAGGATGCTACCTTGCGGCGATGGGACAGGGACTGGAGCTTGGTTGACAGTAAGGGACCTATTTTTGGACCTTGTCAAGGAGGGAGAGACTAGTAGATGATACACTAGCCCAGATGTGACAACAATACTCTATGCAGGGGCGGATGGTGGCTTTGTAGAGATATAGGATAATGTCAGGTGTGAGGAGTTTACTAGCACAGTAGAGGGAGCCAACCTTCTTTGCGGCAGCCTTGGCAATGTCTTCAATGTATTTGTTCACATTCATGTTACCTGTGAAGGTTAGGCCGATGAGTTTCTATAGAACTTAAGTGGAGCCTACAGTTCTCAAGCTCTGAACGATAACACAGGACGTGTGTCTAGTTTTAGAAGTTTTATTCAAACATAAGACAGATGACAAAGATTGGGGTTTTTTGTACGAGGGAGAGAGAGAGAATAGGGGAATTATTTGAGGCGGAGTTATCATCAACAGCTAGGTCATTTGGTGCTACACTGCGCGCTGGGCCCTGACGTCTTTCTATTTTAGTAGTCACGAAGAAGGGACTGATGAAAAAAACGTCTAACGGACGTGACGTCATTTCTGATTTCTGCTGCTACTCCTACCACCTTTCATCCGTCCATTAAAAACCAGGAATAGGAACTTAAGGATTTGGTTAATTCTTGAGTCTTAATGAATTGGATGCAATTGCGAAGATCTATTATACGATAAATTATATTTTTATAATTAGTAACGAATTCAGAAGTCTATGACTAAACTCCAAGCGTTTAACAGACAATAAAAAAAACTCAGTTCAGTTCAATTCCTGTAGAAGCACAAAAAACCCTGAACGAAAATAATTCAGCTCACCGCAGAATCTCATTCGACACTCTCTTTTTCCCTTCTCGCTTATTCTCATTTTTCTTCTCTTTTCATTAGCAGATTTTCCCTCAGTTAATTCCGCTTAACCAATCAGAAAAAAAAACAATCCGCTGGCTCACTATTTGTCATTATAATTAAATCTATTATAACTATGCAGCGACCAGTAGATTTGTTACTTCGGGGTTATGAGTTCAATCCTCACTAGAAAACTAGTAAGCCAAATCTATTTCCCTTTCCATCTGCAAGCCAGGCAAAGGCGGGCCCCCTTACTGCGGGTTTGAACTAAGTCCGGGCCACCTCCATCGCTCGATTCTGGCTCAAAATCATCAATTCTGCCACAGTTTTTAACATACTTGATTTGCATTTTTAAAACTATTATAATCTATAGTCGATAACAATGCCAGAATAGAAAGTTTTGTAAGAATGATTTAATAACAAAGCAATATATTTCTATTTTATATTTATATCGTACCCTTTTTTTACTAACCAGTCACCGTTCAGTAAAATCCAAAGGTCACTTGATGACAAGGGGTAATTATTTGCGTCATGTTAATGGTGAAATAAACACCTTGAGGATTAAAAATTATGATTAGATCAAGGCTTAAAGTAAATTCTAATTTCCTTCCCGATATCTAGTGTGTATGACGCCGGAATTTACGACATTTCTGGAATAGAACCCCTTTGCCAAGAGTGTCTATTTAACTACATCACGCGTGTGTCTGCATGAAATTATCCAGTCAACAAATATACACATGTGACAGAGAAACGCATGACGCTATCAATAGAAACACTTTACCCTTCTCGACAGATTTGTATTTCAACCGATCGATGTGGAGACGAGTGGAGTGATAGGCTTTGCCACACACGACTTCGGAGACACTCGCGAATTGTCTTGGTTTTACGAGCGCCTCTCCACTGCAATTATTCGTGGGAACGCCTTGAGTCTGCTCGCGGCCTGCCAAGCCAGCCGGATATTCAAAGAAAAGAATTAACTGTGATACGATTATACATAAGGAATCGAGATTTCTTGCTACTGAACTAAACAATTTCTTAGTGACGAATAAGGGATTTTTTAATTAGTATTTTTGAAATAAATGTTATTATTTGTTAACTTCTTCACAAAATGATTGCATTATATTTTGTGTTTCATACTTTATAAGTTGTATTCATTTTTGCTATTCCTTTTCTATTTCGACTTTTGTGTTTTGTTTCTTTCCTTCTCATTTCTATATTTTCTTTTTCTCAAATTTCTATTACTATTTGAAGAGTTCGAATGCAAAACGCGATAAATCCTATTTGTTTTAATTGAGACTTTAATAATTGGATGAATATATTTAATCTAGATCCCGACTAAAAGTTTATGTTAATTGAAAGCAATGAGGAAATTATGCTCGTATCATATTAGGTAATATATGATTCTGGGTTATGTTAGAGTGTTGAAATGCAACAATTTGTTGTAGTGATAGTTTCGTAGTTTTGAACATGGCGTTTATCGCGGTTTGCATACGAATTCGTTTAATTATTTAAAATATTACTTATCGCTTAGGAAGTGGAAAATACTAAAAAGACAGCTATGTTTCTATTGCCAGTTTAAATACAACAAACCCTCTCTCTCTCTCTCTCTATATATATATATATATATATATATATATATATATATATATATATATGGGAAGAGAAGGATGAAAGTAATCCGACGTGATGGGAAAATGAAAAAGGAAAACCAAAAAATGGATGTTTTTTATGTGTACATCAACGTTTCGTCTTTATTTATAAGACTTCATCAGGATGATAAAATAAAGAAAAAAAGTCATGCAAGCACAGATACATGTAGGGTAGACATATTGGGAAAAATAGAATGAAATAGTGGCCAACTACTGGGTGGACGTCCGTATTTGTTGGAGAAAATAGAAATGAATGTAGAAAAGAATGAGTGGGGAAAAAATTTTATGTAATTTTATGCGATTTTTTTATCTTCATCTTTCTTTCTTTAATATATATATATATATATATATATATATATTAAAGAAAGAAAGATATATATATATATATATATATATATATATATATATATATATATATATTAAAGAAAGAAAGATGAAGATAAAAAATTGCATATAATTATATAAAATTACATGAAGTTACATAAAATTAATACAAATTTTATTACATCGAAAGTCTAGATGCAAGGAGTTTCATTACTCCTTAAACCATGGTTTTTCGAAGATAAAACTCTTCTCGTCATACTGCTAATTTTTCCTTCCCGGACATTTATCCCCAATCTTTCCAGTTTTATTCAATTTTTCAAAGTGAAATGGAACTAGGTAATATTTATATATTATAAATACCACATTACCAAATGTTATCCTCTGACGAGAAGAGTTTTATCTTTGAAAATACATTGTTTAAGGATTAATGTACCTATTTGCATCTGAACTTTCGATGTAATAAAATTTGTATTAATTTTATGTAACTTTATGTAATTTTAGGCAATTTTTCATCTTCATCTTTCTTTCTTTAAAATTGATTGCTCTACTCAACGTATTGAGCTTTATTTTATCGAGATAGATCACTTTACGATACTTCACTTATCGTTAACGCTATTATCATTAGTATATATATATATATATATATATATATATATATATATATATATATATATATATATATATATATATATTAGTACTTCATGTATCCACATAAAATATTATATGGAGATATAATTTTTTATGTATCAGTTTTCAGTATTTACTTCAACAGTGCTCGATACGTAAGTAGAGCTAGGTAGTAAGCAATGAAAATATATATGGCAATCAAGCTACACAGAGGCTCCCGTGTTTCATCCCCGGGGGGAATCGTCAGGGAAAATATATATGGCAATCAAGCTACACAGAGGCTCCCGTGTTTCATCCCCGAGGGGAATCGTCAGGCTAAATGCATTTAGCCTGACGATTCCCCCCGGGGATGAAACACGGGAGCCTCTGTGTAGCTTGATTGCCATATATATTTTCATTGCTTACTATATATATATATATATATATATATAGAGAGAGAGAGAGAGAGAGAGAGAGAGAGAGAGAGAGAGAGAGAGAGAGCGAGAGAGAGAGAGCGAGAGCGAGAGCGAGAGAGAGATTTAAATCAGCTGCACTCAAAAAAGTAGATGCGTACATTCACTTTGACAGGTGTTTGTCAGGGGCTACTTTATTCAGCGACTATAAATCTATTTCGCGTCCACGTCAGATAATCACCATATTTACCTCTGTCACAATGAATCAGACTCTGCCCGTCGCATCTCGTCGTCTTTTTATGTAATAATAACGTTGAATGCGAATGAAAATCCTACGTTGCTTTAACATGCATCCTCACATCTCAACGAGAGGGTGTGTTCGTCGCTAGCTCTGTCGTCTAATCAGTCGCTCAGGTTGACATAACATCTACATCGCTTAACGCGCAGATTCAACTGACGACACAGCATCCAATAATTATCATCATCAAAGGCTTTTCCGTCGCTTGGTCGGCCTTACTTCAGTTTAAAATACAAATCTCTTCGATCTGTGAAACTTAAATTTAAAATATTAGGTTTCCCCAACAATGTGTAAACACTTGGTTGTCCAAAAAGTCTGTAAACACTTGGTTGTCCCAAAAGTTCGTAAACACTTGGTTGTCCAAAAAGTTTGTAAACACTTGGTTGTCCAAAAAGTTCGTAAACACTTGGTTGTCCAAAAAGTGTGTAAACACTTGGTTGTCCCAAAAGTTCGTAAACACTTGGTTGTCCAAAAAGTTTGTAAACACTTGGTTGTCCCAACAGTTTGTAAACACTTGGTTGTCCAAAAAGTGTGTAAACACTTGGTTGTCCCAAAAGTTCGTAAACACTTGGTTGTCCAAAAAGTTTGTAAACACTTGGTTGTCCAAAAAGTGTGTAAACACTTGGTTGTCCCAAAAGTTCGTAAACACTTGGTTGTCCCAAAAGTTCGTAAACACTTGGTTGTCCAAAAAGTGTGTAAACACTTGGTTGTCCCAAAAGTTCGTAAACACTAGGTTGTCCAAAAAGTTTGTAAACACTTGGTTGTCCCAAAAGTTTGTAAACACTTGGTTGTTCAAAAAGTTTGTAAACACTTGATTGTCCAAAAAGTTCGTAAACACTTGGTTGTCCAAAAAGTTCGTAAACACTTGGTTGTCCAAAAAGTGTGTAAACACTTGGTTGTCCCAAAAGTTCGTAAACACTTGGTTGTCCAAAAAGTTCGTAAACACTTGGTTGTCCAAAAAGTTTGTAAACACTTGGTTGTCCCAACAGTTTGTAAACACTTGGTTGTCCAAAAAGTGTGTAAACACTTGGTTGTCCCAAAAGTTCGTAAACACTTGGTTGTCCAAAAAGTTTGTAAACACTTGGTTGTCCAAAAAGTGTGTAAACACTTGGTTGTCCCAAAAGTTCGTAAACACTTGGTTGTCCCAAAAGTTCGTAAACACTTGGTTGTCCAAAAAGTGTGTAAACACTTGGTTGTCCCAAAAGTTCGTAAACACTTGGTTGTCCAAAAAGTTTGTAAACACTTGGTTGTCCCAAAAGTTTGTAAACACTTGGTTGTTCAAAAAGTTCGTAAACACTTGGTTGTCCCAAAAGTTCGTAAACACTTGGTTGTCCAAAAAGTTCGTAAACACTTGGTTGTCCAAAAAGTTTGTAAACACTTGGTTGTCCCAACAGTTTGTAAACACTTGGTTGTCCAAAAAGTTTGTAAACACTTGGTTGTCCCAAAAGTTTGTAAACACTTGGTTGTCCGAAAAGTTTGTAAACACTTGGTTGTCCAAAAAGTTTGTAAACACTTGGTTGTCCCAAAAGTCTGTAAACACTTGGTTGTCCAAAAAGTTTGTAAACACTTGGTTGTCCAAAAAGTTTGTAAACACTTGGTTGTCCCAAAAGTTTGTAAACACTTGGTTGTCCAAAAAGTTTGTAAACACTTGGTTGTCCAAAATGTTCAAAAACACTTGATTGTAACGAATCAAAAGTCGCAGCTTGATTTTATTCGTGGGCATCTGGAATATAAAGATGAATATAACTATAACAATATAAACGCAAACAAACAATTAAAAATTGCATAAAAAGTTCAATTTTTCGCAACTGTTCACGAACTTTCAGGACAACCTAATAGTGTTTTTTTTTTACCAATCATAGCTAAATTTGAATTACCTTATATTATATATGACTAGTGAGACTCCATGGGTATTCTACAGTGTTTCCTCATAAATCTGATTGAATTACTGTGAATAATATTATTTTTGAAAGAATACATGAATTTCGCGGTCAGTAATATTAAGACCAAAATTAATCTGTATTCTTTCCTAAAAATAATAGTCATTATCAATTTAATAGTCACCAACAGCAATAAAAGTAATGCTATTTCTTAAATGTATTTATTTAAAAGTGTACTGTTTTAGCTGACATGGCGACATTATTTAATTTTGGAACAATTCATTTGAAAATGGGTAATGTCGGAATTGTATATCTTAACGACATCACATAAATCACTACCCAACATCGGATATTCTTATTTTATAAAATGGGTGAAAGGTTATAACGTACGTACGAACATGAAATCCATTACTGTATTATGATATAGATTCCTCCAATCCTTTTTATAAAAGGCTTTATCGGTCCGTCGGTCTGTCACATTTAAGTTGAAAATGTCATTTTCAAAGCGCAGATGTCTCAAAGCTCATGTCTCAAAGCGCAGCTGTCTCAAAGCTTATGTCTCAAAGCGCAGATTGAACGGACGTACAAGAAAAGACTGGTTACTTTTTAACAATCCGTTCGACTCGGCTTCTAACAATGACCTCTGAAAATGTCTCGCGTTTATAACTGACGTACGTGTCCTGCCTTCAGTCGTTTTCTTCTATGCCTTGTCATTTCCGGTGGGACGATTTTGTTCCGTTTAAATGGCCTGGCACTAAATGCCAATCATCAGATGTGGCGTGTATTTAAGAAAGCCGTAAAGTTTCTTAGAGAAGAGCGGCCAACAAGAGTGAATTGAACAGCATTCATCTTCTTTTTGTAATTCATGTTGTCTACTGAGAAAGTCATGATGATGGGGAAGGATGGACCTTGCGAATACTATTTCTTTGCACACGTTAACCCTAACCCCCGCCCCCCAAAAAGAAGGAATCAGGTTTTAGATTCATTCCAGCATCACTTTAATAGGCTTTTGTACTAGTCCGTATTTACTTGTCCATCCACGATGGCAAAGTTTGACATTAGGTGGGTTTTTTTATGTGAGTAAAATTCAGCCCCTCCACACAAAAAGGCATTCTGGAGCAACAAAATGAAAGTTGCCTTGGTATAGAAAAAATTGTTATTCACCGAGCGAATACAGAACAGATAAAATCTCGTATCAGAACAGATGCTACACTTTGTTCTTAGAAAGAGAGAGAAAGAGAGAGAGAAAGAGAGAGAGATACATACATACAGACAGACAGAAAAACTGAGAAAGCGACAGAAAATATGTTCTGATGAAGTGATAGATGAATAACGGATATGAACATACTTTTAAGTATGTTCATATCCGTTATTCATCTGATTTTGTTTTATATATGTTATGCTCTGTAGCTATCTACCACTTCATCAGAAAATATTTTCTGTCGCTTTCTATCTCTCTCTCTCTCTATCTATCTCTCTCTCTATCTATCTCTCTCTCTCTATCTATCTCTCTCTATATCTATATCTCTCTCTATATATCTATATCACTCTCTATATATCTATATCTCTCTCTATATCTATATCTCTCTATATATATCTATATCTCTCTCTATATATCTATATCTCTCTCTATATATCTATATCTATATCTCTCTTTATATATCTATATCTATATCTATATCTCTCTCTCTATATCCATATCTATATCTATATCTATATCTATATCTCTCTCTATATCTATATCTATATCTATCTCTCTCTCTCTCTCTCCCTCTCTCTCTCTCTCTTTCTCCGTGTATACTAATCTCTGTAAATATTACTAAATACATATCGCTATGGTAAAATGTGTGTTCACATAGAGAATATATTTCTGGACTAATTAAATCACTGCACCAATTTGGGGTTTAGAATAAGAGAAATTGACTGAACTTATTTTAATTAGTAAACTTTTGGTTTACTTTCGGTAGTCTCGTAACTCTCGATTCCCTTATTTTGTCCTCACATTCCATGAGCGATGTTTCTGACAAAGGGGGAAGAATTGCTGTTTCCTGGGTCAGAATCTATCCATCTAACAAAGGAGAGTAGAAACTTGACCTCGGATTTACTTTCGGCAGTCTCGTAACTCTCGATTCCCTTATTTTGTCCTTTAGTCCTCACAGATTTATGAGCGATGTGTCTGACAAAGGGGGAAGAATTGCTGTTTTCTAGGTCATAATCTATCCATCTAACAAACATTTGTTAGCGACATCATGCTGTGTTAATACTACACTTACAGTGCCCATCTAGGGTATTCTAGGGGCTAAAATAATACATATTTGTTTTGTTTATTATCTATATACGTATATGTTTCGTCCTTTAATCGGGACTCGTCAGCATAGAGATATAATGATTCACTACTGGTCATGCGATTTAAAACCCCGGACTCCGAGTATGTTACAACTCAAATCCCGACATCTAGATCCACGTGTGTGTGTGTGTGTAGATATATATATAATATACATAGAAAGAGTGAAAAGAAAGGGGTGGAATAAGACAAACAAATATAGAGCACGATAGATGTTTATATATAGTTTTATGACACTACAAAAGTAATACCTTTTATCTTTACTCCTACTAATAGTGCCTCTATTACAACTACTCTTACAAGTAATACTCCTCTGGATAATATATTACATATCTAATGAGCACGCTTATTAAAAACAGCACCAACATCTCCGCAGTCATCTCAAATTACGGCCGATGTGACACGTTATTATGATCAACGAGGCAGAAAAATGAATTTGTTTCACTACGAAAGAAAATATTATCTGAATACTTAGTTTCTATTTTCCCCGCTACTTACCTTTCCGCCAAAGCTTGTGGTTAGTTTTTTTTGTTTTACGAAAATAATAAAACATAAATGGTAAAAATGCCGCAAGTGTTGTCGAGTGAAACTTATATGCTGTACATTCAGACATGCTGATAACTATTACTCGCAGTACCCGGATGATTCATGTCGTCGGTGTGCACAAACGCGCACACATCATCATTGAGTGTTCTTGATAAAATGCAGAAAAGTATCTGTAATTTGATTGGCCCTACCCTTTCTTCTTCTCTACAACTTCCTTCTCACAGACGTAATGTTGCTAGTCTCAGTCTTTTCTATAAATACTATCATGGCATGTATTCTTCAGAATTATGTAATCTATTCCCCGCTTCTTTTGTTTCAGCTCGTTTGACTCGATAGTCTAGTGGTCTTCATCAATTCGCGGTTTTGATACCTAATTGAAATACAGCTTCTTATTCCAGTAGCTTTTTTTCCAAGAACTGCTGACTGTTTTCCTCCTACCTATAATCTTGGTATTTTCAAGACTAAATCACCATGCATCTCCTGTATTTGCGATAATCATACTTGTTCTTGTTAGCTCCTTACATCAAGTGGCTTCATGCCTTGTCTGGAGCGATTTCAATAAAGATAATTACGGTGTTGACATTTCCACCAAGGCATTACTCTTTTGTGTATTTACAGGTATTAGTTTTTTGGTAACAGGCCGTTTAATAGTCTGTGAGTAGACCCCATGTAAACTAGCCATGTCTAATATCAGGTTAAAGTGAAAGATGAAAATAAACAAACAATGGTTTACTCTTCATCTGATATAATTAAATAATGTATTGAGAATTTGCTCGGGATTTATTAATGCTGTTTTTGTTTTAACAATTTTGGTTGCACACTTTTACTTATACAGGAAGAATTTACTACTAGAAAATGATCCTAACCCTAACCCTAACCCAGGAAAGACATAGCTCTGCAAATTTAATCTATACAATCATTGTAATAATATGGACCACTCGTCCCCTACCGAACCAAGACACAACAAACATACAGCCATAATGTATATATATATATATATATATATATATATATATATATATATATATATATATATATATACTAGTAACTCAGTTATTGGAAGTTAGATAGGTTGACAGGCAATAGGTGGGCCGCCGAAATCTACTGAACTTCTCCAGATGGGTGGCGTCTGACAGGTTGTTTTATGGTTTGGGGTGGACAACTGAGAGCGGCTGAGAAAACAGGCAATAGTCGTCATTTTCGCTGATCACCTGGGGGTAATTGAGACAAAGAATTGGCACTTAGGATTTTCGGTTGGAACTAAATATATTTAGCAGCAAAAGTTTGGCTTAAGGAAGATTGGGATAGATCGAAGAAGCAAAATATTAGCAGAGATTCTGATCGGAACGATAAGATGAGCTGACTTCAACCGAACGATAATGATGCCTCGATAGACAAAGTATCTCGGTTGGGTCATCGTTGATACATTGAAACATAATTAGAATGTGGATGCCTGCGTTCAAGGATCCTTTACAGCGACGATATTGTTACAGACACCCAAAGCACTATTCACTTATACACAATGTATCTGAGTTTGTGTTTTTTCTTGTGAGTCTGCCTTGCTTGATTTTTGTATGCTTGCACAAAAGATACTGTGTCCTCGGCGTTCGTAAGTGCGATATACGGAATGATCAGAACGAGATAATGAAATCTACCAAAAGAACAGCATAAAAGTTGGAGTCTAAAATAGAGGTGCATATGTATAAAATACAACTAACAAACAGAACTACATATATCAGAAGCCATTCAAATTTAAAGAAAGTGGCATCCATCAACAAAATAAATTTCAATAATAGTGAGAACATACAAAAATACCTATAATACTAAAACTAGTAACATTATTAATACAATAGCCATCACGTGATGTCACTTCAAACAACTTAAAATTAACTAAACACCATGCTCTTTATTCGATAACAACCGCTCAGTATTATTAGCGAATACGGCAGATACATCGGCCAGTTCCCACTCGAAACCAGAAAATACAGACAGAAATTAGTAAGGATCAGGACAAAAATATGCAGAAATAAATTGTCCGTCATATTTAACAATATATATATATATATATATATATATATATATATATATATATATATATATATATATATATATGTATATGAAAGTGAAATATTTTGAAAATCAACAATCGTGCAGTTTAAATGAAAAATTCATTTCTTTAATTTTTTTTGCAAGCTTTCGTTGTAGAACAACTTTGTCAGGCGAGACTGTCTTATTATTTTTTATTATTTTTTTCTTCCTCCTGATGTTGCTGGGATGAACCCCGATGGGTCGAATAACTATATGAGCAGAAAGAGACATATAAATATATATACATATATAAATATAAATATATATATACATATATATATATATATATATATATATATATATATATATATATATATATATATATATATATGTATATATATATGTGTGTGTGTATATATATATATATATATATATATATATATATATATATATATATATATATAGTAAGTAAGCAAATTTATTTTTATTTTTTATATCATTAAACCAAGTGATTGCTTCGGTAGTATTGACCCGCTGGTTAAATTCTAGGTCTTTTTTTATTTCCCTGTTAATACTAGTTAGAATTGTTTTACTAATTGTTCTAATTTCTTCCTCGCTCTACTCACGTATTGCGCACTGTTGAAATAAATAGTGAAAATCAATACATAAAAGAGTATATCCGCTTATGCTTTTGATGTTGATACATGAAATAATAATAATAATTATATATATATATATATATATATATATATATATATATATATATATATATATATATATCATACTTTTGTGTGTAAAATCAAGGGCTGTAACTCAGTGTATATAGTAAAGCGAACGCTAGAATCAATTAGCAGCGTGTTAGTATTGCATGACGAAAACTGGTTTGTTAAAAATGACTTTAATCGTAAAGGACGTACGTAAATTGGGAAGCAATGAAAAAGTTTGTCGTCATTGTTTAACGGCCTGGGTACACTATAGTTATAAAAAATCAGATTGTGATTTCATCTTTATGACGAAACGCGGTAAGAGTATTGATTTACTCCTCTCCAGGAGTTAGGCACAAGGCCAGTTTTATCTACTCCCACAAGTAAGATGTGACCCAAGGTCAGGTCGGGAAAGTGGGGTTTAAAAATTGCCTGGGCAGCCCCGTCGGCATTCCTCGGTAGGGGCGCCTCAGACAGTAAGCAATAAACTTACTCTTCCCCAAAGAGGGGAGGCGAAGCCTGGGAGGGTGGACCTCCTAGAACTGTACAGGACAGACCCATAGACCGGCGTAAATCAAGCCCCGAAGGCCAAGACAATACCAGTCTATGGGGTGCAGTATCCATCGGAACAGATACTACACTTTGATCTTAGCCAAAAGGCCAAGGAAGGTAGCTCAGAATCGGATTAGAGTAGACAACAGTTCAGTAGTTGATAGCATTTCTAATCGTGTAAGCAAAATATATCAAGTGGAAAAAGGTTAGACAAAATGGAAATACATATTTCTGTGTTGTATAATGTGGAGAAGCGAACATCTTGCCCAAGAGTTTCGCGGTTGGGTTGTATCATGATGAGCAGTCAGTTAGTTGCATGTTGAGTATTATAACATAAGGAGATATTGTCTATCTCTTTCTCTCCGCTCTCTCTACACACACACACACATCCATATATATATATAGTCTAAAGAAGCGTCCAGTTATTTTAAACAAAAAGAAATAAAAATGCAGTTTAAATTACTAGAGAAACTAACTAAATCCAAA
>OY744542.1:61818019-61828019 GCA_963556195.1 Sepiola atlantica
GTAGCATCCTTGTGCTTGTTTTACAAATACTACAATGGATTGTGCTCCGATTAATTGGCTACTCTGGTGACCCTTCGAAGTAAGTTCACTTGACCAACTCGACAATCAACTAAATCCCATCCATTCACTGTGGAGGTCCCCAGATGCCGGAGAGCTTTCTACTCAAATAGCTTCTTTCCTCGTGTTGCTGGCCTCTGGAATTCCCTCCCTGCCCCCTGTTTCTCCGACAGTATTTACATACAGAAATTTAAAACTAATGTAAACAGACATCTCGCTACGCAGATCGCAATTTAGGTTGACCCCCCCCCAACCTTCTCCCCTTTTCTTTTTTCTCAGTAGCCCCTTACGTCTACAGTGGTGGCCTGCCTTGTTTGGGGTGAACTATCTTTAAAAAAAAAGGCAGACTTGACTTTTAATCGATATACATTATAAGTATAAATTACTAATAGTAATGGGTCACCGCTTATCTATGTCAGAAAACCACTCAAAAAATAATAAAAGTTACTGAGATTGCCATTAAAAGTATTCGAAATGACGGATAAAATAGTCAGAATCTGATTATTTAAGTTTGCGGCTGGACGAGAAGTTCTTTACATTAGACTTAAAAAGTACAATGGTGAGCTCTGCTGGGAAGCAGACCTGTGGTATTGTGTTCCATATTTCTTGGAAACAAACTCTGCCCATGGAAGTTCCGTTTAGCTCCAGGTGCACATAAACAGAAAGTCAAATTATGAGCAATAGTTGAAGGGAGACAAATGTGTGCTATGAATGTTTTACAGAGAGGGGCCAGAGGTCGGAGCTCAGTCGAGTACATGCCTGTACAATAAACTAGGGTTCTAAATAAAGAAGAGATCACCCCTAACGGATTTCGAAGTTCATACTCTACTCTGCTAAGGAGGGACAGGGTGCTCCGAGAGGTACCTCCCCAGATCTGGCAACAGTATTCGATTTTACGAAGTATCTGTCTTTTGTATAGGTATAGCAATGGATTTGATGTAAGTCTTCCATTCCAAGTCTGGAGTGAAAGTCAGTCCTAGGAGCTTTGCTATAATTGCATTCTCTAATCTTAAAAGTGAAAGTTTGTTCTCTGCAGAACCCATTTATTTTAAATATTCACACATACATGCTCCTATTTACCTGTATACTCAGGTGAGCAGACTTTGATACACGGTCGGAGTTTAATGATGGGGGAATCCATCTTACCCCAAAAGAGGCACTCTTGATTGAGAAAAATAATAAAAGTTACTTCAGACTAAAAAGAGTTCTACTTCACTGACTGAGTGTATGATAAATACAATACGTTGACTGATCAATGCGCAAATTACAGTTTTAATGAATTTACAAATAAGGAAGAAGGTTTTCAAATGTATTGGAAGTTGAGTGTCGTCTGTTCATCATACTCTTAATTAGATTCATTCTGACCCACTTGTTCAAGAACTCTCCCTTTCAGTCTTTCGCTGTTTCTCCATCAGTTTTGCCAAAATACTACATTAATTATATGAGCTATCCGACTTAAAAATTTGGCTAAGATCAAAGTGTAGTATCTGTTCCGATGGATACTGCACCCCATAGACTGGTATTGTCTTGGCCTTCGGGGCTTGATTTACGCCGGTCTATGGGTCTGTCCTGTGCAGTTCTAGGAGGTCCACCCTCCCAGGCTTCGCCTCCCCTCTTTGGTGAGGAGTAAGTTTCTTGCTTACTGCCTGAGGCGCCCCTACCGGGGAATGCCGGCGGGGCTTCCCAGGCAATTTTTAAACCCCACTTTCCGGACCCGACCTTGGGTCACATCTTACTTGTGGGAGTAAGATAAAAACTGGCCTTGTGCCTAACTCCTGGAGAGGAGTAAATCAATATCCGACTTAAAAATTCATGATAGTTCGATTATTTTATAATTATATGACGTCATTAGTTAAATGGTTTTCGAGGAAAATAGAACACGAATAAAGAAACAAACACCATAAGAAATAAAAACCAAGTTAATATTACCCTCCTGAACACTTTTCTAAAAATTAGACTTCCGATTTGTTTAAAAGCCAACACAAGCGGCTTGATTATTAAATATGAATCGGACTTACGTGGGAAGAAATGAAGTAGGGGTGTAATTGTGGAGTAGATGGTGTCATCCTAAGATTGATTTAATTTGGGGAGTATAAGATTATGATAAAGTGAGGAATAGACATCTTAGAGGAGCTATATCACAAACAAAAAATGAAACTAGGCAGGACTCATTCACTCAACTAGCTAGGTGGCTAACTTACCTAGAATGTTGTCCGTGATGACCAGTAACTGCGCACGCATGCCATACTCAAGTAGGAAACAAGTACTCATGCTTAACCGCTTTTTCGTACACACATCCTCGCAGCGTTTACTTAGCTTTTGTCGAATTTCATAAAATGCAATCTTTTTTATCACATTTGATTTTAACATGAAGCTGATGCTTAAAGAATGCAATTAATCCTGATCAGAAAAAGATGTAACACCTTAAAATCCGCTAAGACTTGTTGTCCGCAGCACAAATAAGGACAGATTCGCAAAAAACACCATTCGTCTCTGGGTCGTGAAAAGACATAAGTCTACGAAAATGTTCGCAAGTGCGACAGTTTAAATTCTGTTATTTTTAGATACGTCCACACGCTCTATGACAGCTTTTCTTCATTTGGGCCGTCACTTTGTCACGTTTCAGTTAAAAATAGCATTTTATTGAACCGACGCCCATTATTTATGAGTGGCTGCCCTTCGATCGGTCTGTAAACGTTAAGTTTAGACTAGCATGTTAGATTGTTTATAAATTATTCGTTGGTCTGTCACTTTTAAGTTTTGAGTTGTGTTTTAGTTTGTCTGTAAGGTTTGGATTTTTTTTAAAAATGGTCCTTTCTAGCGATCCGGAAAGAATCTGACTTGTGATGCAATAATCTACCTTTACAAGAACCAAATACATTGTAACATGGAGTACTGGTACCAGATCAAGGGGAGTAACTCTCAGAGTACAACATCGACTTTGTAATTAAGAAGGTTGTGATCTAGTCCGCCTCTAACAGTCCTTCCCTCACTCGTTGCTAGATTCTCTCTGCTCTATGGTTATCTTAATGGCTGCTGTATGTAGATTGAGACTTTTTTTTTGTTACACCGATATGGTTAATGTCCAAGAAAGAGAGACTAGTAGATAGTGCGCCAGCGTAAATTTGGCAACAGTACTCGATACATGGGCATGTTTCGGCATTAAAAGCGTTGCTATTCGGTGAAACAGATACCGTATGAATCAATGAATCATTGACAACGGGCAGATTACTTTGGTAATAAATAGCTGAAAAAATATTATTATGCCGTAAAATGGATAAAGAGAACAAAATCGATTTCTTTCTCTATTTTCAGACATTTTTCCGTTAACTTATTTTTTCTTTATTAATGAGTCACCAAATATCAAGGCAATAAAAACGGTCTAGGGTAAGCGTAAATGAGATGGATGAATAAACAGTTCAATGATGATTAATACTATGAGGAGATTTAAAATGTTCATATATAACCCACTCAGAACAGGTGCCGTCAAAAATACAGCACGTATCCCCCTTTATCAGAAATATTGCTGATGGAATGTAAAGACTAAAGGATAAGGGGAAAAAGGGCGTTAGGAATTTTCTAAAGTAAATACATCGTCCATTAGTTACTCTCTTTCCTTCTTTTTTTTTTCTTTCTATGATATTTTTTCTTCGTTTTTATTTTTCAATTGTGTTTTTTTCCTGTCAGTTCGTCTTCCTTTTTTTCCTTCATTAACATCCATCCTTTCTTTATTTCTCTATTTTATTAAAATATATTTTTCTCTATTTGTGTCTCACATTATTTTATTTTGTCTTCCCTACTTGTCCTTTCCGGCTGTTTACGTAAAACGTCGTGCAGTGTCAAATAGAAAATCCATATACTTACCTGCGTCCAAAATGGCATTCATTCACTGTGGAGGTCCCCAGACGCCGGAGAGCCTACTACTCCAATAGCTTCTTTCCACATGCTGCGTGCCTCTGGAACTCACTCCCTGTCCCCTGTTACCTCGACAATACCGATATGCATAGGTTTAAAACTAATGTAAACAGACATCTGGCTGCACAGCTCCAAACTAAGAATGACACCTTAAACCTACGCTCTAATTCTCAGTAGCCCCGTATGTATACAGTGGCGTACTGCCTTGTTTGGGGTGAAATATCATTAAAAAAAAATTTAAACACAAACGAGGCAGGATTTACAAGCGAGAAACAAATTACAGCATAGAATTTTGGAGGAAATATTTTATTTTTATCGAAAAAATAAGTGATTAAATTTAAAAGTTTAAGCGAACAAATAACAGTGATTCAAATAAGTGTTTAAATTAAAAAGTTAATAGATAGATACATTTTAAGGGGAAAAGGCTCAGGCCTGTAACTCCTGATCATGTCTTCTTAATCAAGTAAGTGTTTTTTATTCATAATTTTACGAAAATTATTAGTTTTTTGGGTTTTTTTTTACTGATTAGTATTGTTGCTTTCGTTAGGGTTTTGGGTTAGGGTTTGGACAGCATCAGAAATTAGGGTTAGGGCAGGGTTATGGTTAAGATTTTGGCACGGTAAGGAATTGAGGTTAGGGCGAGGTTAGGGTTTGGCTAGGGGTAGGGAATTAGGGTTAGGGCAGAGTTAGAGTTAGGAATTAGGGTTAGGGTTTGGCCAGGCCGGTTTAAGACGTCTAAAATTCAGTTATCAAGTTTAGATGTCGTCTGCTTATTCGTTTCAATAAGTTATTCATTTCAATCAGTTATTCATTTTCTCGCAGTTTCATTGACGAACCACTTCAGGGCTTTCCTGCGTTTTACGTAAAACGCCGGAAAGCCCTGACGCCGAGGGACTTTTAGCGCTGGTCCCAATCTAACAAAGTACTCTCTCTTTTATTGTCTCATTCTTTCTTTCTTTCTGTCTGTCTTTATATATTTATTTATTTATTCTTTCTTTTCTTTCATTTTCCCTCTTCCTTCATTTCTTTTTTCTATTATTTTTTCTTGTATTCCGTTCTTTTATTCTTTACTTTTATATTTATTTCCTTCTTTCTGTCTGTCTTTATCTTTTTAGTTCTTTCTTACTTGTATTCCAATCTGCCCATTTCTTAATGCCTGTTCTTTGTTTCGTTTATTTCTTATGTGTTCTCCCTTTTTTATTCTTGTTTCTTTCTTTTCTTTCTTTCTGCCTGTCTTTATCTATTTTTCTTATTTGCTTCCATAATTTCAACTTATTTCGTTTCTTTCGTCCTTTCATTTCACTTTTTATCTTCCTTTCTATTATTGTATCTTTCTGTATTAATTTCATTCCTTCTGCCTGTATTTATTATTTTTTTTCCTACTTTTCTTCTATTCCCCTCTTCCTCCATTTTTAATTCCATTCTGTTTTTTATCTCTGTTTTCTATTTCTTCTATTATTTATTTCTTTATTTATTTACTTCCTTCTTGACTCTCATTATTTATTTATTCCTTCATTCTTTTCTTTCATACTTTCTTCTTTTTCTTACATTTTGTCTTTCTTTTTTCCTCTCTTTTTCTTAATTTCTTTATATCTTATAGTATTTCTTTCTCTCAGCTTGCCTTCATTTCTTTCTTTTTTCTTTCTTTCTTTCTTTTCTTTTCTTATATTAATACTCTCCTTATTTTTCCTTTATCCTTACTCTCTTCATGTATTCCCCTATTTGTTTCCTTCTACCTTTATTTCTTCTTTTTCTACTTCTTTTCTTCTCGTTTCTCAGTTCGCCATTATTGTTTATTTCTCTGTTTCTTATTTTCACTTCTTTACCTGCCTGTTATCCTGATCCTCCTCCAACACTTTGAATCTCCTCCCCCTTTTTCCTCTCGCCCTCGCATCATCGATTGCAGCTTCCTCATTATTTCCTTTTCCTCTCGTGTCCGCGACACAAACTGCTAACGAACAATTAATGTATCTCCCACCATTATTCCAACTCACACTCCTTCGTTGTTCTTCTCTTTCATCTTGTCCTCTCACCGACACACTAACCCGCGACGCCAATACGCGTTGCCGCAGTCAATATTCAAAGGTCAGCCTTCCTAATTATCCGGAAACAAGCAAAATATGGTAAAAATAACCGTACCAGATTATTTTTCAGAGAACATCAAACAAATACACGAAAAACAAAGCGAAAACATTGGCCGATAATGAATGCTTCGTGAGGAGACAGTCACGTGACAAGGGCAGACGACAAATCCCTCATGGCGGTAAAAAAAAATTTTGCGTTTGTCTTTTTCGGTTTAAGACATGTCCACGCATTGCTGTTAGCGGTTCTGTCTGTCGATCGGTATGGCACGTTTTAATTTGATATAGTGTTTGTTTTTTTGTCCCTAAACCAAAAGATTAAAATTAGATAATATAATAAAACAAATCTATATCTAAAACGGTAGACTTGCATCCAATTTGTTATTAATGGGCGCTGTGAAAATGGTGGTATCAATACGATCGCTCCAGGAAGTACCTATATAATATTCAGGTACGACCTAAGTTGGAGTAATGCTACCAGATAGTGTAACGATTTACTTGCCTCCAAACGAGGGCTCAGTTGGACACAAGGTCCGTTTTTAATTGTTAGATGATAGTAGTGTAGGCATATCGAGATGACGCCCTAAAAGATGGCGATAGGACGATCTTAGAGAGCGTGGCAGTAGCATTGGAATCGGAAGTGATGTCACTTCCGTTCGGGGGATGTTCTTTCTCTCATCTTGCTGACAACCAAAAGATAAGGACGCGCGGAACGGCGCTCCGACTTGGGGCGCACAGCGGCGCACGTGGCAGTGGATATATTTGCCCAGGAATTAATTATTTTTCCTACTCCCTCCCTCCCTCTCTCTCTCTCTCTCTCTTTCTCTCTCTCTTTCTCTCTCTCTATCTCTCTCTCTCGTGCAAGCAAACCCAAAACGGTCATCTGTTTTGTGTTGAAATGCACCTTCTTAAAACTAGGCCGACGTCCAGTGTTATCGTTCAGAGCCCGATATACACCGTACACCAAATACGAACCTGGGTACATACCCGCCAAGGTAAGCGATAATCTAACAAAATGAGATTAAATCCAAGCCCCCCCCAAAAAAAAACAAAAAACAAAAAAAAAACAAAAACAAAAAAAGATCATTATAAATTGGAACACAGTTCAGCTTGCCTTAGTCTAGAAGGATTTCCCCACAGACCGAGGACAGACAAAGATAGAAGTGTAGTATCACAACATATGTTACACTTTGCTATAGTCAAAATGCCCAGAAACTCACCGCATCTTGTTAGGCGCACTCTAAACAGTCTTTTTTGCAACCCCTACGAATCCCTCTTCAAGAGAAAGCATGACAGTGAAAAAGTTAAATTGAAAATATTTATAATATACATCCCAGCATTGTTATGTATAATGCAAAACTATGTACACCAAAGGCAACATTAACATGCAACATTAGCACACAATAGTAGCACACAACATTGATGCTTTTCAACGGAAGCTACTGATTAGAGCTATAAAAATCAGCCATCCAACGATGGTCTCCAGCAAATACCTCAACATTCACTTTGTAACAAAACCATATAGTTACACTATAATGTGCTGCCCATTTAGCATCAGTGTTGTCCGAAACATATATCTGTAAAACACAGCAAGCCTCTGTAAAGCCTACAAAAAACCCTCAGGGTGAACAAAGATGACGTGAATCGACGTAATAAAAAAAGACAGCAAATCACTATCAGACTTGAAAACGAAATGACCAAAACCACCAGTCTTAGAAATAAGGGGTTTCGACAGATATGACTCAAGATTTCTTTCTAACAGCATGATGGTACACTAGTTACTGATTAGCAGTGAACAATAAGTTTTTCCGATTTCTATAGCTTAAGTTTGAAATAGGATTTTGTTGCAAAACGAACAGCTTCCATAGACGTGTCTTAAATATACTATATACGACTATAACATGTCTTCCGCAGGGACAACAGCCCTGTCAAAAAATTGGTATCTAATATCAATTATGTCTATACAATATTAGCCAGGCTTCAATTATTCAAGTAGAATGATACAGGTAAGATGCTGTTACATGCAGGCGAGTATCGAGATTGTAGAGTTCGACTTCGCGACGAAATCGGTTGCCCAAATACAATGAAAATTTCAGAGGGACTTCCTGTGAGAAACGCTACAACTAGACGTATAATAAAGCACCGACGGGAGAAATTCGAAGAAATGTGAATTATAGAGAATAACATTGCAGGCCGTAGTCTTCGTCCACGGTGAGTAAAGAAAGAACATTTCATCGTGACTCTGGGACAACTTTGGAAGGTCATTGCAATATTTAAGGTGCGAGTATTGATTTACTCCTCTCCAGGAGTTAAGCACAATACCAGTTGTTATCTTACTCTCACAAGTAAGATGTGACCCAAGGTCGGGTCGGGAAAGTGGGGGTTTAAAAATTGCCTGGGCAGCCCCGTCGGCATTCCCCGGTAGGGCGCCTCAGGCAGTAAGCAATAAACTTACTCCTTCCCAAAGAGGGGAGGCAAAGCCTGGGAGGGTGGACCTCCTAGAACTGCACAGGACAGACCCATCGACCGGCGTAAATCAAGCCCCGAAGGTCAAGACAATACCAGTCTATGGGGTGCAGTATCCATCAGAACAGATACTACACTTTGATCTTAGCCAAAAGGCCAAGAACAGTAGGTGCGAGTAGCCACATTAATTAAGCGCTTAGGATTTTAAATCGAGCACATTGTAAACAAGTGAGACCTGCTCGCAAAAAATGTGATATACAGAGAAAAAAACTTACATGGCTGTAAGATAAATCTATCAGAAGAAGGTGTCAAGTGGTCTCATCAATAACAAATACAACTTTATCACAAATGATTATATCTTTTTGGACCAGCTGCATTTATTATCTTCACACGGAATGCTCATATATTATTCATTTGGTTATTGTCTCCCTTGCCAATTAAAATGTGACAAAACTCATATCGATAAACAAGACAAAGATTAGTTGAAATTTACAAATATAACACAATCACATGAGTCCAAGAGAACTGAAACTGCAAGAATGTTCATTTAACGTAAATCATAGTGTTAACGCCTTCAGATTTTTTAATTAAACTAAATTATATTTAGTAGACATTCCAGCTTCATATATTTGCTTGTAATATTGATATGCCCTACTGCCTTGCTGTCAAGTAAAAACGCCATGGTTTTCACGCTTTCAGACTTAAAATAAACATTTTTAAACCCGCAGTCTTCATAAATACAAGATGGAGTGATTACTCGTGCTCTTTGTCAATTTAACAAAATGTTAAAACATGTTTATGTCTTTCTTTCAACACTATTGTCGTATTGATAAAAATAAAACAGTAGAAGTATAACTCCGTAAAACCATGTTAATATTCATTAAAATACAATTTCGGAAAAGTCGATATGTAGGGGCGCCTCAGACAGTAAGCAATAAACTTACTCCTCCCCAAAGAGGGGAAGCAAAGCCTGGGAGGGTGGACCTCCTAGAACTGCACAGGACAGACCCATAGACCGGCGTAAATCAAGCCCCGAAGGCCAAGACAATACCAGTCTATGGGGTGCAGTATCCATCGGAACAGATACTACACTTGGATCTTAGCCAAAAGGCCAAGAGGGGGTATAACATAGGTTTTATTTACTCCTCCCCAGGAGTTAGGCACAAGGCCAGTTTTATCTTACTCCCACAAGTAAGATGTGGCCAAAAAGCCAAGAGGGGTATTGCATAGGTCAGCTGATGTTTGAAATCTAAGGTTTACCCTCCCCTCGATGGGCTACTTTCCAAGGCAAACGAACTCAACATACCCGAATTAAAGTATAAGAAAACATTAATTATATATAATACACTTTTTTGCTAACAACATCCACTTTTTTTCTTGATCCTATAAGAACAAATATCCTTGCTAGATAAGTGTTAACAATGCCTATAGAATAAAACAAAAGTGGATGTAATTCAATTCAAAGAGTGCGTTGAGTCATT
>OY744542.1:61830519-61843019 GCA_963556195.1 Sepiola atlantica
ACCCTGATTGTTGAAGATCATTTGCTTTTTGGACTAACAATGTTCGCATTCTTTGCTGTCGTTGATACATTTGTATCCGACCCTATTGGTGAATACAATTACAATTTTTGTCTTCCAAACATTATTTATCTATTGTGTGCGTTGATTAGTAATTGTTTCACTGATATTTTATTTTTTATTCTATTCGTCTTTTCTTCAAGTTTCATTTGACTCTTCTTGTCCTATCAGATAAGTTTGTCTGAAGAGACTGTGTTCCTGGCCAAAAGTGCACACAGCATTGATATTACTGTTTTTTTTTCCTTTCCCTTTACGAAACTCAATCATGGTCTGCAAAGCCAAAAACAAATGCAACGATATTTCTCTACAAAACAACAAAACTAAACTCTATGAATAAATATTTGAAGATATAAAGAACTTGAAGCATAAAAACTTTTGCTAAATGATCTGGCATTAAATAACCCGAAAAGGGTTGATATGCCGTAAAACAAAACAAGTAAACATAACACAATGAATCTGAAGACATAAAGAACTTGAAACATAAAAAAACTTTTTCCAAAATGACCGGATCTGGCATTAAATAACCCGGAAAGGGTTGATATGCCGTAAGACAAAACAAGTAAACCAAACACAATGAATCTGAAGACATAAAGAACTTGAAACATAAAAAAACTTTTACCAAAATGACCTGGTTCGGCATTAAATAACCCGAAAAGGGTTGATATGCCGTAAAACAAAACAAGTAAACCAAACACAATGAATCTGAAGACATAAAGAACTTGAAGCATAAAAACTTTTGCTAAAATGGCCGGATCTGGCATTAAATAACACGAAAAGGGTTGATATGCCGTAAAACAAAACAAGTAAACCAAACACAATGAATCTGAAGACATAAAGAACTTGAAACATAAAAACACTTTTACCAAAATAACCGCATTCGGCATTAAATAACCCGAAAAGGATTGATATGCCGTAAAACAAAACAAACAAACAAAATACCATAAAGCAATACATGAACATATAACAAACTTGAAACATAAAACTTTTACCGAAATGACCTGGTTCGGCATTAAATAACCCGAAAAGGGTTGATATGCCGTAAAACAAAACAAGTAAACCAAACTAATCATACAACTTCATTCGTTGTGCCAGTTTACTTTCATAATTTATATTTCTTGATCTGCTTTTAATTCATGATCTTATTCTTGTAACATACTGGGGCAGGTTTTTCGATCCAGAAAATCTTTTTCTGTAGTCGTAGTTGCGATGGGGCAGCTGATGTTTTCATCTCGCCTGGTAGCTGTAATTATTTACACCATAAAAGAAAAACACTCCAACCACATTTTTTTAATGGCTCATGTTTGTTGATATTATATTATTTGATTCTCCAGTTACGTCGTCCAGTTACGAAGTTTTAAAATGTTTGCCACTGTTGTACAGTATTGTAGGCACACATTTTAGCCGACACCATTGGTCAATACACTAATACTGATAATTACAAAATGCACTGAAAACAAAAGCCTTAAAAATCGCATCAATAGAATAACAAAACAAAAAATATAATAGCAATGGAACTTCTATTTCAAACTTAAGACTAACAACAGCAAGTATCGAGGACAGGCAAACCTCCTTAACAAAGTGATTGGACCGATGTAATATCAAAACTAAACGAATAGCGAAAAAAGAAAACGTATTGAGATACCATTTTCTGTAGAAGAAGTGAAGTCGGTCTATTGCAGCTTGAAGCATGCAAAGAAATAAAAGAATAGTGTATTAAAATAGTACAAAGGAGCACAAAAGACATCAACAAATCAAGAAATCGTGAAAACTCCGTTTCTAATGAAAGTAAATAAATAGGATAATATGTAATAAGAAATATCTAAATATAAATATAAACACGCTTTTGACGCGTCCATAAAATACATAAAAATAACTGCAAAGAAAACGATAACACAGCACAGAAAAATCGAAACAAACAAAAAAATAAAGAAGTCGAGAAAGGGAGATATGAAGACAAATCGTAAACCCGGAAAGCAAACAGGGAAGACAACGATATTTCAACTCGTTCTTTATTGACGCCCACGAGAATGATGACACAAGAAAGTGCCGTCGCTCGGTGGATTGGACAGCGGCCATGTTTCTCTGTTTTGAATAGACAGCAAAGGAAATAACAAAGAACACGGAAGCATGATGCGACAGAGAACAACCACACAGAACATAAAGTTAGATAAATATGATCGATAACAGACAATCGATTATACGATGACTTAAAAGGGTTCAGCTCGAAATGTTGTACAGGAAATAACGTAGGCGCGTTATTATTTGTAAACTTTACGATTTACAGCGAGTGCCTTACAAACTCGCCCCACCTTCAAAACAAACTTTTCAAATAAGCGATACACAAAACTCTTAATAGGGAAAATAATTGCTCCACATTAAATTTTCAGTAATATTATGTAATAAAATTTTAAGCAAACTAGTGCGCACGTGCTTGCGCGTCAATAATTGCATACGTGGTGTAAGATGTGAAACTAATATACTCACCATCATGGATAATGGGATCCATATTCTATGCAACACGGTAAGTAACTTGCGAACATTTTATTTACCGTTTAAGGTTCGTACCCCCGAAACCGCACTCTACTACCCCAAAACTAAAATTATCGAGATTCGATTTCCTACGAGTAAATAAAGTTTAATTACTTAAGTCGTCTTCTTCGTCTTCTTTTTTCGTGTGAATCAAATGATTCTGGTGTTGGTATTAGTTTCTGCGATGTTTTTCTAGTTAGAAATCTTTCTGGAAAGACATCGCGTACTTACGGGAAGGACTACGTGAAGGTTGCAAACATCCCTAGGCGAAAGTAGTACTGTTGAACCGACTGGATTCGAACTTGGAACACCCAGGTCTTCAGTACGTGTTGATATCCATTAAACCACCGTCACCTCCCACTTAAGTTGTCAAAATATATTACGTTACGTCACGTACTACGTTGATCGGATACACACGTTTCTTTTATATATGTCTTAGTATTAACATGTTTAGTTCAAATACTATATTGTGTATACCCGTCGAGAGGTGAGTATTTTTCTAGTAGATTTGTAAAGTTGTGTTGCTTCTTGTTTCGTTACCGACATCATTTTTTTTTAAATCTTCCTCCCACAGCGGTAAGATGTGACACAAGGTCGGGAAAGTGGGATTTGAAAAGTCAGCGCCCTAGAGAATGAAGAACGATCTGACCTACAAAAAATGCCTGGGCAGTCCCGTCGGCATTTCCCGGCAGGGAGCCTCAGGCGATTAGCAATGAACTAACACTTTCTAAAAGGGTGAGAAGGCAAAGCCTGGGAGGGTGGACCTCTTAAAACTACACAGGACAAACCCACAGACCGGCGGAATCAAGGCGTTTGTTTCTTTTTATGACGCGGTTGCAATAAATGTTATTATTACATATCGACTATCTATTAAAGAAAAGCTAAAATTAAGAGTTTCTTTCGATCAGTTCATAAACACACGTAAACGCACATGGCGCCGGCTGAAATGAACACGCACACACACACTCACGAGTAAAACAAAGGCACGCTAATATACATACAATTATCTTCATTATTATTTTATATCAGTTATTACAGAGTGAGTTCCAAGTACTTACGGAGAATCCTGATCCAGTACCGGAAATTGCCTAAGCAAGTTACGATTTGAAAGCCGCGAGAAATATGAAAAAATACAGACAACACTAAGCATGCGAAGAGTTAGTTTAGGGTTAGTGTTAGGTTAGGGTTAGGGTTTTAAAAGATTTAGCCAATGAAAACATAAAAAGTGTAAAAGGTTTATTCTGAAAGACAAACAAAACAAGGTGCCTTTCAAATCGTAAACTGCTTCTGACATTTTCTGGACTAATTCAGGGTTATTCGGCAATACCTGGCAGGGCCGGCGGGACAGTTATAAAAGTGGGGGGTTCTCCTAAAAAGCGGGGGGGAAGTTAAACACATGCAATCAACTTAATTAGTGATGACCGTAGAGTGGGGGGGGGCAAGTCAAAAAAGTGAGGGGACTTGAGCCCATAACCCTGCCCCCCCGGTGCCGCCATTCATGCCTGGAACTGATTCAATGAAAACTGAAATCTTCTGGGTGCCCATTCCTTACAAGTACTTATTAAAGAAATTCAAAATATATTGAAAATATCAAAAGTTTATCAGCCAGAAACCTGACTCGGCCGCGTAATAAGTCAATTACCTCGTTACTGATCTCTCGCGACCTGAGAATTCATTGTGGGCTGTTTGTTATATAAGAAAGCTGTCACATTTCTACATAAAACATGTACGTAAAACTGAAAAGAAATATAGTATTTTCGCGGCATATACGTGTTACGCGCTGTGTGGACAATTGTTAACCGGTTAAACATTAGCTGAACTGATTTATCTTCCTCCCACAACGTAAGATGTGACACAAGGTCGGAAAAGTGGGGAAAAAAACAGCTCTCGAGAATTTGAGAACTCTGGCTGTGTAAAAATTGCCTGGGCAGCCCCTGTCGGCATTCCCCGGTAGGGTCGCCTCAGATGATTAGCAATAAACTAACCCCTTCTCAAAAGGGTGAGAAGGCAAAGCCTGGGAGGGTGTACCCTCGCGAACTGAACAGGACGGACAGCCGATAGACCGGCGTAAATCCAGACCCGAAGGCCCGGACAATACCGGTCTATAAGGTGGGGTAAAACTCCCTGGTTACCAAAAAATTGGAATTTAGACGCAATGTCTGTAAACGAATTTAGACACCAACATTCATCAAGGCCTTTTTTAAAGGACCTCGTAGACTTCTATTACTTCAAGACAGTCAAGTAGTACGTTTATACTTTCAAAGTTGTCAATGAAATGAGTTTGTCTTTTATTTCTATTGGTGCAACTCTGGGAATTCGTCCTTGTGTTGTTAGCTAATGACAAGTCGTAAATCTCCTCTAGACAACCTATTATCGAATATTTAGTATTTCTGAGCTGACTATTGTAGATTCAATCTGGAAACACATCGTTTCGCTCACGATTAAATAGCTAGGTGTCACACAAATTCGAACAAAATATTCATTCCGTCCTTTGAATAAGTGCACTGTTCATCTAATGACAGCTAATAGCAATATAATTTCCCCGAGGGGGGGGGGTTCAAATACTATAATGGACAGTTAAGCTAATGGAACACGTGCAAGTGCTATTGCAGAAGAAAAAGGCAGTATCAAAAAATTGAAAAGACAATTTGTACCAATAATAATTTAGATTTATTTTACAAGTTAGTTTAAAATACAAGTGAAATCGTCTCTGTAATGAAGAGAGATATGTCCGTATTTTAAGTAAAATCTGAAAAGAAAAAAATGCAGTCCATCTTATAGTACAAATAGCCATTCGATGCGTACGCAGTTCGCCCGCGAACAGTTTAGTAGTAATAGTTGATTGAAGATCGTTGTATCAGAAAGGTGTGTAAATATTAGGATGAGTGTCTGAGTCCGTTAGGTCCTCGCTTAAATAAACGGTAACAAGATCACATTATACCCCATGAATTAAGCCTGACTGGACATCCGATTGGTTGAAATTCGATTTAAGTAACAAACCCAAATTAAGTATGTCATGAAAGAATATGCTGTTGCTGCGACCGCTGGAATAGCGTTCTACACTCTAATCGAGCCATGCAGCTTTTGAAATGATGTTAACCGCTGCATTTCAAAGTATAATTAATGACAGATGGTTCCTTGTTGAAGCTGAATAAAAATGTCTTGGTATTTATCTACCACCCACAGCGGTAAGATGTGACACAAGGTCGGAAAGTGGGACTTGATAAGTCAGCACCCTAGAAGAAGAGCACTTATGACCTTTAAAAAATGCCTGGGAAGCCCCGTCGGCATTCCCCAGTAGGGGCGCCTCAGGCGATTAGCAATAAACTAACCTCTTCTCAAAGAGTGAGAAGGCAAAGCCTGGGAGAGTGGACCTCCTTTAACTGCACAGGGCAAACCCACAGACCGGCGGAATCAAGGCCCGAAGGCCAAGACGGTACTTGTATATAGGGTGTACCATCCGACGGAACAGATACTATACTTTGATTTTGGCCAAATTGCTTATTCCTTTTAAATTGCTTATTTAAATTGTTTACTTTTAACATCAGTTGTCTTTTAAGTCCGTCGACACTTACTTCAGTCTCTTCGTATACTTTTATTTTTTTTGTATACTGACGCCCGGTGCCGTTGCAATCATCATCGCAGTGTGTTGCATTTCGTTACCATCATCACCATCATCGTCCAGTGTTCTACATTTCGCGGTCGTCGTCGTCGTCGTCGTCGTCGTCGTCGTCGTCGTCGTCGTAGTGGGCCGCACCTCGTATCCATCATCTTCTAGTGTCTGTAATCAAAAACTTTTATACAGCTAAAAAAAAGAAAACCCGGCGTAGAATTTAAACTGGTCTTTATTTGAGAGATATTTTCCCGTCATACGAATCAAAGTCACACATCATTACATTTGAGAGAGAAGCAAAATTGTTATTCGTAACTTAATTTTACTTCGTTACGAGGATAGGAAGTAAGGAGCATACCAGTCGCTATCAACACTTTTAGGAATTAAATTCCCATTTTCCTTTTTTTAAAATTACATCTTGATTTTGCATCTGTGCACCACGCTCCCAAAAGACGGACTGACTAAAAACTTATTTCTTTTCTCGTTCACACAAGTGTGATCTAATTGCTTCAAAGGGGGACACTAAACCTGTCACAACGCACCTGTAGAACCTTTCCCTTATCCCCACCCTGAGTTCAGGCGTGTTTATATGTTTAGTCCAAGAGCGAACTTTTTCCCCAGATTTTCGTGTCAAGTTTTGCACTGGTCCACCTAGATACCAAATCCATACTAGCTGATGTAATCGTTCTTCAGATACATACATCCATTATGTAACACCTATACTCACAGGGAAGTAGATTATATTTAGTTATAATTCAACTGTAAGAACCCTCTCATAATTCAACTGTAAGAACCCTCTCATAGAACAATATCTACTTTTCTTGTAAAGAATAATGTTTGTTGTTACAATGATTTTTATAAAACTATTCTCGCATTTAAATCATTGTCATAAAAAGCCTTTAGCATTTTTTCCGAATGGAAAATATCGTTTCAACATTAATTTCACACACCCAGTTCAATATCCTTACATGATATTATACGAATGTTTACAAATATTTATCAAGCTGTTCTCTTAAATATCTAAATGCTGCCCATTCCAGCCATCGTTTGAAATCCTTTCATAGTATTGTTTATCATGGAACTAACCATTTCATGATTCTTATCTTCGGGTGACTATTTGCCATTTATAAGTGATGACGTAACATCACTATACCACCAGCTGGCAATCGAACAAGAAAAATGCCATATATCTATTGAATGTAAAAGTCGCTCATGCTAATTTCATCGTATATCATTGAGTGTAATACCAGGATGGGACCTTTGTAACAGGGGAAGGGGGGGGGGGAATAAGAAGAGATTATGGGGAAGGGGAAGGACTATGGAAAAAAAACAAAAACAAATAAGACAAAAATAAAAAACATAAACCGACAAATAAACAAACAACACACGAAAATCAAGGTAAACATAAAAATAAAAATAAAATAAAAATAAAATGTACTATTTATTCATACATTCACTCTTTCTATATATATATCTATCTATATATATATATATATATATATATCTTTCGTATATATATACATATATATATATATATATACATATCTTTCGTATATATATATATATATATATATATATCTTTCGTATATATATATATATATATATATATATATATATATATCTTTCGTATATATATATATATATATATATATATATATATATATATATATATCTTTCGTATTGAGTGTAATACAACCTGTTACAAAGTTCCAACAAATAATCGATAAAATAATTAATGGCAAGAAGTTAAAGAGTATTTTCGTGTCCATCGATAATGTCATAGTCTGCGAACACATTCACTCTGATCATGACCGCAGTCTTAAACGACTGATGCCAATGAACATATCACGTTGAACTACATGAAATTAAGCAACTCTTATACCAGCAGACCTGAAATGGCAGTATCCATTACAACATTTACCAATTCCTGAGAATAAGCCTTGTCTACGATAGACAATCATTTTGTTTGGCTAGTTACTGGCGTAGATTCTTTTTTTTTCTAAAAAAATGATTCAACATTTGATTCAACATTTGATTCAACATTTGATTCAACATTTAATTCAACATTTAATTCAACATTTAATTCAACATTTAATTCAACATTTGATTCAACATTTGATTCAACATTTGATTCAATATTTCATTCAATATTTCATTCAATATATTGGTTCAAGATTTTCTAAAAAAATGATTCAACATTTGATTCAACATTTGATTCAACATTTGATTCAACATTTAATTCAACATTTAATTCAACATTTGATTCAACATTTAATTCAACATTTGATTCAACATTTGATTCAACATTTGATTCAATATTTGATTCAATATATTGGTTCAAGATTTTCTAAAAAAATGATTCAACATTTGATTCAATATATTGGTTCAAGATTTTCTAAAAAAATGATTCAACATTTGATTCAATATATTGGTTCAAGATTTTCTAAAAAAATGATTCAACATTTAATTCAATATATTGGTTCAAGATTTTCTAAAAAAATGATTCAACATTTAATTCAATATATTGGTTCAAGATTTTCTAAAAAAATGATTCAACATTTGATTCAACATTTGATTCAACATTTGATTTAACATTTAATTCAACATTTAATTCAACATTTGATTCAACATTTAATTCAACATTTGATTCAACATTTAATTCAACATTTGATTCAACATTTGATTCAATATTTGATTCAACATTTGATTCAATATATTGGTTCAAGATTTTCTAAAAAAATGATTCAACTTTTTATTCAATATATTGGTTCAAGATTAACGTAGGGCGACGGCACTCTCTGCCCAAATTAATGTCGTCGAAATGATCTCAACTGACTAGGATATACATTCGGCTTATGGAGACTGATGAAGTTTCACAAGAAAAAGATTTTTACTTTTTAAATAATTATGACCTAAAAGACAGTCTATTGATTGCGCCTTGCTGTTGTGAATTCAGAATAGTGGCACGCTGACTCAGAGTCGAATGTTTTTTTCTGGAGTGCCGAGCAATATATTTGTCAAATGGAATAAAAAGATATTTGGAAAATAATAATTATAATATATTGCCCAAAAAGAAAAGAAGATAGTAAGTTAATAGATAGAAACACACGGTATTGGGAAAACCAAGAATAAAAGAAGAATATAGAAATACGCAGCAAAAGAATGAGATATTGGGTAACTATAACGAATAAGAAGCATAAGTATAATTCGAGAATATAGAAAACATAAGAACATAATGGGCACAGAGAAAGAAGAATATTTATGGCCAATCGAAAGAGATAAAAAAAACATTGGGTAAATAAAACATGCAAGAAGAAGAAAAAGAAGACGAGTTTGGGCAAATAGAACAATGAAGAAGACAAGTACGAAAGAGAAGACATTGGTCAAATAGAACGAAGAATAAGAAAAATACGAAGTAGAAGAAAAAGAAGAAGAAGAAGAAACGAACAAGACATTGTTCAAATAGAACAAGGAGAAGAAGAAAGAAATACGACGATAAAGACATTAGGCAAATAGAACGAAGAAGAAGAAAAATACGAAGTAGAAGAAGAAGAAGAAGAAGAAGAAGAAGAAGAAGAAACGAATAAGAAGACATTGGGCAAATAGAACAAAGAAATAGAAGAAAATACAAAGTAGAAGACATTGGGTAAATAGAACGAAGGCAGAAATGAAAATGAAGAAGACTTTGGGCAAACAGAACGAAGAAGAAGAAGAAGAAGACACATACGAAAAAAAAGACATTAGGCAAATAAAACGAAGAATAGGAGGAATAATAAAAAGAGCAAGACATTCATCAAATAGACGAGAAGAAGAAAATACGAAGAATAAGACATTGGGCAAATAGAACGAAGGGGAAGAAGAAAATACGAAGAAGAAGAAGAAGATGAAGAAAAACGAATAATAAGACATTGGGAAAATAGAACGAAGAGAAAGGAAATAAGATAAAGAAGACATTAGGTAAATAGAACGAAGAAAAGAAGAAAATACGAAGACGACATTAAGCACATAGAACGAAAAAGAAAAAGAAAGAAAATACGAAGAAAAAGACATTGGGCAAGTAGAACGAAGAAAAAGAAGGAAATAAGATAATGAAGACATTGGGCAAATAGAACGAATAAGAAGGAAATACGAAGAATAAGACATTGGGCAAATAGAACGAAGAAGAAAAAGAAGAAGAAAGTTCGAAGAAGGAGACATTGGGCAAATAGAACGAAGAAGAAAAAGAAGAAGAAAGTTCGAAGAATGAGACATTGGGCAAATAGAACGAAGAAGAAAAAGAAGAAGAAAGTTCGAAGAAGGATACATTGGGCAAATAGAACGAAGAAGAAAAAGAAGAAGAAAGTTCGAAGAAGGAGACATTGGGCAAATAGAACGAAGAAGAAAAAGAAGAAAGTTCGAAGAAGGAGACATTGGGCAAATAAAACGAAGAAGAAAAAGAAGAAGAAAGTTCGAAGAAGGAGACATTGGGCAAATAAAACGAAGAAGAAAAAGAAGAAGAAAGTTCGAAGAAGGAGACATTGGGCAAATAGAACGAAGAAGAAAAAGAAGAAGAAAGTTCGAAGAAGGAGACATTGGGCAAATAGAACGAAGAAGAAAAAGAAGAAAGTTCGAAGAAGCAGACATTGGGCAAATAGAACGAAGAAGAAAGTTCGAAGAAGCAGACATTGGGCAAATAGAACGAAGAAGAAAAAGAAGAAGAAAGTTCGAAGAAGGAGACATTGGGCAAATAAAACGAAGAAGAAAAAGAAGAAGAAAGTTCGAAGAAGGAGACATTGGGCAAATAGAACGAAGAAGAAAAAGAAGAAGAAAGTTCGAAGAAGGAGACATTGGGCAAATAGAACGAAGAAGAAAAAGAAGAAAGTTCGAAGAAGCAGACATTGGGCAAATAGAACGAAGAAGAAAGTTCGAAGAAGCAGACATTGGGCAAATAGAACGAAGAAGAAAAAGAAGAAGAAAGTTCGAAGAAGGAGACATTGGGCAAATAAAACGAAGAAGAAAAAGAAGAAGAATGTTCGAAGAAGGAGACATTGGGCAAATAAAACGAAGAAGAAAAAGAAGAAGAAAGTTCGAAGAAGGAGACATTGGGCAAATAGAACGAAGAAGAAAAAGAAGAAGAAAGTTCGAAGAATGAGACATTGGGCAAATAGAACGAAGAAGAAAAAGAAGAAGAAAGTTCGAAGAAGGAGACATTGGGCAAATAGAACGAAGACGAAGAAGAAGAAAATACTAAGAAGGGGACAGTGGGTAAATAAAACGAAGAAAAATACATTGGCCATATAGAACGAAGAAGGAGTATAAAGAGAAGAATACGAAGATGTGTTGTAAATGTTTAGGGACGACGAATAAATTCTAAATAATTACTAATTAGTGATTTACTTCATGGATTATTTCAGTTAAACTTCGTTTTTGATCAACATCAAAAGTTATGAACAAAGTTACGTCAAGAAACAAAATGTGTAAATTAATTATTTTCGTCACAAACATCAATTGGTAATTAAGACGTTTCGTATAACTTTTGAGTCATTATGCATTCTACGTTTTTGTTATTTCTTACAGCGCATTTTTGACATTGTCAGTTTGTTTCTCTCGTTTCAGATAGAAATAGCATCTCTATTGCTGAAACATGGATTGAATAGAGAGCAACTTATTTAGAATACGTCCAAACATCTCCGCAGGAAGATATGCCCATCGGTCGGTGTGTCACACTTAAGTTGGAAATGGTTTTTCATTGGTCTCTCAACCGTAACAGAAATAGCAGTTACGTGATTATGTCACGCTTCAGTTACAAATATAATGTTTATACTAGTCTACACCGTCACGACAAATGACAGAAATGAATGTTGTTACTTTCATAATTATTTTTAGGATTATTATTTGTACTCACTAGGAATTATCACGCAGGTCAGTGTCAGTGATTGCTCACCGACAACAACCAGTGGTGTTCCCTGGAGTCCGAGTTACAACAAGCCTCTCCTAGATTCCTAGTACTCTGTACTTTTGTTTTATAACCACCGCAAATGTCCTTACGGTATTGCAACAGTTGTTTACCATCTATTTCTCGCTGGTAAAGACCCTTGGCCTTCTCTGGGGTTTGGGTTGCAATAAGTCTTCCCAAGGTCGCAGCACTTTCTGCACTCTTCCAACTGGCGTCTGGTCTGATTTGCCCCTTCTCGATTTTCTCATTCTCCTTGATCCTCTAAAAATATATTGTGTGGTGTCAGCCTTGGCTGGCGCCTTTTAGAGGATCAACAGTTAATATATTTTGCAATTTTTGTTCATGCGGTGGTGTTTTCCCTGTGGT
>OY744542.1:61845519-61873019 GCA_963556195.1 Sepiola atlantica
GTACCTATTTTGATATCTACACATTTATTTCTCTCCATCACCCGTCTTTTCTATATACACTAAAACTATAAAACATAGTAAGCCATATAGCTGTACATAAGATATGAAAACAGAGAATATATACATATGTATATATATATATATAAATATGTATATATATATAAATATATATGTAAATATATATATATATATAAATATATATGTAAATATATATATATATATAGGGTGATTCATAAGTCACTTAGCTATTTACTTTTGAAATTCTAAAGTTAAAACATACGTTAATACAAAACAGAAAGTTTATTCAACAAATTCATTTATGGAAGTTTAAAATTATCGCAAATTATCAAAATTTCCACCTTCGTTCTGCATGCATAGCTCCATTCTTTTTTGCAAGGAATTTACGACTCTTTGTAGCATATTTGATTGATTATGAAATAAATATATATAGAAACAAATATATAAACGAACAAATTTAAAATAACAAATAGCAGTAATTAGAGAGTATTGATTTACTCCTCTCCAGGAGTTAGGCACAAGGCCAGTTTTTATCCTACTCCTACAAGTAAGATGTGACCCAAGGTCGGGTCGGGAAAGTAGGGTCTGAAAAGCCAGCAACCGAGAGGTGAGCACTCTGCGTAAGATAACAATTATCAAAAGTTCATAGTATGTGTGTGTTTCATATGATAATCATTTTAAATAGCTAAGTGAAGTGACTTATGAATCACCCTGTATATATATATATATATATATATATATATATATATATATATATATATATATATATATATATATATATATATATATATATATCAAGAGGGCGCTCTTTTAAAGAAGCATTGTTTATACGCATTAATAAACGAAACATCAACCATTCCTGTTATGAGGTGGGTGAAGGTGTATTGAATTGCTGTTGAAATAATTTAAAAGAGTGGCCACTTGATAGATACGCCAATTTATTTCATTTGGCCTGACGACGACCGATGTCGGTCGAAAACGTTCACACAAAATACGGAGATTTTTTTACACTCCTTGGATTATAACATCAAATCCGTCGTACGAAGACTCAATAAAACGTATCAAAACCTGAATAAGCAGAATTTGGCACACCTGTTTAATCAAACATGCATATATATATATATATATATATATATATATATATATAAATATATAAATATTTGCTATTCTTTATTATCTATGTACGTATACGTTTTATCCTGAATAATCGGGACTCATCAGCATGGAGATATGACTATTCACGACCGGTCATGCGATTCGAAACACCGGATTACGAGTATTTTGCAACTCAAATCCGACGTCTTAGCCACTCGGCCCATTTTGAATAGCGAATAAACTGCGATAATTTTAACACTTAATCGGCGGCTTAACGTCTGAGAGCGTTCTACTTTTTTTAATGAAAGGAACGATGCATTTAAAGCTAGTGACGTCATGCTGTTTTAATACTACACTTACAGTGCTCTACTGTTTCGTTGAGCGACAAATAATAATAAATATTTGTTATTGTTTATTATCTATGTACGTATACGTTTCGTCCTTAATAATCGGGACTCATCAGCATAGAGATATGACTATTCAGTACATGTCATGCGATTCGAAACCTCGGATTACGAGTATTTTGCAACTCAAATCCGACGCCTTAACCACTTGGCTAATTTTGAATAGCGAATAAACTGTGATAATTTTAACACTTTATCGGCGGCATATATATACATATATATATATATATATATATATATATATATATATATATATATATATATATATATATATATATGAATATTTGTATGATATTTATAAACATTGCATCGCAACGCTCTAGTTATTTCCATTAATGCAACTCTTGCACAGCGAATATATTTTTTGCAGTCGGTTGCATTCATATAAATGTCTGAAAACAATTAACATTGACTGATGTGTTTGGTAGCGATTCGGTGAAAAATCTATGGAAATAAGATACATGTATAAAGAATAATGAAGCTGAGAATCCGTCCAATCGACAATATTCAATCAATTAGTTATCGATATGCAAAAATATATAAATAATAATACTATCCATCTTATAGTCAGTCTTTCATCAACCCTTCATCGGTATGCGAAAATACGTGAACAGTATTTCTAGCCGCACCGATTCGATAGCTAGTCTTCCATTAACCCTTCATCGATATCGCAAAACACGTGAAGAATAATATTACTTGCCTGTGTCATATCGCCAGTTATTTCTCCAGTTATTATCGGTATGGTGAATTAAATGAATACTACTACCAACAACCGGTGTAGCTCCAGCTTTTCATCCATCCGCCATGAAAAGAAAGAGTATTTATTTACACGCGAAAAACCTGACTATTTAAATAGGTGGGGTATAAAAAACATTAAAGAAATTATTTAACCTTATGACTTTCTGATGACTTTAAATGACCTCGAGGTCAATTTTAAGTTTATGACACAGCTGAATCCGTTATGCATATGAAAACTGTTATGATAATGGGACTTGTGATTTAAAGAGACGAAAAAATACACATAAGCTTATAAATAAATATACTAGCAAGGGCACACCGCATTACCCGGGAAAATTAACTTTGAAATGTGCTATCCGTTCCTGGGTAGCAGCTTTAAAACGTTGGCCCATGTGTTGCACAATACTAAGCAGTGCTGACCCTACCTACTCCTCATCTGAAGGCTTAATTTCAGTAGTCCCCTAGTCGCCTTCTTAGTTTTATTTTGTGTTGTAGAATGAAAAAGCGTCGTGAATTGTAAGAGGATAGTGTTGTCCTGTAGGCCTGGTTTGGTAGCAAGAAAAATGGGTTACCCTGGTTTGGTTACAAGGTCAACACTTTTTCATTACAATTTAAATCAATTTCATTCATACAGTTTCATACATATTTCGGAAATATGTATAAAATAAATGCAACCAACACACCGTCCTATCGACAGTCATCCAACTGCAGCAATAGCTAGATGTATAACGGTAGTTAGAATGGGAAAGTTTCCACATTCAAAATAGAGTAAGAGAATGAAAATTCCCATTAGAAGTTAAGAGCAGCGCTTAAACTACGTGTACAAGAAGTTCGATATTTTACTTTAGCCGATGATCCTCTTTGGTTTGGCCGCCAATCAAATAGCATTGTCTTTATGCAGTCCAGCCGATTCGTGGTGAACGAGTGATTCAGTATGAGACTTCTAGATGTCTGGTTATTCTGTTTACAGGATACGTGTGTTTTTGGTGAATTGCTAATACAATTTGAGAGTAGTATTTTATTTTTCGTGGCGCGAGTTACCAAATTTTACTGCAAAAAAAAACGATTTCAAATTGAGATAAATCTTTTTTTTAAATTTTATTCGGAACAAACCCATCGTTTGTTTTCATATTACAGACTCGACTGAGCGCCAACCCCTTGTTGCTCCTTGTAAAACATTCTAGCAAAACTTGTCTAGCTACATCCACTGTAAATAATGTTCCTTTTATTTCATGTGTACCAGGAGTGTGGTCAATCCGTGAAGACAAATATATTAAAAAAATCTGGTGTCAAACCACAGTGGTTAATCTTTTTCAACGTCCAATTCTTTGTACTTCAGTCTCCTCTTTCAGCCTCACTCTGCTCTCCCTACCGCTCTCCAGCTCAATGAAAAGAGTACGGTTTATATACTACTTTTTGCCCCACCTATGCAAATTGACTGTCAACCAGAGCCATCTAGCTTTCAAATTCTCCAAACAGCCAATTTGCAAAGGGGGACAACTCAAACCACACTTTCTGGATCCATTCCTGGCTGGGGTAACTTTGCTTACAACAAGGAGCTAAAAGGAACTTCCCATGAGCAGAGTTGTTTCAAAAGAACTACCCGTCTGTGGAACGAATACGACAAGGCTACTTTCTCAGTCGTTTTCATGGTCAATGTAAAATTCTTTTTGAGCCGTCCTCTTAAGCAATCAATTTCTGACCGGAAATCGTCTAATATTCTCAAAGTTCTTGTCTCACCATCTACGAACAAACACATGAACTCTTACTCTCGAGTGGCATCTGTGTTCTGATAAAAGGGGACTTGTAAGTAAACAAATAATTTTGCAGAGAAAAACGTACAGACAGACACACACATAGTATTATTGTTATGGTGCCGTACCTACCTCCGGAGAACTAATGGACTCGTCCACCTTATAAATACGGGAAGCACGTGACACTTGTTCTCTTCTTCCCAGGCACACCGGTATCTCTTTCTTTCTATTATATAATATATGCCTTTGTTCATTTAAACCATGTGTTCCTGTGTCATTCATTCGGCCTTACCCAGGTCCACAACAAATATTATCATAATTTACTAACTAGGAGTTCTCACACAGGTTATCAGTGATTGCTCACCGACAACCGGTGGTATTCCATGGAGTCTGAGTGACAACAAGTCTCCCCAGATTTCCAGTATTCTCCACCTCTTTTCGATAGCCACCGCAAATAAACTTGCAGTATCACAACAGCCGTTTACCATTGATTTCTCGCCGGTAAGGACCATTGGTTTTCTCTGGGATTTGGGTGGCAATAAGCCTCACCAAGGTCCTAGCAGTCTCTGCACGTCCAGTGGAGGTCTGGTTTGTGCTGTCCTTCCTCGGTTTTCTCATCCTCCTTGACCCTATGCAAATATGTTGTGTGGGGTCAGCCTAAACTGGTACCGTTTTTTTTTTAATTTAAAACCTTTTTAAAATATTTTTAATTAATTTTTTTGGGGGGGGGCTGATTTTTTTTATTTATTTAATTAATATTATTATTATTATTATTATTTGTTTGTTATGCCTCCTTGGTCATCTCCCCTTTAACTATCTGCTCAATTCAACTGTTTAAAAAAATTAAACTCTTAGTACAATATCGATATCCAAATCAAATTCTGTTAAATATTTCATTTGATAACTCCCAAAAGTGCCCCCTCACTTTATCCCTCCTCCCACTTTCTCTGAATTCATCCAACCTCATCTTAAACTGATCCACGCTATTGCTGTTCTTAATCCGATCTGGCAACATAGGCGGAGTTATCAGCGTATTCTATAGAAGTGTGCATATCTGACTGAGATAAACACTCCAAGAAAGCATTTCTAAAAACGCCTATAGCACGTTTTATCGTTATCAAAGTTTTTTGTTAAGGTTCTCGTTTTTTCCCCTCTTCAGTTCCCCCAAAACAAGGCACAATTCCCACTGAGATATAATGTCTACTCTGAGTTAGAGGCCAGACTTTACCCCTCAGATCGGTGACGTTCGGGAAACCATAATCAATGGATAAAGACGCCATTAAAGTTGCTGTGGAGACCAATCCAAAGTTAACCAGCGGAGAATTAGCTCAACAATTCAATACAATCCATACCACAATTATTTCATGCCTTCACGAGTTGGGAAAACTTTCAAAACTTGGAGGGTTTTTTACTCCGCCTAATAAACCGGTATTGTCCGGGCCTTTGGGTCTGGATTTACGCCGGTCTATTGGGGGTTGCCGGTCCTGTGCAGTTCTAAGAGGTGCACCCTCCCAGGCTTTGCCTCCCCTCTTTGGGGAGGAGTAAGTTTATTGCTTATTGTCTGAGGCGCCTCTACCGGGGAATGCCGACGGAGCTGCCAAGGCAATTTTTAAATGGCCAGAATGCCCACCTCTCGAGCGCTGGCTTATCTAATCCCACTTTCCCGACCTTGTGTCACATCTTACCTTGTGGGAGGTAGATAAATAATTTGGACACTTGGTTCCCCACAATTTAACTGACGCTCAACGATATCAAAAATTGACTGTTTGCACGTCTTTGCTTTCCAGTAATCATTGAAAACCATTTTTGCAAATAATTGTGGCTGGAGATGAAAAATGGTGTCTTTACAAGAATACGCAACGAAACCAAACTCCACAGCCTGTTCCAAGGACTACACCCAAAGAAGTTTATGCTCTCTTGATGGTGTGACGTGAGAGGACTAATTCATTATGAGTTACTAGAGCCTAATCAAACAATCACAGCAGTCAAATATTGTTCGCAGCTGGATGATCTAAGAATTGCTCTATAAAAAAACGACCAGCATTACGCCATAGAAAGAGTGTAGTGCTTCAGCATGATAACACGAAACTTAACAGCACAACTCACTCAAGAAAAGTTCATGAGTTTCAATTGGGAAGTTTTGCTTCATCCGTCTTATTCACCTGACATTGCTCCATCGGACTACCATCTTTTCCGGTCGTTGCAGCATCACTTAAACAATTACATTTATGAAAATGACGACATACTCAAAAATGACGTAAATTTGTTTTTCTCTAAAAGATCAGATAATTTTTTTGTAGAAGGCATCAAGAAGCTAGTTGATCGTTGGAGAGAAGTCATAGAAAATTGGGGGAATTATTGTAAATGTTAAAAATGCATTATTGTGAATGTTTCAGATTAAATAAATGTGTTGGACAAAAACGACATTACTTACTTTCCATCCTGATATAAACTCGTTTATTTTTCAATTTGTTGTAAGAAATTAAAATTGTTTAATGTTATTTGTTAAGCGAACGAAACATAATTAATTAGTAAAGTAGTTTATTTTGGTTACCAGATAATAGTCATGAATGTTATATTTTTATGTTTTAGTGTTTGGTTTAAATATTTGTGTGAAATGAACGGCGCATCGATAATTTGTTTTCTAATATTTTGTTTAGCGGGTGTTATTTCGGAGTTGTTGTCACTGTAGGGATGTTTTAATTCCTATTTATATTGGGTGTTTCTTTTTGTTTGTTGTTTCGATTTGAAAGATCGAATGTCCTCAAATGGAGTTTTGCTGAAACATAACACCCATCATTGCCAAAGTTGAGTTCAAAATAGACTTCGAAATAAAATGATAGATGACACCTGCCATTTCTTAGAACCCTTTTCTCACAGAAGATACGTCGCTAGTCACACTCTACTCGTAAGTTCAATAGAAATTGATTGACTGAATTTCAATATTTGGTTCTCCATTGTAAAACATTCACGTAATTGCAATCTGTGGAACACATTACCGCGAGACTGCCTCTCTGCATGTTGCAAATTGTCCGTCTGCAAATCCAATGTCAACAGATCCATGTCATAAACCGTCACTATAAGTCAGGAGCGGGAAACCTTTTCAGAGTGAGGGCCAGATGAGACTTTTGGAAGGAGATCGCGGGCCGGAGTGAAAAACGAAATCTCAGAGTTACTATATTTTGTTTACATGAATAAATTGTACAAAAATTGCATTGAACACTCTACAAATCTGATATTTTTTCTCAAGTGACTTCTATATGTGATGTTATAAAATGCGCCGACGAAGAGCCAGTTTTGAAATCATAAAAAATAATGACAGGGGGGGGGGGTAAGTAGCAAGTTGATCCAGCATTCGTTTTGACAAATCTCACATAAGTTCTCTGTTTTATGCCCTTTCCTCGTCTCTCGTTTTCTCTTTGTTTCTCTCTTTCTTTTTTTCTATTTTAATCTCATGCCAAGGATTTGAAATTAATAGTTAAAGAAAAATGAAATATACATACATAATCGCCAGCTGATATTTATACATTTTTATCCCACTGTAAATCTTAATTGAAACTTACTTTTACGTCTATGTCACAAAATGATATAGGTTTTACTGGAAGGCCCGCGGGCCGGATTGACATAATAAAGCATAGCAGGGTCGCGGGTCGGACGCTAAGCCTTCGCGGGCCGGATGTGGCCCGCGCGCCGGAGGTTGCTCGCCCCTGCTATAAGTAACCAAAATTAATTTATTTTGCTGAAGCTTCCTGACTTCTCTGATGAGAATCTTTCGACTAGCAATCATTCTCATAAGAACTTTTTGTTCGCCTTTGATAACTGGTTGTAATCTATTTTTATGTCGAACTCGGGAATCTGTAATAAATTTCGAACGGAACCCTATATTAATTTCATGAGTGTTGTTCTTGTTCTGTCAGTGATGACATAGTTGACATCCTAAGTACTTCTTAATTGTATTCTTAGTATCGCCCGCATTGAGGATTGAACCTTCAAAAAACTCAAGAAGATTGTCACTTCGAAAGTATTACATTACCCCTCAGTTTAAGCCTTTGCACAACATTGCAGATAATTCTAGTTGCAGATTTTAAGAGGCTAAAACCGATTTACGTTTTAGTAAAATTGTTGTTTTTTTTTAACTCAACATGGCTGTCGTATGTGGCGTCAATGTGTCGTCAGCACTTAGCGGACGGTGAAATTTTGAAAAATGTCCCTCAGCCGAAAATAAATCAGTGTTTTTATTATTATATTTTTTTTTTTACAATAAAAATCAGAAAACAAATTCCTATTCGCCAGCTAGGGGTAATTTTTATAGATTACACCGCTCACAAAGTAAGAAAAGTATGAGACGACAATGCGTGTGTATGTGAGTGAGCGTGTACCTCTCGACTTTGATAATCACACAGTGAATTATGAGTTTTGATTTACTACAGACTCTTATATTTGTTTGAATGTAAGGAAAATAAGTAATATATGAATAAGTGGGGATTGGATGTGATCTATAATTGTAGGAATTAACTCTATATTAATTAAACTAATATATAATTAGGGATTGAATGCAAATTTAACATGATTTATTAAATGCAATGTCAAGTTGTAAGTAAATAAGTATGCAACGATTCTGAACGTCATTGATAGTGACCGTTTGCATTTGAAACAAATATAGCAATTCCATTGGCTGATTTCCTTATGTTGCTAACCAATGAAAATTACTATATGTATACAAAAGAATATAATAATTCAGATTTAGTATGTAATCGATGAAATCGATTGGAATTTCTATAGTGAATTTTAATAAACAGAGACAGAACATAGTTGGCTACTCAAACTCAAATACTGATTTTGTAGAACGAAAGATATCGATCACGAAAGTTGAGAAATGTAACGTATTCTTGTTATTATATAGGGTATTATTACACATGCGGTTTACTTTAATTTGTGTCCCGTTCATAGAACGTACACAGTCATGTTTTCGACTGACACCAGCTAAACACATACGCAGACGGAATGCTTTTTCTTAATGTATATGAATGGATTATTGGTGCAATATAAATAGTTAAACCTACAGAAAGCGATAGGTAGATATGAAGCAAGGGTGCTATAATGTACTGCTATATCATGCATCTATTTTTTTTTAATGCCAAACGAAAACGCGTTTATATTCGGCAGAAACAGATACTCATGAATATGGTCGGTTGCGTGTGTGTGTCTGGGTCAGGTTCAGCGTTCGTGGATAATGCTACAGAGGTATTCTTAAAATAAATCTCGTCTATAAATTGCTGTAGCCCAAGAAAGAAATCCGGACGAAAAGAAAAGAAGAGAAAAGATTATTTTGATAACCTTAGTGAAAGAAGTAAACAAGAAGCGAAAATAAATTTAGACTCTTGTAACTTCCGTTTTTTTGAGGCAGCTTTAAATGAACCCCCAGAGGGTTGTGATGGAATTAGTTTCGTATTTATGCAGTCTTTTTTTTTTTTCATGTATCTTTTTTGAAACGTTCTCTCTTCTTTATTTTTAATGCATCTTTTTAACATCAACTTTATCTTAAATACCTTTTTGAGTCTGGTCAAAACAAGTTTTCCCGGTTGGTTCTGTTGTGGATATAGTTCTTTTTATTTGTTGTGCGTCTGCATGCAAATATCCTTACACTTCAGGGCGATCATTTACTAATTACTTACGGTTATGTTTGGTGGTAATAACATCTATCCTACTACAGGAAAGGGAGGAAGCGGTGGTTAAGTAGTTAACGACGCGGACTAACAAACTGGGTGTGCCGTGTTCGAATCCAGGTCGTACCTGATGTATTTCTAGAAAGAATTATAACTAGAAAGATATCAGAGAAACCAAGGAATAGAATCATCTGATTCATTCGTAATTGAATAACGAAGGTTAAAAGGAGTGTATTATGTAAATGAGGAAGCCCGTCTAGTGTCTAAACGACGTTTATTAACGGTATATAAGGCCGTTGAAATCTATGAATTTAAGTAAGATTCTTGCCACGTTTACACTTCTAATCGCAGCCTCGTCTTGAAATTTCGTTCTTCTCTGATCTAATAAGGTTATTTAATGTTATCTAATGTAAATTTAATTAATTAATAATAGTTTCCTAATTCTACAGGTATACAAATATTATGAACGCTGACTCGAAAAGCTTAATTAATAAAATGTTACTTACTCGACGACCCCCTTCCCCCTCCCCTCTGTTTACAAAAATTCCCCAGGACGGACAGACAGACAGACAGACAGACAGACAGACAGACAGAGAAGGTGCTCGTTATATTATAAGGTAATGATAGAAAAGTAAGCGCACTAGAAAGTGTATACTTCTCTCGCAAAACTTTCTGAGCAGCCCCGCCGGAATTCTACTTAGGTGATTGGCGTTAAACAAACTTCTTTACAAATAGAGTAGGTAAAGCCTAGGTAGGTGAACCTCTTACGACTGCACACAACCCTAGCTCAGCCTAACAGAACAGGTTTTTAGGACTTACTCTCGACTGCTATTAATTACCAACATTAATTTTAGCGCTTAATGAGGTTGCGTTTTGTATGTGTCTTTTCGGGCTCTTCAATCTATTTCAAGTTACTGAATGCCGGAGCACAGTAGCTATAGTAAACGACCCACTGATTGATAAGGTTAGTGTTAGGACTACGGTCAGGGTTAGGGTTAGGGCTATGGTTAGGGTTAGGGTTAGGGTTAGGGTTAGGGTTATAGTAAACGATCCATTGATTGATAAGGTTGGTGTTAGGACTACGGTCAGGGTTAGGGTTAGGGCTATGGTTAGGGTTAGGGTTAGGGTTAGGGTTAGGGTTATAGTAAACGATCCATTGATTGATAAGGTTGGTGTTAGGACTACGGTCAGGGTTAGGGTTAGGGCTATGGTTAGGGTTAGGGTTAGGGTTAGGGTTATAGTAAACGATCCATTGATTGATAAGGTTGGTGTTAGGACTACGGTCAGGGTTAGGGTTAGGGCTATGGTTAGGGTTAGGGTTAGGGTTAGGGTTATAGTAAACGATCCATTGATTGATAAGGTTGGTGTTAGGACTACGGTCAGGGTTAGGGTTAGGGCTATGGTTAGGGTTAGGGTTAGGGTTAGGGTTAGGGTTATAGTAAACGATCCATTGATTGATAAGGTTGGTGTTAGGACTACGGTCAGGGTTAGGGTTAGGGCTATGGTTAGGGTTAGGGTTAGGGTTAGGGTTATAGTAAACGATCCATTGATTGATAAGGTTGGTGTTAGGACTACGGTCAGGGTTAGGGTTAGGGCTATGGTTAGGGTTAGGGTTAGGGTTAGGGTTATAGTAAACGATCCATTGATTGATAAGGTTAGTGTTAGGACTACGGTCAGGGTTAGGGTTAGGGCTATGGTTAGGGTTAGGGTTATAGTAAACGATCCATTCATTGACTAGGTGTATCTGTTTACTGTATATCAATCATGTTTACTTTATTTAATAGTAGAAAATACCAGGCTACTGCAAAGGAAAGTGGGTTCCTTCTAATAGGCTCGAGAACGTTTCACACTTGTAAGAATCCTATATTACTACAAAAACCAATCATTCGTTTATGCATGGAGTATTGTTCTCACATCTAAAATGGTGAACCAAGCGCGTGTCTCTCTTTCTTAGACAATGTCAAAAATAGAGCCTCGAATCTAATAATTCCTACACTGTCTACACATCTCCAGCCCTGTCGCTTCGCTGAAATGGTGTTTGTCTGTGCTTGTTTTGCAAGTACTTCCATTGAATATGTACCACCGAACTTGCTGCACTTGTGCACACTCGACGGAAATGCCCAGACCAACCTGATAATCAGCAAAATCCCACCTCTTCACTGTAGATAGCCCCAGATGCCGGAAAACCTTCTACTCGAATACCTAATTATATCGAACTGTTTCCCTGACTATTCCAAAATGCAAAAAATTAAACGTAATGTGCATTAACATCTTGCTGCACAACTCCGAACTAAGAGTGCACCTATAAAGCTTACCCCTAAGAAACAAGCCCTTCTACGGCTTAGTGGCGATGTGCCTTGTTTTGGGTAAAAAAAACGTGTTTTTTTTAAATGCCCAAGAACAACACGAAGTTTGAATAGACGTTTGTTTTAGAAAATATATCAAATCAATTCTATAAAAGTCTGTGTCCGCAAGTTGATGTTTATACTGATGGATAACCTCTTATTAAGGCGGGTGGAGTACTAGAGGATAAGGGTAAAAAAGAATAGCTGGTTAGGCGATAATCGCCGTCATAGGAGGATTGGAAACAGTGGCGTGGATAGGCATAAAATAACTTGTTTTTACAAGAGAACGGCTCGACAAGTATTTGTTTACATAAGACTGTATTATTGCTATACTGTAGTCGGTTGGGAAGCACACTTGTCGTCTATTGTTCCATAGATGAGATGTTCTACGAAACAAACTTTGTTCATGGAAGTTCCGTTAGTTTTTTTTGTTTTTTTTTGGTTTTTTTTGTAAAGAGAAGGAAAACTTATGTGGTGTGATTGTAGCCAGCTGAACTATTGATGTGAACCTCTCACAGACTAATGGTACACAGAATTTGGGCTCAGTCGAGAATCTACCATATTTCAATATATAAAAACTGGTCGTGTAGTGAGGCTATCAGCGGTAGGTATAAAAAGTGTGAACGGTTACCGTTGTAAATTTTGTTCATACACATGCGTCTTTAATTAATTATAATTTGTTAAGCAGATTGGTTTGTCCCTTCACGATGCAATGGCAGCTGTCAATTGTGAGGCGGCCGTTGTGAGGTAGATACCGGCACGGGTTAACAACTTAGCGATATCGAGTCATGTCGGATCCGTAACACCACTTCAACGGGTGGTGTTGTCAACCGTTATAGAGTTTCTACTTTGCGTTCATTATTCTGTAAAAAATAAACACGGAAAGCAAACCCTCGTTACATGTTAATCCATACGAAATATGGGTGCTTGTATAATAAAAAGCGTAAAAAAAGTGTTTTTGTCTTTTAGTGTTGGAGAGATAAATAAGGGGCAGGTAACTCTTCACAACAGCTCTAGCTTTCGAACAATATTTTTCTAACCTAACCCTAAACCCTAACCCTAACCCTAACCCTAACACTAACCCTAACCCTAACCCTAACCCTAAACCCTAACTCTAACCCTAACCCTAAACCCTAACCCTACCCCTAACCCTAACCCTAACCCTTTTATGTCTAATCGACGTTCTCCTTGCACAGTAGCCACATGTGCAACGCCAATTAAAGCCATCAGTTTTGATTACTGGAAAATCTTGCTTAAAATTCGTGGTAAGAGTTACCTGCCCCTAATTTATCTCTCCAACACTAAAAGACAAAATAAACTTTTTTTCGGCTTTTTATCATACAAGCACCGAAATATGTTTCAGATTTCTATTTAGATAAATGTTGATAACCGTATAATTTGGTTTATACGGACTACTGTTCTGAACTTTAAGCCGTGACGCACCAATTAGTTATAAGTTACAGTGTGCTAGAGGTTACAGGTTCAATCCTACTATTGAAGAAAAAATTAAAGATTACTTAAGACTTCTACCTGTTCATGGCTGAAGGAACGAGAACAAACTACCCATGTTAATTAATATAAAACGGTCTCTGTTCGAAATTCCTTAAAGACTTCCAAGTTTGAAATAAACATTCCTGAGTTCGACAAACGCAGTATAGGAAGGTAGGATTTTTTTTTTAATTTGTTTTTTTTATTTACCTCCTCGCCAGGAGGTTAGGCACAAGGCCAGTTTTATCTTACTCCCACAAGGTAAGATGTGACCCAAGGTCCGGTCGGGAAAGTGGGGCTTGAAAAGCTAGAGCCCAAGAATGTGAGCACTCTGGCCATTAAAAATTGCTTGGCCAGCCCCGTCTCAGGCAGTAAGCAATAAACTTAGTGCTCCCAAAAGAGGGGAGGCAAAGCCTGGGAGGGTGGACATCTTAGAACTGTACAGGACCGTCCCATAGACCGGCGTAAATCAAGCCACGAAGGCCAAGACGATACCAGTCTATGGAGTTCAGTATTCATCGGAACAGATACTACCGGATGTTACATCGGCCGAAACGTTGTGAGAATAACATCGAAGATGAATACAGTTGTCAAAATAGTCCAAAGAATGCATACGAATTACGCTTACGGGTGGTTTTTGCGTTGGTATTTGCTCACCGATTTCATTTCTAATCCGTGCTGCTATTCTGTTGTTTATTCGATAATTCTGTCCGTTCGGAAATTCAGTCTCTTATTTAGGCGTTCGTTTATTTTTGCCCGAGAGTCTCAGTGTCCGTTGCGTAAGTAAACAAGTTTATTTTTAACTGGGGGAAATAACAAACTCGATGGAAAGTTAAAAACAGAACAGGAATCCCATACGAATTATAAGAGACGGAAACAAACAAATGGTTTCATCGTATTGTGTTTGTTTTATAACATATCAACACCTGAGTGGGGCATTTTATGTCAAACAAAAGTAAGCACCAATAAACAATCATCTTTAATTATTCTCTGTGTATTGTTTGTGTTATTCGGACTACTATTCTCATCTTGGTTGTTATTCTCATAACGTTTTATTATTATTATTATTATTATTATTATTATTATTATTATTATTATTATTATTATTATTATTATTATTATTATTATTATTATTATTATTCATGGTCTCAACTTTTTGATGTTTTTAGTTGGGGTCTTGTTTTTTTTGTTTTTTGAACATCAAGTCAATTCCCTTGACCTTAGATATTCAAGCTGTACCTTAACACTTTCGCCGTTCCTAATAGGCAAGCCTTTTGCAGAATTGGAAAATAAATTGTATCGTCAATTTGTTTAAGCCATTTATGGTGGCTTTTCGTTATGGTTCCAAGCGTTCCAATTACAACAGGATCACCTTTACTTCTTTACATTTCCATAGTCTAACTAATTCCCATTTTCAATCTTGATATTTTTTTTCGTGTTCTTTCTCCTGCTCTCTGGTATCGAAGGGGCAGGCTATATCAATGATTAAACAAGTTCTCTTGTTTTTGTTCAGAAAGACTAAGTCTGGTTTAGAATGCTCAAGAACCTTGTCAGTTTGTATGCGCATGTCCCAAAGAAGTGTGACCGTGTCATTGTCTTGTACCACTTCTGGCTTATGCTCATACCTCTTTTCATTGTGGTCCAATTCGTAAAGTTTGCATATATTCTAGTGTAGTACCTGAGCGACTCTGTCGTGTCTCCACTTTTTATACTGATGTTGTGCCAGCATTGGGCACTCAGCTACAATATGCGCCAAGGTTTCTTCCCATTCATTATTATTATTATTATTATTATTATTATTATTATTATTATTATTATTATTATTATTATTATTATTATTATTATTATTATTATCTCTACTCACTAGGAGTTACCACACAGGTAATCTTCAGTTATTGCTCACCGACAATAACCGGGGGTGTTCCCTGGAGTCTGAGTACAAAAAGACACCAAGATTTCTAGAACTCTCTAACTTATTTTCGATAGCCACCGCAAATTACCTTGCGGTATCGAAACAGTCGCTAACCATTAAATTCTAGCTAGTAAAAACCATTGGTCTTGTCTGGGATTTGGGTGGCAATACGCCTCAACAATGTCCTATCACTCTCTTCACTCTTCAAGTGGAACGCTGTTTTGTGCTGTCTCCTGTCGGTCTTCTCATCCTACTTGACCCTCTACACTAGTTTGTATTGTGTCAGCCTAGGCCGGAGCCATCCTTTTTCCGGGGGGGGGGGGGGGGTCATGAGATTTCTTGCAGTGTCTGTTCTTTGAATCATGCGGTGGTGTTCTTCCTGTGGATTTGTTTTCTTTCTTTTGTAATTTCCATGTTGCCATTCGTTGTTCATGCGCATTGGAGGATTTTCATTAATATATATATATATATTTTTAACATAGTTCACCCCAAACAAGGCAAGCCGCCACTGTAGACGTAAGGGGCTACTGAGAAAAGAAAAGGAGAGAAGGAAGGGGGGTCAACTTAACTTGGGATCTGCGCAGCGAGATGTCTGTTTACATTAGTTTTAAATTTCTGCATGTCTGTTCTGTCGGGGAAACAGGGGGCAGGGATAGAGTTCCAGAGGCCAGCAGTACGAGGAAAGAAGCTATTTGAGTAGAAGGCTCTCCGACATCTGGGGACCTCCACAGTGAATGAATGAGATTTAGTTGATTGTCGAGTTAGTCTAGGGAATTTACGTCGAGGGGGCACCAGAGTAGCCAATTCATCAGAGCATAATCAATTGAAGTATTTGTAAAACAAGCACAAGAATGCCACATTGCGGCGATGGGACAGAGGCTGAAGCTTGGTTGACAGTGAGGGTCCAATTAGGTGTGCGTTGGCGATTCTTCTTTTGACCTTGTCAAGGAGGGAGAGACTAGTAGATGATGAACCAGCCCAGATGTGACAACAATACCCCATGCATGGGCGAATGGTGGCTTTGTAGAGATACAGGATAATGTCAGGTGTTTTTATCATAGCCGTCATTTATAAGGTCTCAGTGATCCCTTTTGATTCCAATTACTTCCAGTCTTTTCTACGTTTTTTTTTGTATTGCTCCAAGTGCTCCAGCGATTATTAGTATTATATTGATTTACTTCATGCTCTATATTCATTTCAGTTATCGCAGAAGTTCCGTGTATTTGCCTTGTTTTTCCGTCTCTTAGATATTCACTCTGTACACTGCGGGATCGGCGAAGTCTACGATTTGGCAAGATTTTTCCTTCTTTTTCCCGCCAAAAAAAAAAGAAAAACATTTTTTTTCCTTTTAAACAAAAAAATGTATTCGGAGACATTTTTTTTTCTTTGTCCCAACACCCAAGAACGCGGCAGCCTAGCAAAAATAGACGACCGTTAGGGAGTCTATTTTCGCTAGTCGATTATTATAACATCCGGTCTCTTTACTTGTATGCGTGTTTCTGTCTGTACATCCATATCCCAGAGGATTTTCTTTTTCGTTTCCCAGTACTGTGTCTGGTTTATGTTTTTACTATTTGTCTGCGTATTCCAAATTCAATAGTTTGCACAGTTCTTTCCATACGCAGTCATGTCTGTTCTTGTATTCTTTCTGCGCTAGTTTGCTGCATTCGTTTATTATATGATTTATTGTTTCGTCTTTTTGTCCACACAATCTGCCTTTACTGTTTACCTATGTTTTTATCTATTTTAGCTTTAATGTAGTTTGTCTTAATCGCATTGTTATGTGCAGTCGTCATTAAATATTATTTTACGCTATTCAAGTGTCCTTTTCTTAGCTATGTCCACCTATTTTTGTTGGTTTCTTCTCTTGTTATTCTTATAAAGCGTCCATGTAGTTGTTTTCCCCCATTTTTCTTTTATTTTCCTTTCGTTTCTGGTTTCGGTTTTTGCCGAGTTGTTCGTTTGGATGGTGTCTCTCGCTGTGGTGATTAGCCTTTCCGTGTTCTGAGTTATTACTTTCTTCAGCTCTATTTGTGTATTCTGCACAGTCTTTTATACTTACCAGTCCTCTTCCCCCTTCGTTTCTTTTCATGTAGAGTATGCCCTATCGCCTTTTGAGTGTAGTGCGTTGTGCATGGTCATTAATTTTCTAGTCCTTTGGTCAAAGTGGGTGAGTTCTTCTTTAGTCAAGCTTATGAATGGTCCAGAGTATCTATTAGTGATACTGCACAGGTGTTTATTTCTTTTTACTAGATTCCTGTTATGTAATTTTTTTCTAATGCTTTTCTTGTTCTTCGTAAATATTCTTTTCCAATCTTCTTATTTATTTCTGTAGATTTGATGGTGTCTGTTTCAAGAACCTCAAAATATATGTAGCCACCCTGTTCTTCTCGCACCCTCATCTCCTTTTGTTTGAACAGTTCTATGCCCTCTGTCGTCTCCAGTTTTCATCTTTTCAGCTCTAATAGTGCACACGTTTCCATTCCGAATTCCATTTAAATGTCTTGACTGAAGATTCCGGTCGTATTTATCAGCTTTTACAGTTCCTTTTTTATGGCAAATAGTTTCAGATCGTCCATGTACATTAGGTGGTGTATTCTTTGTTCTGTGTCTGTAAACTTGTATCCGGCATCAGATTTTATGATAATGTTGTTGAGTGACATCATAGCTAGTATGAACAGTAGTGGTGATAGAGAGTCTCCTTGGAAAATGCTTCTCTGTATTGTTATCTCAGTCAGGTGTTGTCCTTCGGTTGGCAGTTTTAGTCTCTATGTTTCCATTGTTGTCTCAATAAGATTAATAATCGTGTCGGGTATTTTGTATATTTTTGAGATTTAATTATTCATACTTGAGGGATGCTGTCGTACTCTTTTTTGTAGTCAATTCATGTCATGCATACGTTTTCCTTATCGCTTTTTACCTACGTAAGAATCTGTGGATCTATGATCATACGTCCATCGTTTCTATTTCCGGCATCCTTTTTTTAGTCGACGATTGTTCCAGGATTGCTAAATGTGTGATCTCAGTTGTGCCGTTAGGATGTTTTACATTATTATCATAATTATCATTATTATTATTATTATTATTATTATTATTATTATTATTAGTGGGTCACTACTTATCGAGGCTTACCTCAGCCATTCAACTTCCTCATTTTGTTGGTCTGTAGAGTTTGACTCTCTGTGAAGAGTACAACCGACACATGTATGTACATATGTAACCAATAATGGTTGTATGAATACAAATTAATGAAAACGAACAGCTCAACTTTTTATTGAACACTTTTTTATAAACACTAGAGTTTAAACGGATTAACATCTACAGAAACTAATATATACATGTTGTATATATATATATATATATATATATATATATATATATATATATATATATACTGGCCAGTGCTAAAATGGGTCACCATTTGGGAATACCACGTGTTGTAAGTGCTCTCTTCTTATCTCGGAATTATTTCCAGTCGTCTTGTATTACTACTTGCCATTGGAATCAAGCAATGCCGACTCAGGAGAGCGGTTGGTGGTGATTGCGCAACCCTTGCAATTACAAATTCACGCGGGGGCAGCCCCTGGCGGGGCACTCATACGTCAAAATCGACGGGAGAGTCCATCATATATATATATATATATATATATATATATATATATATATATATATATATATATATATATATATATATATATATATATAGCAAGCAGGCCAGTATTGGTGAATATAACAGAATACTTATGACTGGATATCCTTTGGTTGATCCTTTCAATAGTCCGAATCAGAATCTTAGTTTCGGATCGGGGGGAATTGGCTGATTAATCTTCCATAGTTTATATATATATATATATATATATATATATATATATATAAAAATATATATATATAATATATATATGTATAAATATATATATTATATAAATAAATATATATATATATATATAAATATATATATATATATAAATAAATATATATATATACATATATATATATACATATATATTTACATATATATATATACATATATATATATGTATATATATATATATATATATATATATATATATATATATATATATATTGTGATCAGGGTTTATCTGAAAAACCCTAAGTTTGAATTCATTTTATACAAAGCATATTCACCGGTGTATTCGATTTGCGAAATGTTTAATAATTGTCAGTTTTATTCTTGAAATAAAGCCCAACTTGAACAATGAGGAGTTATAACAACTAAGTATATTTTGTAACAGAGGTAATGATACCTTTTACGTACAATATATTTCTAATGCAATCGTCGGTCTCGCATGAAACCATTTTTTTTCAAAGGTGACAACTTATTTAAATAGAAAATTGATTAAGAGAAAGTATATAAACAAGTAAAGAAAACACATAACGTCTAGGAAGAAGTAGCTATATGTACTAATTATGATTCTATGTGATTAACTGAAATATGCTACTTTCTCGTGTCTTTCATGATGGCTTTTTTTCAATGTTATTACAAACCTCAAATTTGTTATGCCTTTAGAAAAATGAGTCACTATGATACACAGTTGTTTGTCCCAAAATCACATATGCCCTTAAATTGTACTTAATCCTATTTCTTTCATAATTCATACTAGTCGATCTACACACTTTAAAATACAGGATCCGTCATAATCAAAAATATGTACTAATTATGATTCTATGTGATTAACTGAAATATGCCACTTTCGCCTGTTGAACTCTCTAGTAAATGAAACCACCAAGTGCCATCAGCTTATAATGGATTGAATCTTGTGTAAACAAAGTGAAATCGCAAGCAATTGACAATGTTTACATTGTGATTTCGCAGGTGCCGATGAGAGACGAAAGATTAGAAGCGTCGACCGATGTCTAGACAGTCGAGATCTTATCCTGGATTAGTGCACTTGACTTTATAGTAACACTGAAAAACTACGATGCAGCGAAAACATCTGCCAGTCGATGGCTAAAACAATTGGGTTGAAATTTCTGGTAAGTAAATAACAAACTGGCATCAGCTTCTCATGCGCCGATCATTGTGTAAACAATAGCCAATATTTTTATTGAGATTTTGCTTAATTTCAGAAGTAGCCGAATAATCGTTGAGAAGGTAGAAGCACCGAGTGGTACTTGGTTCTCAAGCTAAAGATAACTATAATAATATAGTGTTGTCCTTGGTTAGAAAGCATTGTTTATATGGAAATATTAATTATTAAAAATAATAATAAGCAATTAGAACGCCATACAATGCATTTTAGTTTTATTAACTTTTTTTTCAATTTAATTTTCGAAGATATACTTCTTCATCAGAATTACTGAATTTCAAATAAAGATATATAAAAATACCTTTCACTTTTTTTCCTTTTAGTTCTCATCTTGTTTTTATTTCGAACTGATAACACCCAAAAAAAACAAGATGAGAACTAAAATGATGGCTATTCATGAGTGATATATATTCACTCCTAGGTCTATGCCTGGTTAACGTTGCTCCACTGACGATGGACCTGGAAGGGTCCGAAAGCGCTTTGGGAAGCTATGGCAATTTTATCAGCCAGTTTCCGTCTGAAACTAAGAACCTAATGAGAAAAACGGAAAGGATCTTAGAAAAAATAACCAGACACAAGATGTCCGTTATTTTTAATTATACTTGTATAAAAGAAAAGATGCTGCCAAGATACATATATATATATATATATATATATATATATATATATTAAAAGTAAAAGGGTAAATTAAATTCGACAGATGCGAAGAAATTAATAAGATGATAATCATAAGCTCAACGATTCATCTCATATTTCCGCCAACTGTTACAACAGCTTTTTTTCAAAGGTAACAAGTCGAACAAGTAGCAGAAGACGAAAAGACCTTTAATTTAGGGTCAAAGTTAGGGTTATATAATTTCTTTTAGTAACAAGTAGTAGCATCCTTAATCCTTCTTTCTTCGTTAGGGTTAGGGTTGAGGTTAGGGTTATGGTTTGGGTTACGATACGAAAAGAAAAATATAGAGAAATTTGACGATAATAAAGAATAAATATGTCGTTGGAAGAAATATTTCTGTGAACATTTGGGCAAATCTCTCTTTTCCACTTTCTCTCTCTCTCTCTCTCTCCCTCTCTTTATCTCTCTCTCTCTCTGTCTCTTTCTATATATAGCCAGAAACACTTGCTCGTGGATGAGTTTTATGTACGTAAATTAATTAATAAATATATAATTGTTGTAGCCCCGTGCTAGGGGTCACAAAGAAATAAACCACAAATAGTGAGAGGCTTAAAATATAACAATGTATTTATCATAAAGCAATACAGAACGCCACTAATGTGGTAGGAGATGAACGGGTTCATAACATGCGGTAAAACATGGTATGAAAGTCTCTCCTGAGTCTCTGCAACCAGTGGTATTTATTATACCTGGTTGATACCATCAGTTCTCCAATAGGAGTGATTTGTACCCCACAACAATAATAAATAAAAATAATGACACATCCGATTAAGGGCAACGTAATGCAATATTGTGCATATTCTTAACCGCTTAGAAAGTTGAAAAATACTAAAAAAGCAACACAATGTTTTATCGCCAGTAAAAACGATAACACAACTACATAACTTGATAGACGATTAAAAATCGTACATATTTAGGTAAGGCGTCATAGCCGCATGGTAAAACATAAGACTATAGACATTTACAGCCTTTATTTTATCTTTGCCCAGGCTTATCGTCAGACACACATGGATTTATTTTATGTACGTAAATTAATTAATTAATTTATATATATATATATATATATATATATATATATATATATATATATATATATATAAAGAGGTGTACTAAAAGCGAACTTTTAGGAAAGGTGAAACCTATTGTGAAGAGTATACAGCTCAATATCCAGGATAGAGCGGGTAGATATGAAGAAGAATGGAAAGGAATTAGAGAAGCAAAAGCCAAATCAAAATTCAATTCAATTGCTCAGAGCAAGGTATATTCCGCAAAAAGGCAATTTATTCAAGTTAAATTTTTCTTAAGCCAGGCTTTTCAAAGATCAAAATCTTATCATCAGAGGAAGTCGCTGAGATAGATAAGTTGGCAATGGCCAAGATTTAAAATTTGAAAAAATGAAATAAAAGTTGTAGGGAAAGAAACGCAGGGCAACACTCTGCCCGAATGCAAGCAAATGTCCGATTGCTAAAAAGTCCGGTGTCGAAAAGTCCAGCGGAGAGAATAAGATGTAGATAGGTAGATTGTTAAAGGCACGAGATGTAATGAGAGAGGATTCAAAGTTAAATTCCAAGAAGCCACAACTTCAGGTACGGCGAAAATAGAAAATCCAAAATTTTATTTCAATTTAAATTCAATTTACATTCAAATTTTAAATCTTGGCCATTGCCAACTTATCTATCCCAGCGACTTCCTCTGATGATAAGATTTTGATCTTTGAAAAGCCTGGCTTACGGAAAATTTAACTTGAATAAATTGCCTTTTTGCGGAATATACCTTGCTCTGAGCAATTGAATTGAATTTTGATTTGGCTTTTGCTTCTCTAATTCCTTTCCATTCTTCTTCATATATATATATATATATATATATATATATATATATATATATATATATATATATATATATATATATATATAGTCTTGGGAGTTTCTCAACCATAAAAACTATATTAAAAATTTAAAAAAAACAAAAACAAATAAACCTTAAGTCCCAAGTCGTTCAGTGGAAAATCACTCATGTAAGTCAATTTAACTTTTTCAGTTATTGTATTAGTTTGCTTCTAACATTATTTAAGGGATCATCAGTTGTTTACCATGAAAAACTGTTTCGGGAATTTAAAAACAAGACAGTATTTAATTTCATGGCTTCCCAGCAGAGTTGATCAGACCCCACTTCCCTTAAAAGACAAAAACGTAAACGTTCCGTATACTCAACCTAAGTTTTGTTCCGTATAAATGTTTTGCTAACATATATTAGTTATTAAAAAAAAATAAAAAGTCCTCCTTACCTGTGTTGTTCGTCTGTCTAATAAAATGTATCCGTTACTTACAAAAATGTTGCTGCGTTTTAAAGTGTGTAGACGCATCCATATATATATATATATATATATGTATATATATATATATATAAATAAATATTAAATTATTTATACCTACAGACGCTAGCGTTTCAAGCTTATTGCTCTCATCAGTGCAGGGAAGTAACAATTTCAGACGGTTGGTAGGCGCGAACCCGGTACACAGAGTAAGCTATACACCCGGCCCACGGAAACTGTCACGTAATTTAGGGAAATTAAGATCTATATGTACCTGGAAGCGGGCACAGATAGAAGACTAGTCGAGAGTGTTCGACGAACGTATTCGGAACTTTGCATTAGAGCTTTTTGACAGTCTATTTTTAACTTCCCCGAGAGTGCTCAACTTTAATTTCTTAAAGGGGCTTAGTATAATATTCATAAATAAATATTGAATTATTTATTTATTTATACCTACATATATATATATATATATATATCCCTTTCTACCCTAATCTTTCTTTCGTCTTTTTTTGTCTCTCTCTCATTCTCTCTATAACTCTCGTACTTTATATATATATATATATATATATATATATATTTGTGTGTGGTTTAATAGACTCATAATAAGGCTGGTTGTATATATAACCTGGGGAAATTCTTGTGTTTCTCTCCGGAAAATCCAAGTATATATGTAATTTCCACTTTGGCCTTTCATGTCGCTTTTGTGGTGCAAGAAACCAGAAAGGACAGACCGGAATTGATCGGATCAAAGAAACTCTGAATCATCTGAAGAGAGAAACGGACAGCAGCAGCAGCAGCAGCAGTCGGATAATTGGCCTCAACGACATGGACGGCATCATCGAGCTACATTCGACCAACTGGAAGCGTAAAAACATTTGCATCACAGACGTGTCCATATATTTAATCTCTACTTAGATAAAGAAAAGTAGTATATCTCTATATATAGTTCTATGCATGCAGTTGACTTATAAAGTGATTAACCGATCATTATATTTGGTCCCCCGATTTATAAAATCGGGGGACTTTTGTTTCGAGGCATGTCCGTCCGTCCGTCCGTGCGAATTTTTCTCCGCAACCATCCATTGAATTTCTCTGAAAAAGTGCATGAAGTTGTAACTTTGGTCAGGTTAGAAAGTGACATTCTCTGATTTAAAAAAAAAATCTGGTTAGCACCCCAGGGGGTCAAAAGGCCCCGAAAAGGCAAAAAATGACATTTTTTGCCCCATAACTTTTCATCCATCCGTTCAATTTCTCTAAAACTTGGCCAAAATGTGGCGGCAATTGTTCCTAATATAAAATAAGTATCGCTGACCTTGGAAAAAGTCTAGTTTGCGCACCCAGGGGGTCAAAAATGGCAAAAAATGACCCTGGTTTCCCATAACTTTTGATCCATGCATTCAATTTTTTTAAAACTTGGCCAAAATGTAGAGGCAATAGTTCTGGATATAAAATGAGCATCCTTGACCTCAGAGAAATTCTGGTTCGCGCCCCCAGGGGGTAAAAGCGGGGGGGGGGGTCAGAAATGCCTCAAATTGCCCAAATTTATTACATTTTACACTTGCCACATCGAGTCACATACAGAGGGGGACCACGCACACGCGGCTTGTTTTTTTTAATACAGAGGCTAAGTATAAGGGGTCTTTATACGGACTATATTTATTGTAATTTAGTTGTATACACATGACATAAAAAGGAGCTTGAAGCACTTCGTTAAACCTAGAGATAGATCCGGGATTTATGAAATTTTACAAATAGGTGAATACATCGATTTATAAACGGTCCACAAATTCCAGTTCCTTGGAATATTTAAAAATGTGTTTTAGGGCATCATATTGCCATCACCTTCCATTTGAAAGATTCAATATTTTTGATTTGCATTGGATTTTAGTCATAATGGAAGCTATAGTTTTTCACGCAAAGAGAACAAAGAGACGTTAGAAGACTTTTGTGACAAATTCAGATGTCTGCGATTTTTGTGAGATTTTTACAATATATATATGAGACACAAGTAATAAATATTCCCCAAATATCAGTTTCTTCAGGATAATTTAATGGTATTTTGGAGGGAATAGAATGGTGACAAGTTTCTATTTGAAGATTTTGAACATGTTTCAGATTTGCATTGAATTTGATACGAAGTGAACAATAATAAAAAGAATTCCCCGAATGTAACATTTCTCCCAAGACCGCTGACGACGAAGACATAAATGTTCACATTGTCTAGAATCAAAATCATTTAATGGATTTTACTCATTTTTTTAAAAAAGGATTCTAGACATAACGAGTTAGTATCAGTACGTCTTCTTATTTATCTTCGTAAAGGGAAAAGAATAATGCGGCAAACTCTTCTAGTATATATATATATATATATATATATATATATATATATATATATATATATATATATTAATACATATATTCTTAACATCTTTACTAACTCAAGAGAAAATTAATGGAATATTCGAATATCTATGTGTCGCATATAGAGATCAAGTGCTAGCCCCAGGAAGAGGGCCCTTGATTTCTGAAAACTTCGAATAAAGTAATATATATATATATATATATATATATATATATATATATATATATATGTCGAATCACGCGGATAGTAGTGAATAGTTATATCTCTATGCTGACGAGTCCCGATTAAAAGACGAAACGTATACGTACATAGATAATAAACAAAACAAATATTTATATATATATATATATATATATATATATATATATATATATATATATATATATACATATTTATATATATATATATGTGTGTGTGTATATTCCATGACAAATGCCAGTATACTGAAATCATATGCCCTTAATAGGGGTACGATGAAAATTCATATACACCAAATGTACAAAAACAAAGAAATTCCCAAATGTTTACACTTTTATTGTCATTAAGGGTATGACTACATATCAACCAAACCATTTCATTATCACATACCTACAGTATAAATCTCTATGCATGAGTGGATGAAGTGTGTGAGGTGCGCTGAAGAAAAATTCCTACCAGTAAAATACATAGCCCTTAATGCCAATAAAAGTGTAAAAATTCGAGAATTTCCTTGCTTTTGTACATTTGGTGTATATGAATTTTCATCTTAACCCTATAAAGGGCATATAATTTCAGTATACTGGCATTTTAAATGGAATGTCACTACTTTTTTAAAGGCTATGCCTCAATACAATTCCTTCTCATAACTGATATAGTTTGTAGTTTGACTAATCAAGGTATATGGTAAACTGAAATTAAAATGCCATCAACTAGACCCTAGAACCTCTATCTCTGCCAAAAATCAGCTGAATCCATCAAATGGTCGATAAGATATAGAATAAAGTGTATGAATACTGGTCATTTAAACATTTTTTTTGAATTTTCTGGAAAACTAAGGTATATGGTAAACTGAAATTAAAATGTCATCAACTAGACCATAGAACCTCTATATCTGCCAAAAATATGTTGAATGCATCAAATAGTTGATGAGACACAGGGTGGCATATACGTACGTACGAACGTACGTACGTAATACACACAGATTACATGATTTTATAATGTAACTTTCTGGATCTCTGGGTTGCCTTGACTAATGATCCTGAAATTCTACACACTTATAGAACCTATCAAATAAAAATGTTGTGCAAAGTTTGAACTAATTTGGTTTATTGGTTTTTGAGTTATGATTGATCAAAAAAATAAGATTTCCAGCATAGTCCATTTGTGAGTCTATTAAGGGATAGAGCGCTCTCGATATATATATATATATATATATATATATATATATATATATATATATATATATATATATATATATATGCTAATATTTCATTGGGATATCATCAACATAAATGAAGCAGTTCATTTGGTCAGCAGGTTTGATTTAACAATTTATTTGTCCTGTTATGATACTGTTAAAGGAAATTCATTTGACTTTAGTTATCAACAGGGTAACATACATCTAGAGAATATTTACTGTGTTTATATAATCCTGCCCCAAAATGAAGAGAGCTGTTTACTAGTAATACAAATTTAATATAT
>OY744542.1:61878019-61900519 GCA_963556195.1 Sepiola atlantica
TAGTTTCGGGATATCGTAGAGTGTTTAAATGCAACACTTTTTGTAGGGACAGTTTCGTGATTTTAAAACTGGCGTTTATCGCGTTTTGAATTCGAACTCTTCAATTATTATAAAACGTGTTTTCTCAGGGTAATGATTGAAAACTAATGAGTATTTCCCCTCGCTGATTAATTGGACAATAACCCGGTAAACAGTGGAAAGTTGAATCCTGAGGTTTGCCGTGATTTGAGGCTGATGAACTCACTTTTGGAGGAGCTGGACCTACCCAACATTAAAAAGCGCCATTCTGTTTTTACTTTGTCCTCGTGGGAAAGTAAGTAAATAGGGACTACAACTGCGTATTTCCATTATAATACGTATTGGCTATAGTCATACTTAAATTTTAATCTTATTCTTTGCTGTCTTTGAATAATATGGTCATACAATAGTTTCCTCCTTTTTACGTAATTCTTTGCATTATTGTTGTACTCTGCAAGATTTTTTAAGCTCCACCAGGTGGGCAATAGAAGGCAGACGAAGCTCTGTTGCATCGTATGGTCCTCGTCTCTACATTCACAGAGGTTTGGGTCAGTTTTGTAGTCCCATTTACTCATAGAAACATTTGATCATCCAATGATTGTTCTCGGGCGGTTGAGTGTTTGCCATTGTAGCCAGTGTATCCCTGAACCACGAGGGAGGGCCATAGAAAAAGAGATTCACATATCAGTAATCGGGAGGCATTCTCCAGCCGTCTGGTTTACAGCTGTAGTCTGGTTTCTTCATGAGATGTTGTTAGGGGTTCTGCATAGCTGGGGAAGCTTGACGTATATGAAGGAGGTGCGTTTATCACTGATAGTGTGCGTGATCTTTACTCGGCTTGCAACTTCGTGCCTTCTCCCTGAAAGGGGCAATTCCAGTGAGGAGGTGCAGGTTGTTTAGGTTGCTAGGCTTCAGGCAGCCAGTTATCAAGCAGCAGGTGTTTTTCAATGCTGAGTAGTTTTTTTTGGCATACGTTAATCTCTCCCGAACAGGACAAGCATACTCCGCAGAGGAATTGTGATATATGATAGATATATTTAAATGTTAAACACAAAATCATGTAACTTAGAATTAGATATCGATGATTCAAACTTTAATTGTTTTGTACGGCGCCGTGTTTTGGATGTAAGTATAGGTAACATAGCCTTGAACCATGAATGAATACTTTGTATGCCTGTATATTTTCTTCTCTCATGTGTACGTACGCCCATTTATTATACGCATTTTGTGATGAAGATGTGTTTGACCGTAAACGTGACATAAAAATGAGAATCCTATTTCAGATTATGTATTGGGATCGATGAAAATGCTGCCAAACTGTAGTACAGTATAAAAAGGGAGTAAAAAAGAAATAGAAAACAAATAACTATTACCAAACGCAAGAAAATCCATTTCTACATGTCTGTTTAATTTTCAATTGTGGATACTGATTGTAAGATGCATTATCTATCTATTTGTTATCGTCACTGTTACTTAACGAAACACGAGTATAATCCAACATGGCCGTTATTTTTTAGGTGGTTTGTCGCTAATTTCAGGTTTGAAAGATGGTAAAAAAAACTAACAAATAGTTAGCGAAACCGTAAGTCTAAGTCAGAAGTTATTGCCATTTGGATTAGAGTAAGCTTTTATTATTATTATTATTATTATTATTATTATTATTATTATTATTATTATTATTATTATTATTATTATTATTATTGTTGTTGGTGGTGGTGTTGTTGTTGTTATCATCATCATCGTCATCGTCGTCGTTGTTGTTGTTGCTATTGTTATTATTATTATTGTTGTTGTTATTATTATTATTATTATTTTATTATTATTATTATTTTATTATTATTATTAGTATTATTATTATGTTTATTATTATCATCATTATCATCATCATCATTATCATTATTACGATTATTTTTATTATTATGAATATTATTATTATTATTTTTATTATTATTATGATTATTATTATTATTATGATTATTATTATTATTATTATCATTATTATTATTATTAAGCCTGAAATAAGCTTCTACCTCCAAAAAATAATCAACGGCCATGTTGGAATCCAAGTGACCATAACAGATTACTAAATAATGAATTTTCCAATCAGTATCCACACTTAAGAATTATACAGGTAGGTAAAAATGTATGCGTTTTTGCGTGTGATAAAAGTTATTTATTGTATATGTTTTATTCTTCTCAATTTGCGCTGTTAACTATACAACACTTTCGCCGAAAATTCTATTTGACTTTTAGGTTATAGGTCAATAAATGGACAGAGCCTCTTGTTGAGATCATTGGACAGATCTCAAATAAGATGCGTCCATTGATTGTAGTCGTTTTACAAAGATTATTGCGACCGAACTACTGACGTTCAAAAATCTAATGGATGTGTGAAAACTCATCTAAATTTCTTCTTGAAACAGTTGCAAAGCTCTGTACTTGCGTGTCACTTCTTCAAACCAATCATACTGAGGATGTCTTTAAATAAAGACGAACCGTTGACGAATACATGAATAATATTTTTGGTTTTCCTTTTTCTATTTTCTATCTTATTGGAATATTATTCCTATATATATATATATATATATATATATATATATATATATATATATATATATATATATATATATATATGTTTATATTCATAATGCATCGTTCCTTCCCTTACAAAAAGAAGTAGAATGCTTAGACGTTAAGCCCGCCGATAAACTGTTAAAATCATCATTATTCATTCGCTATTTAAAATTGGCCGAGTGGTTCAAAACGTCGGATTTGAGTTGAAAAATACTTGTAGTCCGGGGTTTCGAATCGCATGACCGGTAGTGAATAGTCATATCTCTATGCTGATGAGTTCCGATTAAAAAAAAAGGACGAAACGTATACGAACATAGATAATAAACAATTACAAATATGTATTATATATATATATATATATATATATATATATATATGTGCATTGGTTTTTTATAAAGTGAAGTATTTTCGTTGAAGATATGTTATATGAACTTTGATAGACGTTTAAATACTTATATATTTGTTTTCATCTTGTTATTAATATAATAAAAAAGATTATAATAATGTAAATTATTTAGACTACTGTTCGTATGTTCGATATTATTTGATTTGAAGAAAGACGCTTCATTGAAGGTGTGGATGGACCCTTTCTTTTGCCAGCGTCGAGAGTGGAGGCATTCCCGACTACGAGTTGTGTCTTAATTGCGTCGAAGAGAAGAGAAAGTAAACCTTGGGTTTACTTACGGCAGCCTCGTAACTCTCGCTTCCCTTATTTTGTCTTTTAGTCCTCATATTCTATGAGCGATGTTTCTGACAAAGGGGAAAGACTTGCTGTTTTCTGCGTCGATATCGTACTATCTACCTAACATCTTTAGCTAGTTTTTTTTACCATGAAGTTGCAGTCTTCTTGCATCAAGTTGCTCCATGCCTTGTAAGGAGCGATTTCTATTTAAAAATATCTACAGTGTCCTGACATTCTCACACGTCCGTTGCCCTCAAATATTCAACGCTACTCGCGTTTCTTATTTTCTCTCTTACCGACTGACGTAACGACCTCTCTCAAGACAACCAGGGTCAATATGACATTTGAAGACACACGCTTACCAATGACATGTGTTGTGTCGACATCAGCCCGTGAATTAAATTCACGAGATGAATACTAGCAACCGTACCCACTTACTATGTAACAATTATGTTTGTTTATGTTGAGCTAAAGATCTATATCGCTTGAATAATCGTCTCCGAATCTGGTCGAAATATCGGTTATGATCTAACTTAGAAAATATTTATTTTTTGGGATGTATATGTCAAAAGTCAAAGATAAAATTTAAAAAATTCGGCAATAACTTAGGTTATTAATATAATAACGATTGTTTTTATGCATTGTTCAATCTATCTTACTTTTTCGAAAAATCTTATATAGTTTTACTGGTGTGTCACAACTCATCAAAGCACGGAGCCTCTTCAGGATAAGTGGTAAATACATGGTTAGTTAGGTTAATATATCCCTTGGAATCCTTGGGATCGAAAACACATCAGGGGGATGCGCAGAAGATTAGTAAATAGTAGTTACTTACCCAAGGAGACAGTTCAGAAAATATTTGTTTACATTAGACTTTAAGATGACTATCTTGTAGACAGTTACGGAGCAGACGTGTTCCACTAATAAGATGTTCTAGGAAATAAACTTTGTTCATGGAAGTTTCGTTTGGTTTTTGGTAAGGAGAGGAAGAAAATTAAGTTATTCGATTTGGTTGTAACTAGACGAGTGTTGCTCTTCGAAGTGTTACCATGAATAGTTGTGTCGTCTGCATATATGTAAATGAACGACCTCAGAACAGGATTAGGAAAATAATTGTATAATATTAGGAAGCGGATGAAGCCAAAATTGATCCTTGTAGAATGCCGTCATTGATGCTATATTATTTTAACATTTACCGATCAACAATTACTTGTATAGGCATATCGGAAGTAACAGATCCGTTGGTGGAGATGAAGTTTCCAGATATCCCATAGCTAACTTGCTCGTGGAGCTAACCTTTGTGCTAGACCCTGTCAAACGCCTTTGATATGTCAAGAGCTATGCCTTAGAAACACAAACAAACCCTGTCAATTGATTGACGGATCCTGCGCGAACTAATACTCAGCACTTCATCTGTAAATTTTGCAAAACATAGTTCACCTCAAAACAAGGCAGTACGCCACTGTAGACGTAAGGGGCTACTAAGAAACTGAGTGAGAGTTTTTTGGGTTTTTTTAAAGGGGGGTCAACCTAAATTGGGAGCTGTGCAGCGAGATGTCTGTTTACATTAGTTTTAAATTTCTGCATGTCAGTACCGTCAGGAAAACAGGCGGCAGGGAGACAGTTCCAGAGTCCAGCAACACGAGGAAAGAAGCTTTTGGAGTAGAAAGCTCTTCGGCATTTGGGGAACTCCACAATGAACGGATGGGATTTGGCAGATTGTTTGATTGGTCTAGTTAATGTGTGTCGCGAGGGCACCAAAGCAGCAAGTTCATGAGAACACAGTCCATTGAAGTACTTGTAAAACAGGCACAAGAAAGTAACATTGCGGCGGTAGGATAGGGGGTGGAGCTTGGTAGATAGTGAGGGACCTATTAAGTTGGCAGCTCTATTTTGGACCTTGTCTAAGAAGGAGAGACTAGTGGATTATGCACCAGCCCATATGTGGCAACAATATTCCATGCATGGGCGGATGGTGGCTTTGTAGAGACATAGGATAATGTCAGGTGTGAGAAGTTTACTAGCACGGTAGAGGGATCCCATATCTTTGCAGCAGTCCTGGCAATGTATTCAATTTATTTGTTCCAATTCATTTTATCTGTGAAAGTTAGGCCGAGTAGTTTGAATGATAAACACTCAGGTAGGGTATTATTTGCCATGGCAATCGGTGGTTGAAGTGTTTTTTTGTAATTATTGAAGGAAAGTAGATGTGTCTTTGCGGCATTAAAAGTTACCGTTTAAATAAAAAGATTTAAGGTGATGACAATTACTTGAGTTATTACAGATTCAAGAAACTGTTTCATGGCGCACAGAAGTCTGATCGGTTTGTATTTGTATGATATTCTCATTTTAATCTTCATTAAGTCTGATCGGTTTGTATTTGTATGATATTCTCATTTTAATCTTCATTAAGTCAGATCGGTTTGTATTTGTATGATATTCTCATTTTAATCTTCATTAAGTCAGATCGGTTTGTATTTGTATGATATTCTCATTTTAATCTTCATTAAGTCAGATCGGTTTGTATTTGTATGATATTCTCATTTTAATCTTCGGAAGCAAAAATCAAGTGATCAGACCAGATAAGGTGTTTCATCAAACGCAAGTTCCGGTCGACAAATACAGTCTCTTAAAGAAATGTTGGTGCGAATAAATGTCTTGCCTGTTTGACCAACATCAAAGTGTAATATCTGTTCTGATGCTACACTTCATATGTTCTGTTCTCAGCTAGTGTAGGAGAAATACTTCTAGACTAAGGAAACTTTTATTTTTGTCCTAATCCAGAGTGCCCCTTTTTGGGGAGCTATTTTTCCTCTTACATTTCAAACCGACCCTGTGTCTAACATTTCTCTCGTAGGTAGACGAAGAAATAGGGACTGGGCGTATCTGAAATAAAAAGCATCAACAATGATTTCGCGCCCAGCGGAGATAATGCTATTTTAAACTTATAACAGAGACATGAAACTGGTATTTCGAACCTAGGGATGACAGAGAAACGTAATGTATCATATTTAAAATGTAAGTTAGAAAAAACAATTAACAGACAGCGCCTCTTATAAGCTATGGGCAACATAGAAATTTTCTAAATACTCCTCCCTTTATTTAAAAATTCACCATAAAATACTTCCAGATAAAACTGATATTTAGCTTTCAAGACATTTTTAAAATTTTAAAATTCACTTTATTTACGTGTGTGATACAATGAAGACCGTGAGGATATGAAGTGACTCATCGACAGAGACAAAAGAAGATGCGGGAGTGGTCAGTTTCCATTGTTGAGGACAGGTGACTCAGAAAAGAATACCGGACACGACATTTAGGAGTGACAACGTTTTACGACAGTTTTACGACAGTAAGGTAAGTTTGTTTGACGACAGTTTGACGACCGTTTGACGACAGTAAGGTTTATGGCAAAAAGTTAACGAGTTTGGGTTTCGGAGAGAAGCCGATCAGTTAGGATCAGAACCTCCCCAGAGAGCGAATCGGATCGGAAAAACGATGAAATGAGCTGACGACTTGGGAAACGGCAATGGGGGTATCGACAGTGCGCGATGGTGTCACACACACTCATAGTTCCAACTAAATTATACACAACGGATATGTGTTTGTGTTCTTTCTCGACAGTTGAGTTTCTTTTATTTAACTTATGGACCAGTGCTGTGCCCTCAACGATTCGTCAGTGGATAGACGACTCGGCTAGACGATGAAGACAAGAAGAAGGTCACGGACACAACGTCGGGGTTGACGGTCGTCAAGTGGGGAAACTTTGCAATGTGTAATATTTATTTTAAGACGTAGAAAAAAACATTTATTAGAGATCAACATTAGGCTATTATCTTTCAAACGCAATCACATTTTAACGCAAACGAATAATCAGATATTATGATAAATCCGTTTTAAAATACGTTATCCGTATTGGCCACGCCCACGTTTACACATTGTTCTATCTTATAAACATGATGGAACTAAAATAGGATGAGCCCATTCAACTTGCGCGTTTATTTCAGACTGACACGTCACAGACCAACCGACAGAAAACGTTTCCCATAGAGATGCGAGGATAAATCTTTAAAAAATGTAAACAAATCAGAACAATGCTCAATGCTTTATTTTCTTTCTTCTCTTCCTCGATACTACGGTTGCGTATTAAAACAATTGTTGGCCGGAAGTGATGAACTGATTACATCAATTATGTGACTACACAATGGAAAATTAGTTCCTTCCACTCTGGCTCTTCATTCACCGCATGAGATGCTATTTTTCATCTGGATTTACACAAAACAAAGCCATATCACGAAACCATGAAAATCGTTTCTCATTATTTTCCGACTATTATTAATTTGTATTATTTATTTTATTTGAGTTTTCACTCATGTATCTATTGTTTTTTTTTAAATTTGTATATGTTTTCAAGTGAATTATATCAATAATTTAACAGTGACATGCATGCTTCTCTAAGATATGATGAAAAATAAAGAACGTTCTAGAATTGTTATTGTTACACCGGCCGTTCTAACAGAAGAGAAACTACACCGGTTCTCACTATAAATAGTGCGTATCAGCAGAGTCACGGTTGAGATAAAAAAGGACAGTCTTGTAACTGCCTAGCCAAGTGCCAGTCAGTTCCCTTACCTTGTACCTTTTATGTTAATACACTTGTTATCTTAACCCAACCTCGACTTGACTTCTTTTTACTGTTGGACTACTTCTCAACAGTTATTTATGCAATCATTATAAGCATTCTAAGCTAGTACTAGTATTCCTAAAATGCGTCCATTCAATGTGCGTTCTGTTACAAGATTAGAGACGTGAGTGTTAAAAATAATGTAGAAAACGGTAGTTTTCAACACGAGGCTATAGTAAGCATGAAGCTAAATAGTGGAATATTTAAGTTAACATACTAAGGTTAGGATAACGTAACAGGATATTACGTTATGGGAGGAAGTACGTAGCAATTAAGCGAGATCGATTCTGTCATTTGAGTTTACGACGTCAAAGTGACAGGTGTCCTTTTCGAGGACCACCACCTCTACGGAGGGTGGGTCTTAAAAGTGTAGCCCATATAGATGTACATTTGAACATTTTGTTTATATCGTTACATTGTAAAGACACTTTGAGTCAGACTAATGTAGCAAGAGAGGTGTGTGAAAATGTTTTTAAAAAACGGTGTATTTTCAACATAAGGTTAAAGTAGGCACAAGGTTAGACTAGTGAAAATTCAGTTAGAAGTTAACAGACTAGAGTGAGTATTACGTAACAGGATATTACGCCAGGAAAGGAAGTACGCGGTGGCGGAGAAGCGAGATAAATTCTGTGTTGAGGGGTTTAAGACGTCAAAGTGAGCGGACGTATTTTTTCAGGTCCACCTAACCTACGACGATAGGGCTTGAAACTACAGGCCATCTAAATGCACATTTATGTAAATAGCTGAGTTAAATATACTAAACCACACAAGGAGCAAATAATGGTGTATTGTTTTGTAATATTTGTCCTGATTACAGCGACCAGAGGGAAAAAGGGAAAAGAAGCATATAAACAAAATATCCACAAAGCCTTTTGTGACGTATAAACAGAACGAGACTCCATACAGGACACCGACCAGAGACGATTGTTGCAGTCTGGGATTGGTGAACACTCCATTGTATTATATTGTCAGAAATAAAAAGACTATTGCATACTAAAGCACGACAGACCACCAACACCAAGAACAACACCGTTATGTATAGCTTAAGTATAACAAAAACACGAGATCTCTGTTTCTCACTTAAGCAGAAAGGGCAAATTAGAGAAGGGTCGGAGGAGACGAAAGCAGAGTATGATGACTAACAGAACAGAAGTGGGATGGGCAGACGTTGTCGAAAGAGGAGAATGGGAAAGTGGCAATATGCCATGACAGAAGAAGAAGAAAAAGAAGAAGAAAAAGAACACGTAGAAGAAGAAGATGAAAATTAATAATATCAATGATAAGAAGAAAGGAAAAAAAGGGATAAAGAATAAATAGATGAAGATAAAGAATAAGAATAAGAAGAGGAAGAAGAAGAGGAAGATGGAACTAAAGAGGACGAAGAAGAAGAAAAATGAAGGAACAGAAAAAGAAAAGGAAGAAGAAAAAGAAGAAGAAAAATAGAAGAAGAAACAGAAGAAGAAGAAGAAGAAGAAGAAGAAGAGGAAAAGGAAGAAGAAAAAAAGAAGAAGCAGAAGAAAAAGATAAATGATAATAATAATAAGAAGAAGTAGAAAAAGAAGAAGAAGAAGAAGAAGAAGAAGAAAAAGAAGATAAAGGATAAGAATAAAGATAATAATAAGAAGAAACAGAAGAAGAAAGAAAAGAAAAAGAAGAAGCAGAAGAGGAAGAAGAAGAAGAAAAAGAAGAAGAAAAAGAAAAAAGAAAAGATGAAGAAGCAGAAGATAATAATAAGAAGGAGAAGATAAAGGATAAGAATAAGGATAAGAATAAGAAGAAGAATGAGAAGAAACAGAAGGAGAAGAAGAAGAAGAAGAAGAAGAAGAAGAAGAAGAAGAAGAAGAAGAAGAAGAAGAAGAAGAAGAAGAACGGAAACGAAAAAAGGTGACAAAAAATGTAAGAAGAAAAAATAAATTAAAAACAGAAATACAAAAAAAAATGACGACTGAAAATCGAATGTCGTCTGTTTTATTCAATTTGATTTTATGGAGGAAAATATCTGTTTTTATTTTGTTTCCCATTGATTTTCCACAAGAAGCGTTGGATTTATTTTATTGTTCTAAACATGTTAGTTGTAATAAAACATTTAAAAATAATTCCCAAAAGTTGTATGCACAGAGTTTGATTGGAGCTGTACAGACGTCAACATATTCAACTTCGTCGGTGGGGGGAGGGTGGACGCAGGTTGTATTCTTTTATTTGAATCGACGTTGCATCTCTGTTGCAGCCTCCGTCCGTCGGCCGGCCTTTCAGACTTTCGCAGAACGTGGAGATTAAATAGACGGATCTGATTTTAAATCAAATCAAATCAATTCTATTAGCAAAAAATTAAATAGTAAAGTGCAACAAGCCATGTAAAATGGCAGTTCGAAGATGTGTATACAGTCTTAAAAACTCTCTCACACACTAGTAAGCATACATATAGATAAAACAACACTTTCACGTTTAGACCTTTTGTAAGTATTTTCATCTTAAGAATGCATTATTGGTTGATTCAATCAAGTTATAAGTACAGTATATGTATTCTAGATAACATTTTATTCCAGGACAAGAAATACAATTTCAAACCAACAATAAATAAACAATCATGGCCGCCATTGTGTCGACAAACCAAAACAAGTCCAATTATTTATAAAACAATAATGTGAGAGAAAGAGAAGCAAAGAGACAGATACAGACATAGGTAGATAGAGAGGGGGGGGAGAAAGAAAGAGAAGCAAAGAGACAGATACAGACATAAGTAGATAGAGAGGGTGAGAAAAAGAAAGAGAGAGTCAACAGATGACGATTAAAACGGAAGTGACGCCGCCGTTACTGACATAGCGTTGCCACGAATGATAGCCAGGGAGATGCGTTGGAACAACCAGACTGACTCACGGGGCTCGTGCCTAGACGTTGAAATCCTCCGTCCCATGTCCTGAAAACATTTAACAGTCTCGGGGCCAAGACACCCGACATTTCCACTGAAAATGGTTGGAAGACGAAACGGTCAGTGAGCGAGCTGAATTTTCCGCGCTTCCTTGTTTCGGCGAGCAGAGCCGCCGTGCCGGGCTTCACCGGGGATTGCGCAACCCTTGCTGGCGAAAAGGAGTCAGAACAAGTGGCGTCCCAGATCGGCGGCTTTCCGGCTCGGAAAGCAAACACAGCCATCTCGTCAGGCGTGTATTATATATGAATAGAGTTTGTCATTTCTTTTGATAATGTCTCTTTATTAAACTCTGTTTTGTTAATGGTCCTGTTCAGTTCCAGACGGTCCACGCTTCCAAGATTTGCCTCTTCCCTGGTAAGGGTTTACTTTATTGCTAAAAGAACAACCAGCATGAACAAAATGGAGAGTAGCGAAACGGCAAATCAAGATTTGAGAAGAAACAATTGGAACACTAGAAGATACAATTGGAACACTAGAAGATACAATTGGAACACTAGAAGATACAATTGGAACACTAGAAGATACAATTCGAACACTAGAAGATACAATTGGAACACTAGAAGATACAATTGGAACACTAGAAGATACAATTGGAACACTAGAAGATACAATTGGAACACTAGAAGATACAATTCGAACACTAGAAGATACAATTGGAACACTAGAAGGAACAATTGGAACACTAGAAGAAACAATTGGAACACTAGAAGATACAATTGGAACACTAGAAGATACAATTGGAACACTAGAAGATACAATTGGAACACTAGAAGATACAATTGGAACACTAGAAGATACAATTGGAACACTAGAAGATACAATTGGAACACTAGAAGAAACAATTGGAACACTAGAAGATACAATTGGAACACTAGAAGATACAATTGGAACACTAGAAGAAACAATTGGAACACTAGAAAGTACAATTGGAACACTAGAAGAAACAATTGGAACACTAGAAGAAACAATTGGAACACTAGAAGATACAAAAGCGCTTTATGAGACAGACTAAAGAAATAACACCGCAAACCACACGAAGATTACTATAGAAAATACACTTGAATAAAGAAAAAAATGCCTTTATGAGCGCCGCACAAAAGAATGCGATGAGAACAAACTATAAAAATATCTAAATATATGAGACACAGGAAAACAGTAAATATAGTCAAATAGCTCAAAATGGATACAAAAATAGAGATGACTGGGTAGGAATAGTGGTTCACTAGGAACTATGCAAGCGAATACACTTTGAACACCCAGAAAGCTAGTATGAGCATAAAAAGAAGCCAGTATAGGAAAATGAATGTTCTAAAATGCTATGGGACATAGTAACAAACACGAAAAAGACAGAGCGTGATTATATTTAACAATAACAAACCATGCTAAATAGTACATATCGTCTTATCAGCAGTGTACATGATGAAGATATAATAGGCAGACAACCTAGGCAAATAGAATAAATCATGCTAAATAGTACATATCGTCTTATCAGCAGTGTACATGATGAAGATATAATAGGCAGACAACCTAGGCAAATAGAATAAATCATGCTAAATAGTACATATCGTCTTATCAGCAGTGTACATGATGAAGATATAATAGGCAGACAACCTAGGCAAATAGAATAAATCATGCTAAATAGTACATATCGTCGTCTACGCATTGCACATGATAAGGATTAAGGAACCAGAAATCCTAGGCAAAGGCATGACGCTTGCCAAGTAACAGACGACTATATTGAACATGAATAAAATCACTGTGATACCAATAATAATAGAAGTACTAGGAACGGTTCTGAAAAAAAAACAATTGGGGAAAATTGAATTAAAGAACGGATTGACACCATACAAAGCACGGCTCATGTGAAAATGGCTGATATATTAAGAAAGATATTTAAGTGTAAAATCCAACCCACATAATCAGAAAACGCCGACGAATCGGTGATAAACTGAAATGAAATAACAGTGCATAACTACTAACAACAAAAAATAAATAATGTCATGAAAAAGAAGTACACGATAATGCAGATCAGAAGAATTAGATAATCTGGTCTCCTTTCCCTTAAAATGAGCTATGGTACCAGCATCGGTTGTTGCCACAAAATTTTCGCATAATGGGTCAGAAAGGATAGAAATATTGAGAAGAGAGAGCACCATCCATACTTCCACTGGAAGGTAACGGGAAGTATTAGAATCCTTAGGTGGCTTATTGCCACTCAGAGTTTGGGTAGAACCAATTAGAAATGTATATGAAACGGCTGTTGCGAGACCGCAAAATGAGATTTTATCGTTACCTAAATGAACGGAATGTGTTAGATATGTGGAGAGGCGTGTTGTCACCCAGATGTGACGGGACTCCATTTTTTGTTGCAATAAAGCGTCCACTGGAAAGATCTCGTTTGAAAACTCCGAGTGAAAAACATTATAATAACGTAGAGTAGGATTACTGTCACTCTGAAGACAATCGACTGTTATCGGCGAGAAACGCCTACGTTGCAAAACTAACTGTTGTCTGCCCTTGTAGAGAGGCAAAACAATACGGGTTGCTGAGTGAACACGTAGTGAGTTACAATAAAAATGGAACCAGAAATACAGTGATGTTCAGCTTGAAATCACGGTTATGGGTTGGTATGAGACGATTAATGTTAAGAATGTCAACAAAAAAAAGAGAAGAAATAAGAAGAACTAAAGAATAAACAATATTACTAAGGAGAAGAAATAGAAATAGAAAAAGAAGAAGAAGAAGAAGAAAAAGAAGAAGAAGAAGTAAAAGAAAAAGCAGAAGAAAAATCAGAAGAAAAAGCAGAAGAAGTAGAAGAATGAGAAGAAGACGAAGAAGAAGAAGAAACAGAAGAAGAAGAAAAAGTAGAAGAAGAAGAAGAAGTAGAAGAAAGAGTAGAAGAAAAAGTAGACGAAGAAGAAGAAGAAGAAAAGAAGTCGAAGAAAAGAAAAAGAAGTCGAAGAAGAAGAAAAACAAGTAGAAGAAGATTAAGATAAAGAAAAAAAGAAAAAGAAGTAGTAGAAGAAGAAGAAGAAGAAGAAGAAGAAGAAGAAGAAAAAGAAGAAGTAGAAGAAGTAAAAGAAGACGAAACCAGAGGAGGAAGAAGAAGAAGAAGAAGAAGAAGAAGTAGAAAAAGAAGAAGAAGAAGGAAAAAAAGGAAAAAAGAAAAGTAAAAGAAGAAGTAGAAGAAGAATGTGAAGAAAAAGAAAAAGATGAAAGAGAAGAAGAAGAATAATAATAAGAAGAAGAAGTAGAAAAAGCAGAAGAAAAATAGTAGAATAATGAGAAGAAGAAGAAGAAGAAGAAACAGAAGAAGAAAAAGTAGAAAAAGAATGAGAAGAAAAATAGAAGAAGAATGAGAAGAAGAAGACGAAAAAGAAGAAGAAGAAGAAAAAGTAGAAAAAGGAGAAGAAAAATAGAAGAAGAATTAGAAGAAGAAGAAGAAGAAGTAGAAGAAACAGAAGAAGAAAAAGAAGAAGAAGAAGTAGACAAAGAAGAAGTAGAAGAAGAAGAATGAGTAGAAAAATAGAAGAAGAATGAGAAGAAGGAGAAGAAGGAGAAGAAGAAGAAGAAGAAGAAGCAGAAGAAAAAAAAGAAGAAGGAGAAAAAGAAGACAAAGTAGAAGAAGAAGTAAATGAAGACGACGAAGAATAAAAAGTAGTAGAAGTATAATAATAATAATAATAATAATAATAATAATAATAATAATAATAATAATAATAAAAAGAAGAAGAAGAAGAAGAAGAAGAAATAAGAAGAACTAGAAGAATAAAACTAAAAAGAAGAAGAAAGAAGAAATGATACGAAGATGAAATAGAAAAAAAGAAGAAAAACGAATAACGATAATGACGATAAAAAAGAAAAATCAAAAGTAAAAAAAGCAAAAAAAGCAGTAATCACCGTCTTCTTAATAAGTATGATTGCTGCTTTTCCCGCGATATACAAGAGCCATTTTTCTTAAATATTTAAACCCGTGTAAGGTCACGGGTTTGAAACAATTAGATTATCCTGCCGCTCGGCTGTTGAGACACGATAGCAATTTTCTTTACAGCAAATGCGAAAAAAAAAGTGTTCTCAAAAAGAAAGAAAAAAAAAGGGAAAATAAAAGAGAGGATTTATAATTGCAAAACAAATTGGCTGGTCACGTCATCATGCGCTGCATTGAAAATGAACGTCGTAAATTACGAGTTCTTCCCTCGTATGAAATATTGATTATCTAACCTGATTATAGTTTGAATATGTTCCCGTTAGAGGGCGCAACTAACGCATTGGACATTCAGAAAGAATGGCATATTCAATGATCTATTTTAGTGTTTGCAGCGTTTGTATTGAATTTTAGCTCTATTATTTTTAGGTGCGTCTTCTCATTTCTATTTGACGATTCTTTTGCTCTGTTGGTCTGTACTCTTTCAGTTTAGTTCTCTTTTATTTAGGCTCCTTTTAAGAAATCTGAAAATATTTGAAAGAATTTCATAGAAAGTGAGTAAATTGGAACAATAGCTCTGAATATGTGCCTAGAATGTGACTCAAGTTTATACAAGTTTTAAGTCATTTAAAGAATGTAAGTTTTTATTTAGTCTGCCCGGCTTAGGTTTATTCTATTAGTGACTAGCGGGGTTATATATATATTATTATTTATTATCAAAAACTGTGTGCTGCGGCTACGGTAGTCAAATGACATCCCGTAGCTGCAATCAGTCCTCCATGCTAGTCCCAGACCACCTGGCCTTGTCATGCGCAACTTGTCGTAGGCAATGAAGTTGTTTCGCTGTATGTAGTGGTCCTAGTCCCGCCTGCTGTAGCTCAGCACGTAGTGTGCAGTGCCGTCCTAGTCGCGGTTGGTAGGCTTGCGAGCCAGTAACGAGCCAGTATATATATATATATATATATATATATATATATATATATATATATATATATATTGTGATAAATAATTCTCAAAGCAAGGCGAACACTTACGCTCTCTATATCTCTATCTCTCTCTCTTTCTCTCTCTCTCTCTTTAATGACTGTCGCAGGCAGCCGAAGCGCTTACTCTCTCTATGTCTCTGTCTATCTCTCTCTCTAAGATTTTGTCGTGCGATTCAAGCAGCCGCCTGACTGGGGAAGAGGGAGACGAGGTTGGAAAGAACAGACGACGTGGGCGACCGGAAACGGAAAAGACAGGGAATGTCGCAAGGGCGCGCGAAAAACAAAACACACGAGGTGAATTTAAGAATACGTCAGAAAGGGCGAAAAAGGCAGACGGGACGCTTGCGTAATTAAAACAGAGTAAAGGACAATCGTATCGCCGGTTGAATCCAGAACATTATTACTCCCAAGGATTACGATTCCAGGAACTTAAAGGACAATCGTATCGCCGGTTGTACCTAGAACATTCTTATTCCCAAGGATTACGATTACAGGAACTTAAAGGACAATCGTATCGCCGGTTGAACCTAGGCCATTCTTATTCCCAAGGATTACTATTCTAGGAGATTATTGATTTTCGTGTCATCCTTTATATAGTATGTGTGTGGACTTTTGATCCGTATTATACTTCGGACAAACAGCTAAGTATTGGCCTATCTCTTGCCAGTATCTTTCTTATACTAATATATCTATATTTTGACTGAACCTTCATGTTGCATACATCTGCACACCATACACAAAATACACGTCTGTCTCCCTCACTCTTTCTCGTGGTGTCATTTTCTTCTATTTGTTTATAAAAATCTTTATTGACTTTTAATTTCTCTCGTCATTTATTGCTTTGGTTATCCCAATTCCCCTGAGACAAACGTCACCGGTTAATCCGACATTCGACGATTGACCAAAGATGATTAACGTGCCATCGGACATTAAATAAAATAAATCTATGTGTAACGATCTGATTGCTAATCCGTACCGGTCATCCCGCAGTTAGGTCGTAACAATATATTTATATATATATATATATATATATATATATATATATATTCTAGAGATGAAAGATGAGAATAAGAAATGGTAACGATAGAATATTTATTAGAACATCAACAGTTCAGAGCAATGAGCTTCATATCTTTAATCCATGGATTTTCAAAGATAAACTCTTCTCATCAGAGGATAGGGAAAAGCCGACAATGTAATTGTAAATATTATTGACAACAACTTTGAAAGTTTTACATAAAATAAAACAAAATAAAGACCAAAACGTAAAGAGTCTTATGTTGAGATGAGAGCGTAGAGTCAGGGTGGATGCTGTCCAAAAACACGTCAAAACAAAAAAATAAAAACAGCTGTTATTCTGGAAATTTATGGGGAAAAGTGCTTACTACCTATCGCTACCTATGTATTCAACACAGTTTAAGTAAATACTGAAAATCGATAAATCAAATATTATATCTCTTTATACTATTTTATGTCCGTGGCAATAGCTGATTCCGTAGAAAGTTACCTTCAATCAATAGTTGAAGTGGGTGATGAACTGATGGTAACATTTACTGCTGCTAAGACAAAGCTACTTACCTTCAACAACTACAAGAAACCTCTTCAACCACCGATTGGCATGGCAAATAACACTCTACCTGAGAGTCCAACGTTCACACTCTCCAGCCTTACATTCACAGGTAATATGAATTGGAACACATACATAGAAGACATTTTCAAGGCTGCTGCGAAGAAAGTGGGCTCCCTCTACCGAGCTAGAAATCTTCTCAGTATCGTATATCTTACCAAAGCCAGCATCCACCAAGGCATGGAGTATTGTTGTTACATCTAGGCTGGTGCACCATTGACTAATCTCTCGCTCCTTAGATAAGGTCCAAAAAAGAGTCGCTAATCTGATAGATCCCTCACTATCCATCAATTTCCATCCCGTGTCCCATCGCTGCAAAGTTGCATACTTGTGATTTGTTTACAAGTATATAAACGAGATGTGCTCCGATGAACTTGCTGCGCTGGTGCCCCCTCGACATAAATACAATCGACGAACTCGACAATCAGCTAAATCCCATCCATTTATTGTAAAGGGCCCCATATACCGGAGAGCCTTCTACTCCAATCAAAGTGTAGTATCTGTTCCGATGGATACTGCACCCCATAGACTGGTATTGTCTTGGCCTTCGGGCCTTGATTTACGCCGGTCTATGGGTCTATCCTGTGCAGTTCTAGGAGGGCCACCCTCCCAGGCTTCGCCTCCCCTCTTTGGGGAGGAGTAATTTTATTGCTTACTGCCTGAGGCGCCCCTACCGGGGAATGCCGACGGGGCTGCCCAGGCAATTTTTAAACCCCACTTTCCCGACCCGACCTTGGGTCACATCTTACTTGTGGGAGTAAGATAACAACTGGCCTTGTGCCTAATTCATGGAGAGGAGTAAATCAATACTCCAATAGCTAATTTCGTCAAGCTGTCAGCCTTTGGAACCCCCTCTTTTCTCTTTGTTTCCGCGACTATAAGAAAGTTAAAACGTATGTGAACCAGCATCTCGCTGCACAGCTCCCAATTTATTATGACCCCCTTACGTTCATCCTAATTCTAAGTAGCCCCGTACGTCAAAAGTGGCCACATGCCTTGCTTGGCGTGAGCTAGGTTAAACATTTTTTCGAAATTCCAACCATTCCATCTCATTAAAACATATCCTCAAGGTGCTCTAGCCTTACTTCGTAGTGAACCAATAATACACAAAAAAAAAACATAAGTCAGCCGTTAGACTGAATAGTCCTCTGGAGAAGGAAAGAATAGACCAACTTTTTATTTCGGCCATACTTTTTTCGTATCACATTAAGTATTCCCGAAGTTATACCATGGGAAATTTAATAACTCAAAAACTACTGATCTGATCGGATTTAAATTTAGAATGTGATTACTGTTATCAAATAGCATCAGATTCATACATCGAATTTGAAATTTCGGAAGTTGAAATGGTGTCAACATTTAGATCTAGACCGAACTTTTCAAGGTCAATGTAAAAATATCAAGATCAAGGTCAAGGTCATATGAGATCAGGGACTCCATAGACTACAATATGGTCTTAGTAGCGAGTGTTTACGATGGACAAAGTCGATATTATCGTGAAAACGTGTTACTTTCACCTTTATGGTAGCCTTGCTCTTTACCTTCGAGCGGGATATCCCTAGAATAAATCAGTTACAAGTTAGACCAATTTTTTTGTGACGATTCGTTAAGCGATGTTGATGCTACGATTAAACAAAAAACAAACACATAGTGATAAACTCGACCGTAAACATAACCTCCTCCGTGAAGGTAAAAAGCATGACAGACCAAAAGACCGAGAATATGTGGGCACATCTAAAAATTAAAAGAGTTGAGAGAAATAAGAAAGGTAAGATAAAAATGATGAGGAAGAAAAAGAAGAAGGTCAATCGTGAAAGAAAGAGTGAAATAGATTGCGATGATCGTCTAATTCATTCGTCGTGAATATGATAGTTGCGTTGATAATGGATGAAGCACTCGTCTCGAATATGTAATAAGTTTCCAAATCCAGACTGCGCACCTGCCAAATGTTTCATTGGCTTGGGATTTTGTGAATAGTGTCAGCCGGGCAGACGTGTCTCTCGATCGAGCCGAAAGCGTCGATGATTTGCATAATTACCGAGACAGCCATCTTTGAAAGAGGCGATATTGATAAATCATAAGGGGAACTTGTGTGGGTGGGTGGGGGGGTTAATAAACGCGAAGAAAGATGGCAAGAGAATGATGTAAAGAAAGAAAGAAAGAAAGAAAGAAAGAAAATACAAAGGTTAGAAATAACAAAGATAATAATAAAGAAAAGAAAGTGCGAAGGACAGAAAAAAAGAAAGAAAGGCGTTAAGATATGTATTATTATAATTATTCCGAATTACTGTTCTCATCGTGGATGTTATTTTCATTACGTTTCGGCCGTAGTAATCAGCGACATTCTTCAGATGACCACATGGACTAATCGGGGCGGGGGGTAATAAACGCGAAGAAAGATGGCAAGAGAATGATGTAATGAAAGAAAGAAAGAAAGAAAATGAAACAGTTAGAAAAAGAAAGTCCGAAGGACATGAAAAATAAAAGAAAGCCGTTAAGATATGTATTATGATTATTCCGACTCACTGTTCTCATCCTGGATGTTATTTTTGTTACGTTTCGGCCGATGTTACCAGCGACATTCTTCAGATGACCACAAGGACTAATGGCGCAATGGATAAACTGCTAAGTCAAAATAAGTTTGTACTGATAGTCTTCTAGACGTTGAAGGTGTGATCATCTGTATCCGCGATACTAAAAATATAATTACGAATTACTTTAGACTTGAAGAGTTCGAATGCAAAACGCGACAAATCCAATTTCTTCAAAATGATGAAATAAACATTACAAGACGAATTTTTCAAATCTTAAATTCGACTGTAAAAGGTTATTTGAATTAAACGCAGGAATATTAACCCAACATTACAATACTTTAACGAAATGGTTCGGTGTGTAATAGCGTGATTAAATGTAACATTTTTAGTAGAGGTAAGTCAACAATTTTTTTAAATGGCGTTTATCGCGTTTTGCATGCGAACTCTTCACTTTGACACGTCCATTGCTTAAAGAGCGAGAAAAATCTACCGACGTGAGTTAAATAATGGGTTGTTTTATATTCCGTAAAGATTCCCGAATTCGACATAAAAAAAGTTCAGTTTGACAAGATGCATCTGACTGAGGTCAGAGGTTAGATAAATCGAAACGTTGTGAAAATGACCGCCAAGATCAGAACAGTAATCTGAAAAAACCAAATAATTACAAATAATCAATACCCGTTTAACAGATTTCCGAAATAATAAAATAAAAATAAATAATGAAGAATTAAAAAAATGGATGTAACAAAGAAAAATACAAAGGATAAACATTAAATGACACCAGAAAGACAGAAAATTGAAAAAGGGAAGACGTGAAAATGGAGACTAAATAGATAAAAATGAAAGAATATGAAAGTAAAATAATTGTTAGAAAAGAGTCGAAAATAGACACTTATCAGTTTCAAAGTGTGTTAGATGTTTCGCGTGTAGGACGACTTAGATGGATCAAACTTCCGTGTTTATAATGGCAGATGTGTTTATATGTGCAACTAATTGGTGTTGTATTGCTCGTTACTTAATTACACGTTTCTTAACGCGTTGTGATGTCAGAATCTATGTTGTCGTAGAACTGCTCCTTGTTGATCCAGAACAAACGGCATCGCTGCTAACGGGACGATATGTCGTTTCTCGATCCGGCGCCGTCGAGTGGTCTTGCTATTCGGTCCCGATTTTCAATCTCCCGCTTTTCGGCTTCCAAGTCCAAGCTGAAATCTCAACTCTAGTTTTCCAAGCGGGAAAACTGTTACGTCACGAAATCTCGTGATCAACACGCAGGTATGACCTAACCCCCAAATCAAAGGGACCATCGAAACCATACGGCAATGATAAAAATAGCTGCCATCTTAAGGAAAATCATTGAATGCAGATACCAACCCGCATAAGCTACAAAGGGTAAACAGTCACAAGGAATTTACAACAGAGAGAAAACGAACACCACATCACAAACCAAGGAACAGAAACTGCAAGAAACATCACTTCATAATCTCCCGCCCCAATATATTACACCAGCCTCAGCTGACACCACACAAAAATGAACCAAGGAACATAAATTACAAGAAACACTAATAGCTCTCCCCCTTCCCTCCCCATCCCACCCTAAAAAATAAATAAAAGCTTGTGGGTCTGATATTATACCTGTAATAGTAATTAACTGGCGTTTGTCCTCTCCAAACTCTATAATAAATGCCTAGCTAAATCTTGCTTCTCCGATAGCTGGAAAATTGCCTCTGTGGTATCAGTCTACAAAAATTCTGGGGATAGAACTGATCCTCAGAACTGCCGCCAAATCAGTCTACTCCCGATCTTTGCTACAATCTTTGAATCCTTAATCAATCTAGTGATAGTCCGGCATTTAGTCAATGCTAAACTTCTTTCTGATCCCCAGTACGGATTTAGACAAGTATGATCTACTGCAGACATCCTAACGATCATCTTTGAACGCATGTATCATACATTCGACAAGGCAGGTAAAGCTAGCGCTTGATATATCCAAAGCCTTTGACAAAGTATGACATAAAGGACTTCTCCTGAAAATACGCTCATACGGTATTACTGGGCAATTACTTAATATAATTAGATCCTTGCTAACCAAAACAAAGATCCAGGTTGTGTTCGATGACCGTTCATCTAAGCAACATGACATAAATGCTGGTGTACCCGAGGTATCTATCTTTGAACCCTTATTGTTCCTGATCTTCATAAACGATCTCCCTGATGACATTGAGTCTGAGATTGGTTTATTTGCTGACGAGCCACGCTCTACTCTCGTCATGTGGGCAAAACAGACGCGATCATATCCGAGGGAATGGCGGAATCCTTAGAAAATGACCTCCAGGCTGTAGTGGATTGGGGTCATAAATGGTTGGTCACTTTTATTGCCGCAAAGACAAAGCTCCTTTTCTTCAATAACTACAAGAAACCTCTCCAACCACAAATTGTAATTGCAAATAACACTATACCTAAGGGTTCAACATTCAAACTCCTCAGCACGCATGAAAATGTATTTAAGGTAAATATTTTTAAAATTAACAATCATGCAAT
>OY744542.1:61905519-61930519 GCA_963556195.1 Sepiola atlantica
AACATTGCTTTAAATAAGGCTGTATTTCCGGTTGAAAGGAAATGATTTATCTGTAACCGATGACGCTATTTCCGCCAATGAAAAGAACCTGAAAATGATCAAACCACCCAACTTTTATTTGTAAAAGGAATTGCCTCTTCTAAAAGGACCAAAAAACAAACATTATGCAAATAGCATGGCAGGGCTTAGTACGTACGTCCCATAATGTAACCGGCATTAATGCCTCGAATACTAAGTGGCATTGTATATAGGCAATGAAGCTTTATCAATACACTCGCTGAAGGTGAGGGTATCAAGAAGTTAGCGTCGCTCCTATTAGGGAAGAGGGTGATTATTGGAAGTAATAGTATATTTAATAATGAGGTTAAGTCGGTCAAACTTTATTATAAAACAGTTCTTACCAATCCGTACTTATCAAAATCTAGGGAAGTAAGATACCATTGTTAAATTGTATGTACGTTAGCTAGTAATAATTTAAGAAAATGTGCTCGCCGAAAGATTCTTTGTCAATCTAGGCAAGACGTAAGGGTCAATAAGGAGTCAACCAGTTGAGCTTTGTGGACTTCGTTCTTATGTGATACAGCTATGTGATACAATGGAGGCCGCGACGATAGGAAGTGACTCATCAAAAGAGACAAAAGAAAAATGCGAGAGCAGTCACTTTCCATTGTTCAGGACAAGTGACTCAAAAAATACCGGACACAACATTTGGGGGTGACGGCGTTTTGCGACAGTGGGGTAGGTTAGTTTTACGACAGTTTGACGACAGTCAGGTTTATGACAAAAAGTTAACGAGTTTGGGTTTCGGAAAGAAGCCGGGCAGTTTGGATTGAACCTGGACAGAGAGCGGATCGGGACAGATTGGACCGACAACTGACGACTGACGAGTGATAGACTGAGAGAGAAGACGGCGAGTTCGGGGTTAGTTTTCGATCAGAGCGGATCGGACCGACAACTGACCAGAGAGATAGCGACGACCACGACTGGGGTACCTATTTTCGCGCGGACAGAATAAAAGCACGCCTCCCAGACTCAATCGAGGTATATGAACGTTTGTCTTGTGTTGTTTTATTTTAGCGTGAACGTAAGCGATCACATCCGGCCACAGCTATATATTACAGCAGACATCATAGGAACTAGAGTGTAAAGCCAGTCGTCTGCATGATGAACTTGACGTGATCTGACGGAAACAAAATGACTTAAGAATCGACGATAAATGACGCAAGGGGCGTGGTCCTAAAGCTATACTCCTAATATTTCTTCTCGCTGCCACTAGAAAGATGTAGGAGATATAAACAGCCAAAATAAAAGCAATCTTACTCGTATTGCCTTCAGTTATGATATCTTCGGCCTGACTTTGATTGGTAAGTGAGAATCATTTTTTCACGAATGTCGCTATGCTTGAATATTTTATAACGAATTATTTTGCTGTTTATGAAATGCAGAGTGTCGGACTATATTGATCGAAAGCTAATGCAACACCACAATGATTATGGAATTCAGGTACTAGAGTATAAATCTAAATCTTTTCCATGTAAAACTTTATAACTTGCTAGAAAGAAAAATGTTTGTATCTGTACTTTAAATAATTTCTTTTAGAAAATTAAGAAATCAAATAGGTGGGTTTTTTTGAAAACGTTGAACTTCTACCAATCATAGTGCTGTCGGATCGCAGATATTAAAAAAAATCTAAATATTTTCCATGTAAAACTTTATAACTTTCTGAAAAGAAAAATGTTTGTATCTGTACTTTAAATAATTTCTTTTAGAAAATTAAGCAATCAAATAGGTGGGTTTTTATTAAAACGTTGAACTTCTACCAATCATAGTGCTGTCGGATCGCAGATATTAAAAAAAAATCTAAATCTTTTCCATGTAAAACTTTATAACTTGCTAGAAAGAAAAATGTTTGTATCTGTACTTTAAATAATTTCTTTTAGAAAATTAAGCAATCAAATAGGTGGGTTTTTTTGAAAACGTTGAACTTCTACCAATCATAGTGCTGTCGGATCGCAGATATTAAAAAAATTTAAATCTTTTCCATGTAAAACTTTATAACTTTCTGAAAAGAAAAATGTTTGTATCTGTACTTTAAATAATGTCTATTAGAAAATAAAGAAATCCAATAGGTGGGTTTTTTTTCGAAACGTTGAACTTCTACCAATCATAGTGCTGTCGGATCGCAGATATTAAAAAAAAATCTAAATCTTTTCCATGTAAAACTTTATAACTTGCTAGAAAGAAAAATGTTTGTATCTGTACTTTAAATAATTTCTTTTAGAAAATTAAGCAATCAAATAGGTGGGTTTTTTTGAAAACGTTGAACTTCTACCAATCATAGTGCTGTCGGATCGCAGATATTAAAAAAATTTTAATCTTTTCCATGTAAAACTTTATAACTTTCTGAAAAGAAAAATGTTTGTATCTGTACTTTAAATAATTTCTATTAGAAAATTAAGAAATCAAATAGGTGGGTTTTTTTTCGAAACGTTGAACTTCTACCAATCATAGTGCTGTCGGATCGCAGATATTAAAAAAAAAACTAAATCTTTTCCATGTAAAACTTTATAACTTGCTAGAAAGAAAAATGTTTGTATCTGTACTTTAAATAATTTCTTTTAGAAAATTAAGCAATCAAATAGGTGGGTTTTTTTGAAAACGTTGAACTTCTACCAATCATAGTGCTGTCGGATCGCAGATATTAAAAAAATTTAAATCTTTTCCATGTAAAACTTTATAACTTGCTGAAAAGAAAAATGTTTGTATCTGTACTTTAAATAATTTCTATTAGAAAATTAAGAAATCAAATAGGTGGGTTTTTTTTCGAAACGTTGAACTTCTACCAATCATAGTGCTGTCGGATCGCAGATATTAAAAAAATCTAAATCTTTTCCATGTAAAACTTTATAACTTTCTGAAAAGAAAAATGTTTGTATCTGTACTTTAAATAATTTCTTTTAGAAAATTAAGCAATCAAATAGGTGGGTTTTTTGAAAACGTTGAACTTCTACCAATCATAGTGCTGTCGGATCGCAGATATTAAAAAAATCTAAATCTTTTCCATGTAAAACTTTATAACTTTCTGAAAAGAAAAATGTTTGTATCTGTACTTTAAATAATTTCTTTTAGAAAATTAAGCAATCAAATAGGTGGGTTTTTTTGAAAACGTTGAACTTCTACCAATCATAGTGCTGTCGGATCGCAGATATTAAAAAAATCTAAATCTTTTCCAGGTAAAACTTTATAACTTTCTGAAAAGAAAAATGTTTGTATCTGTACTTTAAATAATTTCTTTTAGAAAATTAAGAAATCAAATCGGTGGGTTTTTTTTCGAAACGTTGAACTTCTACCAATCATAGTGCTGTCGGATCACAGATATTAAAAAAAATCTAAATCTTTTCCATGTAAAACTTTATAACTTGCTGAAAAGAAAAATGTTTGTATCTGTACTTTAAATAATGTCTATTAGAAAATAAAGAAATCAAATAGGTGGGTTTTTTTGAAAACGTTGAACTTCTACCAATCATAGTGCTGTCGGATCGCAGATATTAAAAAAATCTAAATCTTTTCCATGTAAAACTTTATAACTTTCTGAAAAGAAAAATGTTTGTATCTGTACTTTAAATAATGTCTATTAGAAAATAAAGAAATCCAATAGGTGGGTTTTTTTTCGAAACGTTGAACTTCTACCAATCATAGTGCTGTCGGATCGCAGATATTAAAAAAAAATCTAAATCTTTTCCATGTAAAACTTTATAACTTGCTAGAAAGAAAAATGTTTGTATCTGTACTTTAAATAATTTCTTTTAGAAAATTAAGCAATCAAATAGGTGGGTTTTTTTGAAAACGTTGAACTTCTACCAATCATAGTGCTGTCGGATCGCAGATATTAAAAAAATTTAAATCTTTTCCATGTAAAACTTTATAACTTTCTGAAAAGAAAAATGTTTGTATCTGTACTTTAAATAATTTCTATTAGAAAATTAAGAAATCAAATAGGTGGGTTTTTTTTCGAAACGTTGAACTTCTACCAATCATAGTGCTGTCGGATCGCAGATATTAAAAAAAAAACTAAATCTTTTCCATGTAAAACTTTATAACTTGCTAGAAAGAAAAATGTTTGTATCTGTACTTTAAATAATTTCTTTTAGAAAATTAAGCAATCAAATAGGTGGGTTTTTTTGAAAACGTTGAACTTCTACCAATCATAGTGCTGTCGGATCGCAGATATTAAAAAAATTTAAATCTTTTCCATGTAAAACTTTATAACTTGCTGAAAAGAAAAATGTTTGTATCTGTACTTTAAATAATTTCTATTAGAAAATTAAGAAATCAAATAGGTGGGTTTTTTTTCGAAACGTTGAACTTCTACCAATCATAGTGCTGTCGGATCGCAGATATTAAAAAAATCTAAATCTTTTCCATGTAAAACTTTATAACTTTCTGAAAAGAAAAATGTTTGTATCTGTACTTTAAATAATTTCTTTTAGAAAATTAAGCAATCAAATAGGTGGGTTTTTTTGAAAACGTTGAACTTCTACCAATCATAGTGCTGTCGGATCGCAGATATTAAAAAAATCTAAATCTTTTCCATGTAAAACTTTATAACTTTCTGAAAAGAAAAATGTTTGTATCTGTACTTTAAATAATTTCTTTTAGAAAATTAAGCAATCAAATAGGTGGGTTTTTTTGAAAACGTTGAACTTCTACCAATCATAGTGCTGTCGGATCGCAGATATTAAAAAAATCTAAATCTTTTCCAGGTAAAACTTTATAACTTTCTGAAAAGAAAAATGTTTGTATCTGTACTTTAAATAATTTCTTTTAGAAAATTAAGAAATCAAATCGGTGGGTTTTTTTTCGAAACGTTGAACTTCTACCAATCATAGTGCTGTCGGATCACAGATATTAAAAAAAATCTAAATCTTTTCCATGTAAAACTTTATAACTTGCTGAAAAGAAAAATGTTTGTATCTGTACTTTAAATAATTTCTTTTAGAAAATTAAGCAATTAAATACGTGGGTTTTTTTGAAAACGTTGAACTTCTACCAATCATAGTGCTGTCGGATCGCAGATATTAAAAAAATCTAAATCTTTTCCATGTAAAACTTTATAACTTTCTGAAAAGAAAAATGTTTGTATCTGTACTTTAAATAATGTCTATTAGAAAATAAAGAAATCCAATAGGTGGGTTTTTTTTCGAAACGTTGAACTTCTACCAATCATAGTGCTGTCGGATCGCAGATATTAAAAAAAAATCTAAATCTTTTCCATGTAAAACTTTATAACTTGCTAGAAAGAAAAATGTTTGTATCTGTACTTTAAATAATTTCTTTTAGAAAATTAAGCAATCAAATAGGTGGGTTTTTTTGAAAACGTTGAACTTCTACCAATCATAGTGCTGTCGGATCGCAGATATTAAAAAAATTTAAATCTTTTCCATGTAAAACTTTATAACTTTCTGAAAAGAAAAATGTTTGTATCTGTACTTTAAATAATTTCTATTAGAAAATTAAGAAATCAAATAGGTGGGTTTTTTTTCGAAACGTTGAACTTCTACCAATCATAGTGCTGTCGGATCGCAGATATTAAAAAAAAAACTAAATCTTTTCCATGTAAAACTTTATAACTTGCTAGAAAGAAAAATGTTTGTATCTGTACTTTAAATAATTTCTTTTAGAAAATTAAGCAATCAAATAGGTGGGTTTTTTTGAAAACGTTGAACTTCTACCAATCATAGTGCTGTCGGATCGCAGATATTAAAAAAATTTAAATCTTTTCCATGTAAAACTTTATAACTTGCTGAAAAGAAAAATGTTTGTATCTGTACTTTAAATAATTTCTATTAGAAAATTAAGAAATCAAATAGGTGGGTTTTTTTTCGAAACGTTGAACTTCTACCAATCATAGTGCTGTCGGATCGCAGATATTAAAAAAATCTAAATCTTTTCCATGTAAAACTTTATAACTTTCTGAAAAGAAAAATGTTTGTATCTGTACTTTAAATAATTTCTTTTAGAAAATTAAGCAATCAAATAGGTGGGTTTTTTTGAAAACGTTGAACTTCTACCAATCATAGTGCTGTCGGATCGCAGATATTAAAAAAATCTAAATCTTTTCCATGTAAAACTTTATAACTTTCTGAAAAGAAAAATGTTTGTATCTGTACTTTAAATAATTTCTTTTAGAAAATTAAGCAATCAAATAGGTGGGTTTTTTTGAAAACGTTGAACTTCTACCAATCATAGTGCTGTCGGATCGCAGATATTAAAAAAATCTAAATCTTTTCCAGGTAAAACTTTATAACTTTCTGAAAAGAAAAATGTTTGTATCTGTACTTTAAATAATTTCTTTTAGAAAATTAAGAAATCAAATAGGTGGGTTTTTTTTCGAAACGTTGAACTTCTACCAATCATAGTGCTGTCGGATCGCAGATATTAAAAAAATTTAAATCTTTTCCATGTAAAACTTTATAACTTGCTGAAAAGAAAAATGTTTGTATCTGTACTTTAAATAATTTCTTTTAGAAAATTAAGCAATTAAATAGGTGGGTTTTTTTGAAAACGTTGAACTTCTACCAATCATAGTGCTGTCGGATCGCAGATATTAAAAAAATCTAAATCTTTTCCATGTAAAACTTTATAACTTTCTGAAAAGAAAAATGTTTGTATCTGTACTTTAAATAATTTCTTTTAGAAAATTAAGCAATCAAATAGGTGGGTTTTTTTGAAAACGTTGAACTTCTACCAATCATAGTGCTGTCGGATCGCAGATATTAAAAAAATCTAAATCTTTTCCATGTAAAACTTTATAACTTTCTGAAAAGAAAAATGTTTGTATCTGTACTTTAAATAATTTCTTTTAGAAAATTAAGCAATCAAATAGGTGGGGTTTTTTTGAAAACGTTGAACTTCTACCAATCATAGTGCTGTCGGATCGCAGATATTAAAAAAAAATCTAAATCTTTTCCATGTAAAACTTTATAACTTGCTGAAAAGAAAAATGTTTGTATCTGTACTTTAAATAATTTCTTTTAGAAAATTAAGCAATCAAATAGGTGGTTTTTTTTTAAAACGTTGAACTTCTACCAATCATAGTGCTGTCGGATCGCAGATATTAAAAAAAATCTAAATCTTTTCCATGTAAAACTTTATAACTTGCTGAAAAAAAAAAGTTTGTATCTGTACTTTAAATAATTTCTTTTAGAAAATTAAGCAATCAAATAGGTGGGTTTTTTTGAAAACGTTGAACTTCTACCAATCATAGTGCTGTCGGATCGCAGATATTAAAAAAAATCTAAATCTTTTCCATGTGAAACTTTATAACTTGCTGAAAAGAAAAATGTTTGTATCTGTACTTTAAATAATTTCTTTTAGACAATTAAGCAATCAAAAAGGTGGGTTTTTTTTTTTTGAAAACGTTGAACTTCTACCAATCATAGTGCTGTCGGATCGCAGATATTAAAAAAAATCTAAATCTTTTCCATGTAAAACTTTATAACTTGCTGAAAAGAAAAATGTTTGTATCTGTACTTTCAATAATTTCTTTTAGAAAATTAAGCAATCAAATAGGTGTTTTTTTTTTTTTTTAAAGTTGAACTTCTACCAATCATAGTGCTGTCGGATCGCAGATATTAAAAAAAATCTAAATCTCTTCCATGTAAAACTTTATAACTTGCTGAAAAGAAAAATGTTTGTATCTGTACTTTAAATAATTTCTTTTAGAAAATTAAGAAATCAAATAGGTGTTTTTTTTTTTGAAAACGTTGAACTTCTACCAATCATAGTGCTGTCGGATCGCAGATATTAAAAAAAATCTAAATCTTTTCCATGTAAAACTTTATAACTTGCTGAAAAGAAAAATGTTTGTATCTGTACTTTAAATAATTTCTTTTAGAAAATTAAGCAATCAAATAGGTGTTTTTTTTTTAAAACGTTGAACTTCTACCAATCATAGTGCTGTCGGATCGCAGATATTAAAAAAAATCTAAATCTTATCCATGTAAAACTTTATAACTTGCTGAAAAGAAAAATGTTTGTATCTGTACTTTAAATAATTTCTTTTAGAAAATTAAGCAATCAAATAGGTGGTTTTTTTTTTAAAACGTTGAACTTCTACCAATCATAGTGCTGTCGGATCGCAGATATTAAAAAAAGTCTAAATCTTTTCCATGTAAAACTTTATAACTTGCTCAACAGAAAAATGTTTGTATCTGTACTTTAAATAATTTCTTTTAGAAAATTAAGCAATCAAATAGGTGTTGTTTTTTTTGAAAACGTTGAACTTCTACCAATCATAGTGCTGTCGGATCGCAGATATTAAAAAAAATCTAAATCTTTTCCATGTAAAACTTTATAACTTGCTGAAAAGAAAAATGTTTGTATCTGTACTTTAAATAATTTCTTTTAGAAAATTAAGCAATCAAATAGGTGTTTTTTTTTTTGAAAACGTTGAACTTCTACAAATCATAGTGCTGTCGGATCGCAGATATTAAAAAAAATCTAAATCTTTTCCATGTAAAACTTTATAACTTGCTGAAAAGAAAAATGTTTGTATCTGTACTTTAAATAATTTATTTTAGAAAATTAAGCAATCAAATAGGTGTTGTTTTTTTTTAAAACGTTGAACTTCTACCAATCATAGTGCTGTCGGATCGCAGATATTAAAAAAAATCTAAATCTTTTCCATGTAAAACTTTATGATGAAAAGAAAAATGTTTGTATCTGTACTTTAAATAATTTCTTTTAGAAAATTAAGCAATCAAATAGGTGGGGTTTTTTTTTGAAAACGTTGAACTTCTACCAATCATAGTGCCTCTGGATCGCAGATATTAAAAAAAATCTAAATCTTTTCCATGTAAAACTTTATGCTGAAAAGCAAAATGTTTGTATCTTAACTTTAAATAATTTCTTTTAGAAAATTAAGCAATCAAATAGGTGGGGTTTTTTTTGAAAACGTTGAACTTCTACCAATCATAGTGCTGTCGGATCGCAGATATTAAATAAAATCTAAATCTTTTCCATGTAAAACCTTATAACTTGCTGAAAAGAAAAATGTTTGTATCTGTACTTTAAATAATTTCTTTTAGAAAATTAAGCAATCAAATAGGTGGTTTTTTTTGGAAAACGTTGAACTTCTACCAATCATAGTGCTGTCGGATCGCAGATGTAAAAAAAAATCAAAATCTTTTCCATGTAAAACTTTATAACTTGCTGAAAAGAAAAATGTTTGTATCTGTACTTTAAATAATTTCTTTTAGAAAATTAAGCAATCAAATAGGTGTTTTTTTTTGAAAACGTTGAACTTCTACCAATCATAGTGCTGTCGGATCGCAGATATTAAAAAAAAATCTAAATCTTTTCCATGTAAAACTTTATAACTTGCTGAAAAGAAAAATGTTTGTATCTGTACTTTCAATAATTTCTTTTAGAAAATTAAGCAATCAAATAGGTGGTTTTTTTTTGAAAACGTTGAACTTCTACCAATCATAGTGCTGTCGGATCGCAGATATTAAAAAAAAATCTAAATCTTTTCCATGTAAAACTTTATAACTTGCTGAAAAGAAAAATGTTTCTATCTGTACTTTAAATAATTTCATTTAGAAAATTAAGCAATCAAATAGGTGTTTTTTTTTAACGTTGAACTTCTACCAATTATAGTGCTGTCGGATCGCAGAGATTAAAAAAAAATCTAAATCTTTTCCATGTAAAACTTTATAACTTGCTGAAAAGAAAAATGTTTGTATCTTAACTTTAAATAATATCTTTTAGAAAATTAAGCAATCAAATAGGTGGTTTTTTTTTTGAAAACGTTGAACTTCTACCAATTATAGTGCTGTCGGATCGCAGATATTAAAAAAAATCTAAATCTTTTCCATGTAAAACTTTATAACTTGCTGAAAAGAAAAATGTTTGTATCTGTACTTTAAATAATTTCTTTTAGAAAATTAAGAAATCAAATAGGTGTTTTTTTTTTTGAAAACGTTGAACTTCTACCAATCATAGTGCTGTCGGATCGCAGATATTAAAAAAAATCTAAATCTTTTCCATGTAAAACTTTATAACTTGCTGAAAAGAAAAATGTTTGTATCTGTACTTTAAATAATTTCTTTTAGAAAATTAAGCAATCAAATAGGTGGGTTTTTTTTTGAAAACGTTGAACTTCTACCAATCATAGTGCTGTCGGATCGCAGATATTAAAAAAAAATCTAAATCTTTGTCATGTAAAACTTTATAACTTGCTGAAAAGAAAAATGTTTGTATCTGTACTTTAAATAATTTCTTTTAGAAAATTAAGCAATCAAATAGGTGGTTTTTTTTTGAAAACGTTGAACTTCTACCAATCATAGTGCTGTCGGATCGCAGATATTAAAAAAAATCTAAATCTTTTCCATGTAAAACTTTATGCTGAAAAGAAAAATGTTTGTATCTTAACTTTAAATAATTTCTTTTAGAAAATTAAGCAATCAAATAGGTGTTTTTTTTTTGAAAACGTTGAACTTCTACCAATCATAGTGCTGTCGGATCGCAGATATTAAAAAAAATCTAAATCTTTTCCATGTAAAACTTTATGCTGAAAAGAAAAATGTTTATATCTTAACTTTAAATAATTTCTTTTAGAAAATTAAGAAATCAAATAGGTGTTTTTTTTTTGAAAACGTTGAACTTCTACCAATCATAGTGCTGTCGGATCGCAGATATTAAAAAAAATCTAAATCTTTTCCATGTAAAACTTTATAACTTGCTGAAAAGAAAAATGTTTGTATCTGTACTTTAAATAATTTCTTTTAGAAAATTAAGCAATCAAATAGGTGGGTTTTTTTTTGAAAACGTTGAACTTCTACCAATCATAGTGCTGTCGGATCGCAGATATTAAAAAAAATCTAAATCTTTTCCATGTAAAACTTTATAACTTGCTGAAAAGAAAAATGTTTGTATCTGTACTTTAAATAATTTCTTTTAGAAAATTAAGCAATCAAATAGGTGTTTTTTTTTAACGTTGAACTTCTACCAATCATAGTGCTGTCGGATCGCAGATATTAAAAAAATCTAAAACTTTTCCATGTAAAACTTTATAACTTGCTGAAAAGAAAAATGTTTGTATCTGTACTTTAAATAATTTCTTTTAGAAAATTAAGCAATCAAATAGGTGGGTTTTTATTTAAATGTTGAACTTCTACCAATCATAGTGCTGTCGGATCGCAGATATTAAAAAAATCTAAAACTTTTCCATGTAAAACTTTATAACTTGCTGAAAAGAAAAATGTTTGTATCTGTACTTTAAATAATTTCTTTTAGAAAATTAAGCAATCAAATAGGTGTTTTTTTTTTTAAATGTTGAACTTCTACCAATCATAGAGCTGTCGGATCGCAGATATTAAAAAAAATCTAAATCTTTTCCATGTAAAACTTTATAACTTGCTGAAAAGAAAAATGTTTGTATCTGTACTTTAAATAATTTCTTTTAGAAAATTAAGCAATCAAATAGGTGTTTTTTTTTAAATGTTGAACTTCTACCAATCATAGTGCTGTCGGATCGCAGATATTAAAAAAATCTAAAACTTTTCCATGTAAAACTTTATAACTCGCTGAAAAGAAAAATGTTTGTATCTGTACTTTAAATAATTTCTTTTAGAAAATAAAGCAATCAAATAGGTGGGTTTTTTTTTAAAACGTTGAACTTCTACCAATCATAGTGCTGTCGGATCGCAGATATTAAAAAAAATCTAAATCTTTTCCATGTAAAACTTAATAACTTGCTTAAAAGAAAAATGTTTGTATCTGTACTTTAAATAATTTCTTTTAGAATATTAAGCAATCAAATAGGTGGGTTTTTTTTTTAAAACGTTGAACTTCTACCAATCATAGTGCTGTCGGATCGCAGATATTAAAACAAATCTAAATCTTTTGTATGTAAAACTTTATAACTTGCTGAAAAGAAAAATGTTTGTATCTGTACTTTAAATAATTTTTTTTAGAAAATTAAGCAATCAAATAGGTGTTGTTTTTTTTTGAAAACGTTGAACTTCTACCAATCATAGTGCTGTCGGATCGCAGATATTAAAAAAAATCTAAATCTTTTGTATGTAAAACTTTATAACTTGCTGAAAAGAAAAATGTTTGTATCTGTACTTTAAATAATTTTTTTTTAGAAAATTAAGCAATCAAATAGGTGGGTTTTTTTTAAAACGTTGAACTTCTACCAATCATAGTGCTGTCGGATCGCAGATATTAAAACAAATCTAAATCTTTTCCATGTAAAACTTTTATAACTTGCTGAAAAGAAAAATGTTTGTATCTGTACTTTAAATAATTTCTTTTAGAAAATTAAGCAATCAAATAGGTGTTTTTTTTTTTTAAATGTTGAACTTCTACCAATCATAGTGCTGTCGGATCGCAGATATTAAAACAAATCTAAATCTTTTCCATGTAAAACTTTATAACTTGCTGAAAAGAAAAATGTTTGTATCTGTACTTTAAATAATTTCTTTTAGAAAATTAAGCAATCAAATAGGTGTTTTTTTTTTGAAAACGTTGAACTTCTACCAATCATAGTGCTGTCGGATCGCAGATATTTAAAAAAATCTAAATCTTTTTCAGGTAAAACTTTATAACTTGCTGAAAAGAAAAATGTTTGTATCTGTACTTTAAATAATTTCTTTTAGAAAATTAAGCAATCAAATAGGTGTTTTTTTTTTTAAATGTTGAACTTCTACCAATCATAGTGCTGTCGGATCGCAGATTTAAAAAAAATCTAAATCTTTTCCATGTAAAACTTGATAACTTGCTGAAAAGAAAAATGTTTGTATCTGTACTTTAATTAATTTCTTTTAGAAAATTAAGCAATCAAATAGGTGTTTTTTTTTTTTTGAAAACGTTGAACTTCTACCAATCATAGTGCTGTCGGATCGCAGATATTAAAAAAAATCTAAATCTTTTCCATGTAAAACTTTATAACTTGTTGAAAAGAAAAATGTTTGTATCTGTACTTTAAATAATTTCTTTTAGAAAATTAAGCAATCAAATAGGTGTTTTTTTTGAAAACGTTGAACTTCTACCAATCATAGTGCTGTCGGATCGCAGATATTAAAAAAAATCTAAATCTTTTCCATGTAAAACTTTATAACTTGCTGAAAAGAAAAATGTTTGTATCTGTACTTTAAATAATTTCTTTTAGAAAATTAAGCAATCAAATAGGTGGGTTTTTTTTTGAAAACGTTGAACTTCTACCAATCATAGTGCTGTCGGATCGCAGATATTAAAAAAAAATCTAAATCTTTGTCATGTAAAACTTTATAACTTGCTGAAAAGAAAAATGTTTGTATCTGTACTTTAAATAATTTCTTTTAGAAAATTAAGCAATCAAATAGGTGGTTTTTTTTTGAAAACGTTGAACTTCTACCAATCATAGTGCTGTCGGATCGCAGATATTAAAAAAAATCTAAATCTTTTCCATGTAAAACTTTATGCTGAAAAGAAAGATGTGAGTATCTTAACTTTAAATAATTTCTTTTAGAAAATTAAGCAATCAAATAGGTGGTTTTTTTTTTGAAAACGTTGAACTTCTACCAATCATAGTGCTGTCGGATCGCAGATATTAAAAAAAATCTAAATCTTTTCCATGTAAAACTTTATGCTGAAAAGAAAAATGTTTGTATCTTAACTTTAAATAATTTCTTTTAGAAAATTAAGCAATCAAATAGGTGTTTTTTTTTTGAAAACGTTGAACTTCTACCAATCATAGTGCTGTCGGATCGCAGATATTAAAAAAAATCTAAATCTTTTCCATGTAAAACTTTATGCTGAAAAGAAAAATGTTTATATCTTAACTTTAAATAATTTCTTTTAGAAAATTAAGAAATCAAATAGGTGTTTTTTTTTTGAAAACGTTGAACTTCTACCAATCATAGTGCTGTCGGATCGCAGATATTAAAAAAAATCTAAATCTTTTCCATGTAAAACTTTATAACTTGCTGAAAAGAAAAATGTTTGTATCTGTACTTTAAATAATTTCTTTTAGAAAATTAAGCAATCAAATAGGTGGGTTTTTTTTTGAAAACGTTGAACTTCTACCAATCATAGTGCTGTCGGATCGCAGATATTAAAAAAAATCTAAATCTTTTCCATGTAAAACTTTATAACTTGCTGAAAAGAAAAATGTTTGTATCTGTACTTTAAATAATTTCTTTTAGAAAATTAAGCAATCAAATAGGTGTTTTTTTTTAACGTTGAACTTCTACCAATCATAGTGCTGTCGGATCGCAGATATTAAAAAAATCTAAAACTTTTCCATGTAAAACTTTATAACTTGCTGAAAAGAAAAATGTTTGTATCTGTACTTTAAATAATTTCTTTTAGAAAATTAAGCAATCAAATAGGTGGGTTTTTATTTAAATGTTGAACTTCTACCAATCATAGTGCTGTCGGATCGCAGATATTAAAAAAATCTAAAACTTTTCCATGTAAAACTTTATAACTTGCTGAAAAGAAAAATGTTTGTATCTGTACTTTAAATAATTTCTTTTAGAAAATTAAGCAATCAAATAGGTGTTTTTTTTTTTAAATGTTGAACTTCTACCAATCATAGAGCTGTCGGATCGCAGATATTAAAAAAAATCTAAATCTTTTCCATGTAAAACTTTATAACTTGCTGAAAAGAAAAATGTTTGTATCTGTACTTTAAATAATTTCTTTTAGAAAATTAAGCAATCAAATAGGTGTTTTTTTTTAAATGTTGAACTTCTACCAATCATAGTGCTGTCGGATCGCAGATATTAAAAAAATCTAAAACTTTTCCATGTAAAACTTTATAACTCGCTGAAAAGAAAAATGTTTGTATCTGTACTTTAAATAATTTCTTTTAGAAAATAAAGCAATCAAATAGGTGGGTTTTTTTTTAAAACGTTGAACTTCTACCAATCATAGTGCTGTCGGATCGCAGATATTAAAAAAAATCTAAATCTTTTCCATGTAAAACTTAATAACTTGCTTAAAAGAAAAATGTTTGTATCTGTACTTTAAATAATTTCTTTTAGAATATTAAGCAATCAAATAGGTGGGTTTTTTTTTTAAAACGTTGAACTTCTACCAATCATAGTGCTGTCGGATCGCAGATATTAAAACAAATCTAAATCTTTTGTATGTAAAACTTTATAACTTGCTGAAAAGAAAAATGTTTGTATCTGTACTTTAAATAATTTTTTTTAGAAAATTAAGCAATCAAATAGGTGTTGTTTTTTTTTGAAAACGTTGAACTTCTACCAATCATAGTGCTGTCGGATCGCAGATATTAAAAAAAATCTAAATCTTTTGTATGTAAAACTTTATAACTTGCTGAAAAGAAAAATGTTTGTATCTGTACTTTAAATAATTTTTTTTTAGAAAATTAAGCAATCAAATAGGTGGGTTTTTTTTAAAACGTTGAACTTCTACCAATCATAGTGCTGTCGGATCGCAGATATTAAAACAAATCTAAATCTTTTCCATGTAAAACTTTTATAACTTGCTGAAAAGAAAAATGTTTGTATCTGTACTTTAAATAATTTCTTTTAGAAAATTAAGCAATCAAATAGGTGTTTTTTTTTTTTAAATGTTGAACTTCTACCAATCATAGTGCTGTCGGATCGCAGATATTAAAACAAATCTAAATCTTTTCCATGTAAAACTTTATAACTTGCTGAAAAGAAAAATGTTTGTATCTGTACTTTAAATAATTTCTTTTAGAAAATTAAGCAATCAAATAGGTGTTTTTTTTTTGAAAACGTTGAACTTCTACCAATCATAGTGCTGTCGGATCGCAGATATTTAAAAAAATCTAAATCTTTTTCAGGTAAAACTTTATAACTTGCTGAAAAGAAAAATGTTTGTATCTGTACTTTAAATAATTTCTTTTAGAAAATTAAGCAATCAAATAGGTGTTTTTTTTTTTAAATGTTGAACTTCTACCAATCATAGTGCTGTCGGATCGCAGATTTAAAAAAAATCTAAATCTTTTCCATGTAAAACTTGATAACTTGCTGAAAAGAAAAATGTTTGTATCTGTACTTTAATTAATTTCTTTTAGAAAATTAAGCAATCAAATAGGTGTTTTTTTTTTTTTGAAAACGTTGAACTTCTACCAATCATAGTGCTGTCGGATCGCAGATATTAAAAAAAATCTAAATCTTTTCCATGTAAAACTTTATAACTTGTTGAAAAGAAAAATGTTTGTATCTGTACTTTAAATAATTTCTTTTAGAAAATTAAGCAATCAAATAGGTGTTTTTTTTGAAAACGTTGAACTTCTACCAATCATAGTGCTGTCGGATCGCAGATATTAACACAAAATCCATTTTTCCGTTATATTTAATTTTCATTAAAAAAAGCATTGCCAGTTATAATTGAAATATAAAGTTTTACATAAAAAAGATGTTGACTTTTAAAAAATTATGACCGGAGAGACCGTTTATTGATTGCGGCTTGCTGTTCTGAATTCGCAATAGCGGCACGCTGACACAGAGTGGAATAGTTTTCTGGGGTGCCTATTTTTCTCCTTGTAAAATACACAGTCAAAAGCATAAGAAAATCTTAAAGTCTTACAAGAGAGAGTTGGTCTTTCTGTTTACTATGTTTCCAATGGTGAACCAAAGGAGAAAGAGCCAATCTTTATAATTCGAGGACAGAATGTGTAGGCAACATATAGTTTCGCGATGTTCAAAGGAAAAAGACGGAAGTGAACAGCATTAACGACCAGTCCGCTTTACTGTATGTCAAGTATACGCCTACCTCGGTAACCGAATCACATGACAACAGAAGCTGAAGAGAGCCGGATGGGTAAGACCTTCCGTGCTTGAAACCGACGGTACGAATGTTGTACTAATTTTTCTGTACCAGAATAAATAAATATTATGCTCTTAATTTTTAACTTTAATTCTTAATTAATCGAGCACTCTGCTGGGATTTTTCCTACCATTCTACAAAGAAGTATATATATATATATATATAGTACAAATGTTGTTAAAAACAACAAAACTCTTCTGTTTTGTTAGTCCTGTTTTATTTTTTCAATTCATCGAATGATCTTTTTTATGTTGACATCGAATGAATTAATAAATGAACCGTATGTTAACCGAACGTTTTCGACTCCTTCTGGAATCATCATCAGGTGTTTGATGGTAAAAAGGTAACGGTAAAGGTCGCATAGCCTGGACGCGCACGAGTGTCGTTGCCGACATCGCACACAACCCATGGCCGTAGCGGCGGTGATTTGTTAAGAATCACCGTGTCTAGGGCACAGCATATGGAAGGCGGAGCCCATCCCTCTCCTTCCGCTGCCTTGAACCTTCCCTGAGTTTTAGTCAGGTACCCATTTACTGCTAGGTGGACAGAGGGAGTTTTCAGACCCGAAAATTCTCATGCCGTGAGTGGGATCGAACCGGGGTCGTCCAGCCCAAAGACATAACCACTCGTCCACACCTAATGGTATAAATGATAAAAAATGACTAAAACCGGGTGAAAGAATGGAAGTTTTTAAAATACTACGGCAAACCGTGAACGCAAAAACGAACGTCTACATTGTTGAAATGAGACCGATGAATTAAATATTTAATTCAATTATGTATTGATGTATTGTTTTGTATTTTTATTTAAACTGATAGCTGATTTATTTTAGTTTGTTTGACTAATTATAGAGAAGGAAAAAAGGAGAGATAGGTGTAATTAATTTAATAGAATGCTCCTATTTTTTATAATTTGAATTAAGCAACACCAGTGCTGTCGCCAAACTATGATAAACATTTTAAAATGGTTTTGCTGGTCTCGTATGCTATATTATTAATTTTAGGTTGTTGTGCTTTAATATATAAGGCCTCGAGTATTTTTAATTTCTTAAAGTTTGTATCAGAATGTATTATTTCGCTGTTACTTACTAAAATTTGTCTAAATTCTGATTGAGGGCAATTGTGCATTTGTAGGTGTTTGTGGATTGAGCTGGAATTCAGAAGGTGCATGGTGAGGCGACGGGATAGGGTGGTTGTTGTAAAACCAATGTAGCTATTATTATTTTGGGAGGTACATGCTCCGAAAGGGCATTTAAATTTATATACTACATATGTTCTTTATAATGTTTTGGGGGTTAGAGAGGGGTTGTTTTTTACTAAGCGGTTTAGGGTTGTAAATCTTTTGTGATAAAAAATTAGTTTAATTTTGTTTCTGTTATCTGTTGGTGATATATATCTATGTATGATGTTCTTCATGGCTTTTTCCCCTATTCTAAAATTTGGCAACATTTGGTTGCGATAATATATATTAATGTAATTAGAGTTGTTATGTTGTATATTTTTATTTTGTATTAATGTTTGTCAAGTTTGTTATCATTGATTTTATTAGTTCGTCAACGATGTAGTTAGGAAATTAGTTATTAATAAATACTTGTTTTATATTTTTTAATTCGTTGAATAGTGTGTAATGGAGGAGGAGATCAATTTAGCTCGGTTAAGTATTTTTTTTACAATGGCTATTTTGTACCGGTAGGAGCACTCACTTTTGAAATTTAGTAGACTAGAGTTGTTGCTAGTTGTTGTTTTATAGACAGACGTGTTAAATGTATTATTAGAGGTGTCTATTAGTACATCAAGGAATGGGATTTTATTATTAGTACCTAGTTCTATGATGAATTTTAGAATAGAGTTTTTTAAATAGGTCTTAAAGTTTATTAATTTGTTCAAAACAAACGTTATCCTAAAATTCACGAATTGTATTTATCGCGTTTTGCATTCAAACTCTTCATATATATATATATATATATATATATATATATATATATATATATATATATATATATATATATATATATATATGAGAAAGGAAGGGATTGAGTAATCCGACGTAATGAGGAATGAAAAGGAAAAACCAAGAGATATTTTTATATATTCATCAACGTTTCGTCTTTATTGTAAGACTTCCCCAGGATGATAATTTAAAAAAAAATGTATTAGCCCATCATGTCAACTTAATATTTCGATGCACTTGCATGACATTTTTCTTAAAATTATCATCCTGAAGACGTCTTATAAAAAATATATCTTGGTTTTTTCTTTTTTCATTTCCCATATATATATATATATATATATATATATATATATATATATATATGATTTTTCACTTATAAAATAGATTATTCAGTGAAGACCGGGGTTATGCCAATAAAAACACGCTCAATGATACTGAAGCTACTTTTCTAAGACATTTTCTAGGTTTTTCTTTTTATCTTTGTACTTTTTTGTTTTTAATTTTTATTTTTTTCATCTTCTCTTCTTAAGTGACCTCAACTAATGGCACGCCACATTATGTATTGTCGGTTGTTGAAACCCTTATTCCAGACATTTAATTTCCCTGATGATCTGATAAACAAGTCCATGCTTGGTAGTGAAACACGTGTAGGAAAACATTTAATTTAGAAAAAATAATATTTGTAAGAAAAAGTGTTCATGGTGATCATTGGTCTCCTGAACGGAATGCTTTGGCAAGCCTTCATAAAATCGCATATATATATATATATATATATATATATATATATATATATATATATATATATATATATATATATATATATATATATATATATATATATGTATGAATATCTGGGCTACATCTTCTTATTCAGGCAAGTATTGTTGAATATTAGAGACAACTCGTGTCTAGATATCCATTGGAAGATCCTTTCAATAGTCCGAATTAGGATCTTAGTTTCGATGGGAATTGGCTGATGATGGCAAATTCATCTAGACACGAGTTGTCTCTTATATTTAACAATATATATATATATATATATATATATATATATATATATATTTCGTTCTACGAGATAAACAATTGAAGTAATAAATCGATCATTATGAATATTGTAACGAATATTTAAGGCGTTAGGATTGGTAATATAGGCTATATCTCATTTAATTTAATTAAATACAAAGGGTGTAAAACTGGGATTGAGGTTTTTCGTGAAAATTGAGATACCCCCGATCTGTAATTTTAAAATTTAGCAAGAGGTATTAAGTATTAATTTATAAATATTCCCCAAATTTAAATTTATTTTAAGTGTTTAAAAGTGTTTCAGCGGGAAATATCGACACAAGCTTAAAAAAAATCAAATATTTCAGGTTTGTAATTTGTTTAATCCATTTTCATTTAGTACCAATTAAGCAGGATTCCTAGACTTTCAATTTTTTATTAAAATCCCTTAAGCTTCAAGCATAAATTTTAGATATTTTTAGAATAAAATCATGTAACAGACTTTGATCAAAATTAGAATCAGCATTCTAGACATATGGTTTAGTAGAACTATGTATTGATTTTAGTATTCGTAAAGGGGGCATAAAAGTAGTTTAACACTGTTTTGTACCAGGTATTACAGTTTCGTCTAGTATATATATATATATATATATATATATATATATATATATATAGAGAGAGAGAGAGAGAGAGATAGAGAGAGAGAGAGAGGGGGAGATTTATATGTTATCAATATTTGTTTTGTTTATTATCTATGTACGTTTACGTTTCGTCCTTTATAATCGGGACTCATCAGCACAGGGATATGACTATTCGCTACCGGTCATGCGATTCGAAACCCTAGATTCCGAGTATTTTGCAACTCAAATCTTGACGCCCAGAACCACTCGGTCCATGCTGAATAGCGAATAAACAGTGACTATTTTAACACTTTATCTGGCGGCTTGACGTCATAATTGCGTTCTACTTAATGAAAAGAACGATGCACATATAACTAGCGACGGCATGCGGTGTTAATATATATATATATATATATATATATATATATATATATATATATATATATATATATATATATATATATATATATATATAGATAGATAGATAGATAGATAAATAGATAGATAGATATAGATATATATGTGTATATATATATATATATATTTATTTATATATATATATATATATATATATATATATTTATTTATATATATATATATATATATATATATATATATATATATATATATATATATATATATATATATATAATGGAAAGTTATCGTGTGTATAAGTTCCCTTGCTGTTGTTTAACGTGTTTAATATGTAAATGTTTGATCGGATGTAATTCTTATTCACACTTGTTCTATCGATCCACTTATTCATTCTATTGATCCTTCAGCTGCCACTTCCGGAAACCCCTACCCATGGACGGGTCGATAATTTACATCCGCTTGGATTAGCCACCTTTTCTGTTTTCGACGTGGACGGACACTGTAAGCATTCACAATAGGTTCGTCTAGAGCAGCTGACATGAGAGGTAAGAATAACAATGCCTCCGCACTACGACCACCCTTAAAAAAAACATGCATATAAAAACACAGGCGTATACATAAATTCCGGTCCACACACACATATATATATATCTAAATGAATAAATGCGAAGTATTTTTTTTATTCATCACTCGTATATTACAATTAAAACAGGTTACTCAAATTTAAATATTCAATACACTAGATTTGTTTGAAATACTCTATTTAGAGAAAAGTAAAGTTGAAAACAAAATCTTTTGTTTACCTAATTTGCATATTTATATTTTAAACAGTTCAAAATAAATAATTGCTTGCTGTTATTCGATTATTATTTGATTGCCATAATTGCTTGTATATAGGAATAGGTTATTTTGAGTCGGGATCAGTTTTGTATATAAATTTTGAGTGGGATCAGTTTTGTATATAAATTTTGAGTTGGGATCATTTTTGTATATAAATTTTGAGTGGGATCAGTTGTGTATATAAATTATGATTAATTAAAGTTATAACATAATTTTTTAAAAATTGAAACAATGTTCATTACTTTTCAAAGGACGTGCGGCCATTCCCTCCTGCAAGGGGAATAATTTCTTTTGACAAATTATGTATTTCTAATTCTCCTCCGTTGCCTCCACAATAATAAACAAGCAAAATAAGTTATTTAAACTTACTAATTATGTTATATACTTATTTTAAAAGCGTAGTTTTTACGTAAAAAAGCAGCATCCATTATTCTAAACGCTTAATTTTTTTTATTCATTTCAGCATTTAATTTTCGTGGTTTTACATTTTCCGTGAAATATAAATAAATATCAATAAACTTATTGTTTAACGCTTTATTTACATCTCGTCTTTTCACTATACTGTCAAAATTACGAAACAATAGATTCGTAGTATAATTGTAGATAAACATCCTCTGTTAAATCACCTCATTTTCCAGAAAAAAAATAGTTTCTTCTTTTTTAGTCGATTACGTATGAAAACACTTTAAAAACGCTTATCTTAGAATTTTGAGTCGGGATCAGTTTTGTATATAAATTTTGAGTCGGGATCAGTTTCGTATATAAATTTTGAGTCGGGATTAGTTTCGTATATAAATTTTGAGTCGGGATCAGTTTCGTATATAAATTTTGAGTCGGGATCAGTTTCGTATATAAATTTTGAGTCGGGATCAATTTCGTATATAAATTTTGAGTTAGGATCAGTTTCGTGTATGAAGTTTGAATCGGGATCAGTTTCGTCTTTAAATTTTGAATCGGGATCAGTTTCGTAAATTTTGAGTCGGAAGCAGTATCGTATATAAATTTAATTAAAAATGATCCACTCATTTCATGACATTTTAGCGTTTTAGGACAATTATCTAAATTCTTTTTTATTGCTATTGAAGCTACATCGGTACTTCTATCGAACATGAACCAGTTTACGTGAACTTCGCGTCGGAAGCGCCCGGGCATTCTACGTAAACAGCGAGAGATGACAGGCGATTAGCCAATCTCCTGTCAGCTACCAGACGACACTTTTCTAACCAGTATTTAAATTAATTAAAGCCAGAAACATTTGATCAAAATTACCAAAATATCAACTAGAAAGTATATATTTTTTTCTGAAAACTACAGTGCCAGTAATTGCTGCTCAGAGGGCGGATAGTTTTTGCTAGTATATATATATATATATATATATATATATATATATATATATATGGTGAGTCAATGAAAAATAGTTAAACCTGTAAATGGAAACATATCAATATCTTCAGTTGTTCAGAACAAGGAGCATTTAGTAAATAAAAATATTTCTTCTTCTTCTCTTTCAATTGCATTCCTTAACCACGGCTTTTCAAGAATTAAAATCTTATCATCAGAGGAAGTAGAGATTGATAAGTTGACAGATAAGAACAGTCAATATTCAAAATTTGGAAAAAGTTTTTTTTTTTAAGTTCTTTTTGAAAAGGTTTTAAAAGTTCAAACGGGTGTGTTTCAATGCAAATGAAAATCACCAAATTCGGAGATCCAAGTTGTATTGGGATCAAATGTAATTGGTAAATCCAGAAGAATCTGCATGAAAATCCAACGGCGAAGATTCCACCCAAGTCTTTAGTCCTTAGTGGGGGGATCAGACAAAATTAGCCATATTAAGAAAACGCATTTTTCATTGAGTTTTGGTTCGTTGCTTTTTGCCTTTGAATCTGTTTACTTGAAAACAGGAAGAAATGCGCTTTCTTATGTGTGTGTGTGTATATATAAATATATATATATATATATATATATATATTATGTGTGTTTAGGCAACATTCGTTTATTTAAACACACATTGTTAAACTTGACAGAATGTTCTGTTTGGTTATACGTTTTTGTATTTAAAAAAATTCTAATGACTATTTTGTGTCAAAATCAAAAGATCAATGTATGCTCTATATGTATCACGAGCACTTTCGATTCTTCGTCGAATCATCTTCAGGTGACAAAATGAAATGCACAAAAAACTGGAGAAAGAAAGCAAATTATAAACAGCCACTAAGAACGCGCATGCTAAGATAGTAAGGTGTCAAACGAACAAGTAAAGCTACAGGAGAAACGTTAACAATTTGCCTCACAGGATGTATTCCATTACGTTAAGCATTTCCAAATGTGTTTACTCGTTTCATGGATGATAGTATTTATTAAATAGCTTCGAGTCTGTTTGTTTTTTCTAAATTTAATTGGTTTCAGAAGGTATTATCTGTTGCCGTATTAAGTAAAATGTGACTTAAACCAGATTGGATCAGTTGTGTTTTTGTAAATGCTTTTACATGGTAAGTCGGCGGTGTAAGGTAGTGGTGGTAAAACCAATGTAGCTATTATTATTATTATTATTATTATTATTATTATTATTATTATTATTATTATTATTATTATTATTATTTGCTCATTAGGAGTTATCACACTGGTCATCGTCAGTGATCGTTTACTGCCAATAACCTGTGGTATTCCCTGGAGTCTGAGTGACAACAAGTCTCATCAGGCTTCCAGTATGCTCCACCTCTTTTCGTTCATCACCGCTGATGACCTTGCGGTATCGCAACAGCGACCTACCACCGATTTCACGGTGATAAGGGCCATTGGTCCCCTATGGGGCCCGAGTGGCAACAAGTCTCCCCAAGGTCCCAGAGCTGTCCGCGCTCTTCCAGTGGAGGTCTGGTTTGCACTGTTATTATTATTATTATTATATTATTATTATTATTATTATTATTATTATTATTATTATTATTATTATTATTATTATTATTATTACAGTTACAAACTCCCGAATAGCATTTAAACTTAAAAAATACTTATTATTAGTTATTTCTAATGTTTAATTTGTCTAGACGGATATGCTTTTACTAACGAATTTTGGGTCTTAAATTCATTGTCAATTGAAGATATGTGTACAACAGTATATTTTATGACTTTTTTCTTCTAATTTAAAGTTAGGTTGCATTTGATTACAGTAGTATAGGTTAATAAAGTTTTAGTTACAATATATATATATATATATATATATATATATATATATATGTATGTATATATATATGTGTATGTATATATATATATATATGTATGTATATATATATATATGTATATATATATTTATATATACATATATATACATATATATATGTGTGTGTGTCTGTATATGTATATATGTATATATATACATATACATATATGTATATATA
>OY744542.1:61938019-61970519 GCA_963556195.1 Sepiola atlantica
TCACGCAATTTTTCCCCTCATATCTTATTCGATTGTCTTAGTTTTTAATTTATCATTCTGACGTTTCGTCTTAGAGGGGCAGACGATAAGGCCTTGAGGAAAATTTTAGCAATTTACTTTTTTTTTCACCCGCCCGTTTCTTTGATTTAAAAAATGTTTCCTCTGAAATTTATCCTACGATTTTGTTGTACGCGAAATTTACTTACATATATATATATATATATATATATATATATATATATATATATATATATATATATATATATATATATATATATATATATATATATATATTAATTAATATATATATATATTAATATATATGTATATATATATATATATATGTATATATATATGTATATATATATATATATATATATATATATATATATATATATAGAGAGAGAGAGAGAGAGAGAGAGAGAGAGAGAGAGAGAGAATGGAATAAGGAAGACCAAAATATTAATTAAATATCGACGTACGTTTCTACCTTCATTAGAAAGTTTCATAAAGACGGGAGATTGAATAAAAAGAACAAAATACAGCAACAAGTACCAAAGTATTAAGAAGAATGCTTTTAATGTTTCTTTTGGATTTGATTTCTGTTTTACAGGTGTGTCGAACTCAGAAGAAGTGATCAATTATTGATCTCATCCAATATTTTGTTGTTATTACTAGTATTTATATATTTTTATTCCTAGTAGAACACATATCCTAACGTCCAACATATCCATCGCCGTGGCAACGTACTGGTGTCAGAGCTTTGCGACTAATAGAGGTCTGATGTAATTTCAGAAGAATGCAGCATTAGGATCCGTTATCATCCGGTTGTCTCTGTCTCTCCGTATGGAAAGAAAATACGCGTCAGGTGTGGAACCGAAAATCGATTGAATGAAAGTAGCAATGTTCCCTCTGCGAAATTCCTTGTGTGTTCTGCATGCAACCTTTCAGCATTGGTAAAACCTGCTATGCTTCAGTTTAATGAATACCGGCGATCAACGAGAAAGACTTCATGCAGACCAGGCAACCCCGGGGCACGATCTTCGTGAGCTCTACGCAGAAGTACGACTCGCTCAATAACAACATCATCATCGACAACGAAAGAAAAAAAAAAGGGAAAAAAGAAAGAAAAAAAGAAAAAAAATGAAAGAAAGAAGAAAGGGAAAAGGAAAAAAAAAGAAAAAAATGAAAGAGAAAAGAAAGGGAAAAAAGAAAGAAAAAAAGAAAAAAAATGAAATAAAGAGTAATCATTACCAGAGTGTTTTATTAAGTTCCAGTGTCAGAATAAAAGTAATCTTTTTTTTTGTCCACAGTGAATTTATCAGTTACTTAATGAAACTATGCAAAAGTATATTAGCGTAGTTTTTTACCATAACCAGCTTGGAGCGTACAGAATCAGAGTGTATGTAATGGTTTGTAAGTGTATGTTTTGTAGTTTCCAGTTTTAGTTGGTCACAGATTGATAGACGAAAATGCGACTCTCTATAACAGAAACGTTCATCTAGTCTCTCCTCATTCTCCCTCTTGCTCCCCCCCCTCTCTCTCTCTCTCTCTCTCTCTCTCTTCCTGGAGCTTACTGAATCAGATTATATGTAAGGTTAGTGTAGTTTTAGTATTTTTCCTGTTTTAGTAGATTACAGACTGACAGACAAAAATACGACTTTATATAATAGATAAGTGTATCCAGTCCCTTCCAAGTCTCTCTGTATCTGTATATGTATCTGTATCTGTATGTCTGTCTGTTTGTCTGTCTGTCTGTCTGTCTGTCTGTATGTCTGTCTCTCTGTCTCTGTTGCTGTCTCTGTCTCTGTTGCTGTCTCTGTCTCTGTCTCTGTCTCTCTCTCTCTCTCTATATATATATATATATACATATATATATATACATATATATATACATATATATATATATATATATATATATATATATATATATATATATGTATATATATATAACTCTGTGTCCTCGCTCAAAAAACATAAAACACTCTTCCGAGAAACATTTCTGTCCCCACACAACACAATGTTAATATAATTAAACGCATGTTTTCATATTAACAATTTCAACCTTAATCGATATCAAATAATTTTTTCTTTAATTTTAATTTTATTTCTATTAGAAGTTTCACATAAAAATGAATGAACTGTTACCCAGCACTATGAAAAAGAAATATGCATGTGTTTTACTTCTTTCGTCCTCTCCCACTTGCTCCTCGTGGTTGGGACGGTGTAACTTAGTAATTCCAGAGGAATGGCAATAAGTACTTTAAAAAAAAAATTTTTTTACATGATTCACCCCAAACAAGGCAGGACGCCACTGTAAACGTAAGGGGCTACTGAGAAAAAGGAAAAGGGGAGAAGGATTGGTGGTTCAGCTTAAATTGGGATCTGAGCAGCGAGATGTCTGTTTACATTAGTTTTACATTTCTGCATGTCAGTACTGTCGGGGAAACAGGGGGCAGGGAGGGAGTTCCAGAGGCCAGCAGCACGAGGAAAGAAGCTATTGGTTCCTGGCAGGAAAGACCATGGCAGACAGGTTTGGAGCCCAGTGGTATTAGGGCTACAATCAGCTTAACAGGGATCTGGTGAATATCAAAGAGTGGTTGTAATGATTTTGATCAAAATTAGAATAAGGATACCAGACATTAGGTTTAGTAGCAGTATATCTTGATTTTAATCTTCGTAATGGGCCATCTAAAGTGGTTCAAGTCTAATCTGTTCGATGATTTAAGATTACCCGTCTTGGAACGGTCATTCTTCTAGTATTTTTTATAATATTTTCTGAGATTACCTGATTGTATTATCGTTGTATTGTTTTGTTATTCATAACTACTATTGTTTTGTTTATCAGTTGAGCGCGATGAATGTAAAGATTTAATAAGATGGAATTAGTTTAAATGAAGGAAATTATTTTATTCTCCGCCATTTAATCGTTTCCTCCTTGTTCTTTTCACACAGATTTCAATGACTGACAAAACGATTTTCACCGGAAATTGGAATTCGCTCTCATAAAAAATTAATTTGAATTTCAAAAGAAGAGTTATCTCCCTTAGTATTTCTTGAATTGATGATCGATCGCTTTTCTATATTTTTTCGTACGTTTTTGGCATCGCATTTCGTAAGTTACTTCAGCTTTACTAATCGCATAGATATCATCGTAACTCATTCTATAATGTGTGACTTGTTTTTTCATTATCATTCTATAATTTGTGACTGTTTTTTTATTCTCATTCTATAATTTATGACTGTTTTTTCATTATCATTCTATAATTTGTCACTTGTTTTTTCATTCTTCTTCTATAATTTGTGACTGGTATTTTGATTATCATTCTATAATGTGTGACTTGTTTTTTCATTCTTCTTCTATAATTTGTCACTGGTTTTTTCATTATCATTCTATAATTTGTGACTGTTTTTTCATTCTCATTCTATAATTTATGACTGTTTTTTTATTCTCATTCTATAATTTGTGACTGTTTTTTTCATTCTCATTCTATAAAATGTGATTGGTTCTTTCATTCTTCGTCTATAACTTGTGACTGGTCTTTTCATTCTTCTATTATGTGTGACCGATCTTTTCATTATTAATCTATAATTTGTGACTGGTTCGTTCATTCTCATTCAATAATTTTTGACTGTTTTTTAATTCTCATTATATAATTTGTGACTAGTTCCTATAATTTGTGACTGGTCTTTTCATTCTTATTTTATAATCTGTGACCGGTTCTTTAATTCTCATTCTATAATTCGTGACGGGTTGTTTCATTCTTCGTCTATAATTTGTGACCGATCTTTTCATTATCAATCTATAATTTGTGACTGAGTCTTTCATTCTTCGTGTATAATTTGTGACTGGTCTTTTCATTATCAATCTATAATTTGTGACTGTTTCTTTCATTCCCAGTATATAATTTGTAACTGGTCTTTTTATTCTTCTACTATAATTTGTGTCTTGTCTGTTCATTCTAATTCTATAATTTGTAACTGGTTCCTTTATTCTTCTTCTATTATTTGTGACTGGTTCTTGTATTCTCTTCATAAAAGGTGTGACTGGTCTTTTCCTTCTTTGTCTATAATTTGTGACGGGTTTTTTCATTCTTCTTCTATAATTTGTGACCGATCTTTTCATTATCAATCTATAATTTGTGAATGACATTTTTTCATCACTTTGTCATCATGTCTCTTCTTAAAGTGGAAACGGGATAAGAATCCCACGCGTGTTATGCTATTTACTTTTACATATTCAATATAAAAATCAAAAGGCATTAACATGATAGCCGATCTTAATATCCGTGACCACGTAGTTTGAAGCTATTCCTTTTTGAAAAGATGTAAAATAAATATTAAAGATTTTTGAAAAATTAACTTGGTTGTCTTAACATAAAGTGGACGAAACTATCTATTCAAATTAGATTGTATTCATTTTTCATTAATTTGAAAATTACTACATTCAGTTTCAGTAATTAAATTATTACTGAAACTGAATGTAGTAATTTTGAAATGTATGGAATAGGATTTGAATCTGAACTAACTTTATAATTAACCCGATACATAAATCGCCGAAAATTCTAGAAGCGAGGTTAATTTTTCTTATAAAATCGATGCGTGGAGGTTATTTTCTAATAAAAAAACTATAAATTGAGTAATGTAAACGCGATAAACAATAAAAAGAAGAGGAAATTAAATCTAGGCTTCGACTAAAAGTGTTGCATACCCTTTTTTTAATTTCACTTACTTTTTCTCTTTCCTTCTTGCGGAGGGTTAGGGTTAGGGTTAGGGGCGCCGTCTCGATGGGTCTACTGTGTCTGCAACAAGAAACCTTTATACCACAATTCAAGGCAGGCAAACAATCTTTTAAATTTATTTGTTTATTTCAGGCGTCAGATTTCTGTCGATCTTGGAGATGTTTCACCAACGTTAAGGGAGAGACCAAATTACAACTTTATCGTAGTTAATTCCTAGCTTAAGTCCTTAGCCATTCGAAGAGGGAGGAGAAGTAATCTCATGTCTGTATTCTCTTAAGGAAATAAATTCCCATTTTTCATTTCAGACTACATAGAGAAATACATCTGTTCGGCTCGCTTCCAAAACCCAGACTGACAAAACTCTGCTTCCCACACAAAAGTCCGTGACGTCAAACAACCCCGATGCGCAGGTGCACCTTGACCCTTGACCTGAGGTCTCGTTAATGTGGTGGCCCTGTCAACGTTTGTGATCCCCAACTGTGAGAACCAGTTTAGTTTGCACTCGACTGTACGGGTCCAACCGAACTTAATCGCGTAAGCCAAACCAAACGATTTCCCCCACACATACGTCCACTTCAACATGCATCCGGCTTCACAGGGTCATCATCCAACAAAAGCTCATTTTAATAGAAAACAAATATAAATCATGTTGGAGGCATATTATGCAAAACATGATTTTGGGGTTGTGTCGAGTATCGAAATGCAACACTATCGCTTCACTATTTTTTGAAAAAATGGCGTTTATCGCGTTTTTGATTCGAACTCTTCAATTATATACACTGGTTTGTTTCCAGTTCTTCCCGTACTTGTCGTCCTTTCCCTTCTTCAAACGTCAAACAGATTCCGCTTTTCTTGCCGCACCCCATGGAGATTTTAAAGTACTCAGCATTTAATGCAGCTCTTTTGCACATCAGTTAATAGAACATCATTCAATACAACTGTTTCGCACGTGTTTTTTTTTCAAGTGTGACACGGGACACATCACGTATTGGCATTAACACACTCTACATCGTCTCCCCTCTGTCTTTCTATCAAATACGCACGAACGAATAAATATAGTCTTCATCGCTCCCTCTCCATCACTCTGTCTCTCCCTCTCGATGTCCCTCCCTCATTCTTTCTCCCCTCTACCATTCGCTTTCTCTCAAACACACACGACCACAGGAATATATTATCCATCTCTCTCTTTATATCTCTCCTTGCCTAAACCTCTTCACTCCTTTTTCTCTCTCACTCTCACTTAAATACACATTTTCTCCCTCTCCTTGTCGCTCCACTCTCTCTCTCTCTCTCCCCTTTATCTCCCTCTTTCTCTCAAATATACATGACCGCATTAATATGTTATTATCTATTTTTGCCTAACCCTCTCCGTCCCTTTCTCTCTCTCTTCTCTCTCACCCTCCCACTCTCTCTCTCTCTCTCTCTCTCTCTCTCTCTCTCTCTCTCTCTCTCTCTCTCTCTCTCTCTCTCTCTATCTCCGTCCCTATCTGAAATACACACGACCGCATCAATATAGTCTTCATCGCTCTCTTACTTTCTCCATCACTCCCTCACCATATCTTCGTCCCTTCTCTTCCCCGGGTCTCCTTCCCACCTCTCCCTCCCTTTCTATATATCCTCTTCTTTCCCCCCCCTCTCTCTCTCTCTTTCTCAAATGCACACAATCGCAAAAATATATTCTTGATCTCTTTCCCTTATTTTCTTCTTAACTCATCACTCTCTCTCTCTTCTCCCTTTCTCTCCCTCTCTCTCTCTCTCTCTCTCTCTCTATCTCCGTCCCTATCTGAAATACACACGACCGCATCAATATAGTCTTCATCGCTCTCTCTTTCTCCATCACTCCCTCACCATCTCTTCGTCCCTTCTCTTCCCCGGGTCTCCTTCCCACCTCTCCCTCCCTTTCTATATATCCTCTTCTTTCCCCTCTCTCTCCCTCTCTCTTTCTCAAATGCACACAATCGCAAAAATATATTCTTCATCTCTTTCCCTTATTTTCTTCTTAACTCATCACTCTCTCTCTCTCTCTCTCTCTCTTCTCCCTTTCTCTCTCTCTCTCTCTCTCTCTCTCTATCTCCGTCCCTATCTGAAATACACACGACCGCATCAATATAGTCTTCATCGCTCTCTCTTTCTCCATCACTCCCTCACCATCTCTTCGTCCCTTCTCTTCCCCGGGTCTCCTTCCCACCTCTCCCTCCCTTTCTATATATCCTCTTCTTTTCCCTCTCTCTCTCTCTCTCTTTCTCAAATGCACACAATCGCAAAAATATATTCTTCATCTATTTCCCTTATTTTCTTCTTAACTCATCACTCTCTCTCTCTCTTCTCCGTTTCTCTCCCTCTCTCTCTTTTCTCCCTCTCTCTCTCTCCTCTCTCTCTCTCTCTCTCTCTCTCACACACACAGATCTCTTTCTCTATATCCGTTCCTCTCTGAAATATACACGACCGGATGAATATATTGAGGACAACAACTACAACCTAAGTGGAAACATTGCTGGAAGCGGACAAATATATCGGAGTTAAGCGATAACTATAACGAGATAAAACCACACGTGAAACAAAAATGTTCACTGAATCTTGACAACCGGCAAAGCACAACATGGACAAAAAGCAACAAAAAAAGCAAAAAACAAAAAGCAAAAAGCAAGAAGCAAAAATAAATAAATAAATAAATAAGCTGGCCTTAACATGCGTCCATTAAATGTACACGTTCAGCAATGATAATAGCCTTTCAGATCCAAGCGTGACGGATTAACAAGCAGAGACACGTGAATCCTCAGACCAAAATCATATTAATTAATTGTGACAGCCCAAAACCAATTCCATTTCACACTTATTCATGATATACCAACCAACGCGCGGATACTTTTGGACACTTGTACCTCTACCTTGTGCAGCATTTAACTGAAGCAATTAGAGCCGGCTTCCTCCGAAGCTGAAAGTTTCTAAGGAATATTAAATTCACAATATCAGCCGCATGTATATCCCGGGAGATGCTGGTGTTAGTTTTTTTCATTTTTTTTTCAGGAAAGTGTCGCCCTCCTCTGACATACAGTACCTGTTATTTCCAAATGGTCACCCATCTGATACTTACCAGACTTAATTTCGCTTAACTTAGGTAATCTAATGAGAAGAGGAGAGTATAAAGTGGTCCTTGGGTTACTTTCGGCAGCTTCGTAACTGTCGCTTCCCTTATTTTGTCCTTTAGTCCTCACATTCCATGGGCGATGTTTCTGACAAAGGAGGAAGAATTGCTGTTTTCTAGGTTGGAATCAATCCATCTAACACTTTATGTGGGCTAGTGTTTCACCTGTAAGTACTATATTTTTTATTCTTACATCAAGTGGCTTCATGCCTTGTCTGAAGCGATTTCCATTAAAATAATAGTGTTGGCGTAATTATGCCATACATGGTAAAATATAAAATATTACCATTAAATCTACACGTTTATCGATTAAAATTCTATTTCAAATTGAATTTGGAGAGAATGTTATTTAAAACGTGACACAACCGACAGACCTACATACTGACCGATAGGCAACACCTCTTCGAAAGATCCGTAGACGCATCTACAGAAAGCACAACAGCTATTATTTTTTCTAACAGAAAAAAAATACAAACAAAACAAAAAAAACGTTTCAAAAACGTTGAGCAAACAAGTGAATAGGCCGGAGGAACGGATCGAATTGTGCACGCATTTCAGCGTCCTGCCATCCCAGAATTGCAAATAGCCACCCGGGGTATATTCGATTCTGGTTCAAGTCAATAACCACAGTAAGAAAAGATGCGTTACGATCGGGCCGAAAACTGGACACCCACGGAGGCCATCCAGCTATGACAGTAGAGAAATGGCACGATGAATGATGGCTTTTTCGTCTTCAAAAAGAGGAGAAACCATCCATCATTCGACCTCTCTATTTATTGCCTATACCGATCTGAGTCTGTCTATAAATATGATAACACATCATGACGTATAGAAACACAATTGGCGATCAAATGCATCTACATGTCAAGATACACAGGATGTCTTAAGTATAGATAAGTAATGGCAAAAATGTATATAAAATGAAAATTGCTAACAAAAGTATTCTTCATTTTAGATGTGTAGTGTTACTACTTATCACTACTTATTTCATATATATTATATATATATATATATATATATATATATATATATATATATATATATATTATAATATAAAATGAAGTAATAAAATAAGGTGTCAATCAAATTTTATTAGAATTCAAAGTTCATGCAAAGCATCCTTAACATTGAATATGGACACATTTCGCGACTGGATAACTTTGCCGGCCCCTTCAATTTCACGTATTTGGACTGCTGTTTGTATCTTGGAGTAATGTCCTTCCTGATTATGCTTCTCAACTTGTATGACCTGGATGGACTGTATTGATTCAACAAAAGTATGTTTTTGGATTGATATGTTTTATGTTATGTATTTTTATATATTTGTGTATATAATTTTATATATTTTCAAAGCGTAATTTTATTGCCTGTAGTAGTATAACTGCGGTAATGGTCCTCTGAAGAGAAGAATTATCTTTGAAAACTCATGAGCTAAGGACTTAAGGATGCTTTGCTTGAACTTTGAATTCTAATAAAATTTGATTGACACCTTATTTTATTACTTCATTTTATATTATAATATTAATGCTCTATCCAGTATATTGAGCTTCAGTTTTTTATCCGGATGTTTCACTAATTATAAGATATTAGTTGACGCTTATATCTTTTGTTGGATTGCTTCATATATATATATATATATATATATATATATATATATATATATATATATATATATATATATATATATAAATGTATGTATGTATGTATATTTGGGTAGGTCGATTTTACACTTTTTTTTTAATATTAAAAAAGGCACGTACCGAAAGTTGTATATAGACCTATTAAATACTCATGCAAAAAAATAGATCAAAAACTTCAGCGGTTTTTTGAGCGTTTGGTATCAAAGATCGTAGAAAAGAATATACTGAAAATTCCTCGTTTCTGCAAGATTTGCTTGAATATTGGTGTGAAAACCAAATAATTTTAGCATTTAAAATCAGGGAATGTCCTTTTATTTTATAAAAATGATATGAATTAAAGAAATGATCAAATTGAAAATTTGCCCCCCCCTAATTTTCAGTATCTTCTTTTGTAAACTACCTTTTAACGTTATGAATTAAACAGTAATATTTGAATACCTAAAAAAATGATTTTTTTTCTGTTATAAGTGAAAATATAACAAACAAAGAAATAAGGAAAAACCTAACACTATTTTAATGGAGCTTAATATAGAGAGTCAAATTGCTCCATATAAGACCCCTTAGACAAAAATGCTGGTCTCAATTTCTGACTCAAAACTTTGGCTGTAATGTGTTCATGCCTTGCTTCAAAAGCATATACAGTTTGTGAAGCTTCTGTTATTAACTTAACTGCCCGTTTCACGCCCTGAGAATGTGAGGGCAAATCTGGCAAGTCAAGCTTGGTTCCATTCATCAACGATTCTCGAAGTTTAGATTCAGTAAAATCTTCCGTCATTGGTGGTTCAAAAATGCCGCAAAATTTTAAATCTATTAATTGTGTCCAATGTGTGGCATTAAAATTAATAGATGGTATTCTTTTTAATCTTTTTCTGGTTGACTCCTCACTCCTGAAAGAAAAAATTAATTAATTGAATTATTAAAAAATTCCAATCTGTACTGCTTTAATAATTATGGTGAAATTAGATAAAATCTTTAAAAATCATTCTATAAATTGGAATAAATAATTGAGTCAGAGATATATGAATAAATATTACTTACCTAATGGCCAAAATTCTTTTAAAAGCTTCTTCTCTTACTTCAATCTCCTCAGATTTAACCATGAAATATAGAAAGTTTTCAGGCAGTAAACAAAATGTATTACCTTGTATATTTCTAAATATGATATCTTGGATTTCTTGAGGCTGCACCTTAATCCTCTGGATCATATTAAAAATGTGCACTTGCTGATTGTGGAATTTACTATTTCTTTTAATTTCAAACCAAGAAGTGGCATACACATTTACAATAAAATTTACTACATAGTGTAGTTTTGTTGTGTGCCTTTGTGAGTATGCACCACGAGTCCATAAACACATGAGCCTGATGGCCAAAGTTAACCATCTAGCTTGGTTTAAAGGACCAATTTTCCAGGAGGCATATCTAGAGTAAACCTTTCCTCTAGAAATACCTACTGTGTATTCATAAAGGAGTCTTTGGTCAGAACTAAGATCATGTATTTCATCAATTTTAAAAATTGACTCTAGAGGATTGCTAATAGTGGAAAATGATATTTGGGGTAAATCATGCAATCATTTGAGCATAATTTCCCCAGAGGGCCACTGAATGTTGTAGGGTCCTTTGCGCAACCATCTATGTTTTTAAAAAGGGCTCTGAAAGGTAGTTCATTATGATGCAAAGAGCACCCAATTGTGTGAAGATTTTTAAAAAGTTTTTTTTCTAAAATTGCAACCATTCCACCTTCGCAACCTGTGTTGGTATTAGTGTTGTCAACAAGTATAGCCTTGATACTGTTCTCACTGTGGAATTCATGCAAAACACCCACCACTTGATCTGCATGAGCAGCACCTGTTGCACCACTATTAGGAAGAACTCTATGTGTCAGATATTTACTTTCACATGGTGTTTCTTTTGTAAAAGTTAAATGGTGTTCTGGTCCCTTAGTCTTTTTCATAATTCTCTGTCTATTTTCATCCACAATTTCCTTCAATGTGTCCTTATCCATTCTCCCATCAACTCCAATACATATAATATTTTAGGTGGGGTAAAAGCCCCTGGCTGAAATAGTTTTATTTATCTACCTCCAACAAAGTAAGATGTGACACAAGGTCAGGAAAGTGGAATTAGATAAGCCTGCGCTATAGAGGTGAGCACTCTTGCCATTAAAATTTTTACTGGGCAGCCCCGTCGGCATTCCCCTGTAGGGGCGCCGCAGACAGTAAGCAATAAACTTACTCCTCCCCAAAGAGGGAAGGCAAAGCCTGGGAGGGTGCACCTCCTAGAATTGCACAGGACGGACAAGCCCCAATAGACGGGCGTAAATCCAGACCCAAAGGCCCGGACGATACCGGTTTATTTGGTGGGTAAAAACCCCTGCATGAACTAGTTTTTATTTATCTAACTCCAACAAGGTAAGGTGTGACAAATGGTCGGGAAAGTGGGATTAGATAAGCCAGCGCTCGACAATTCAATATATATTTGTGATAATTAAATGTGTAAACACAGAATCAACACGGGAATTCACATTCGCTCGTTGAATTTTCAACCGGTGAATACCATAAAAAATATCCAATAAATAAAACGCCTATGTAAATAAATAATTATTTATATATAAAATTAAACATTATAGTGTTTTATTCCTTTTTAATTTGAGTATGTACATTTAATTTCTTAAGAAAAGGAATTATATACTTTAAAATATTTATTATTAAGTAATGTATTACTTTTTTCTGTTAAAACCCGGGTTTAATTTAAGGCGACACTTATGCCGGTGCAATCTAGGCCGTGATAAAAAATCTCGATTTATTTGATCTTAAAGTTGCAATGCTCAAATAAATACAAAGTTTTGAAGAAAAATATTTCTTGTGGTGACTTTTGACATTATTTGGCAACTTTCTTCGAGTGCGATTATTTACAGTTTCAAAATCGACCTCCCCTAATGTATATATATATATATATATATATATATATATATATATATATATAGAGAGAGAGAGAGAGAGAGAGAGGAGGGGAGTATTAGAAGGCTGTCACAATGAAAAAATGGAAATGGTGATAGCCTTCTTATACTCCTCTATATACGTATTACACACAATGCTTCAATCAAACTACCTCTATTTATATATAAATATGTATATATATATATATATATATATATATATATATATATATTCTAGAGCTAAAAGATGGAAATAAAAAAATTGTAAAGATACAATATTTATTAGAACATCAAAAGTTCAGAGCAAGGAGCTTTATATCCTTAATCCAGGGATTTTCAAAGATAAACACTTTTCATCAGAGGATAAGGAAAATCCGACAATGTTATTATAAATATTATCGGCAACATTTAACTTTAAAAATGTTACCTAAAATAAAACAAAATAAAGGCCAAAAGGTAAAGAGTCTTATGTTGAGATGAGAGCGTAGAGTCAGGGAGGACGCTGTTCAAAAATACGTCAAAATAAAAACAGTTGTTATGTTGAAAATGAATGTTTGAAAAACAATTATACTCAAATTGTTTAGGAATCCAAATGTTCTTGTTAAGAGGCTGATATTTGGACGGCAATTGGTAACGTCCAGTTTATCTTGTCTGTGCAGTAGTTTCGTATTGGAATTATCCGTTTCGCAGGGTTCAGAATGAAGTTTGTCAGTTAGAGTTCGGTATATATCAAAGTGAGCATTTCGAAAACCTCTAGCTCCCTGGTTGATCAGTGTGTCGATAGGTTATAGACAACTATTTAGATATCTTACTTTTAAAACCTAGACGGAAGAGATGTGTTGTTTGTAAGCTCCTTGCACTGAATTCTTGATGTTCTAATAAATATTGTATCGTTACAATTTTTTATTTTCATCTTTTATCTGTAGAATTGATTGCTCTATTCAATATTTTGAGCTTTATATTATCACGATAGATTATTATAAAACAATAATTCAATTATCTTTTATCTAATTCAACATTTATATATATATATATATATATATATATATATATATATATATATATATATAAGGAAATTGTAGTTTGCTTGAAGCATTGCTGGTAAATATAAGTGTAAGTTTGTAATCCAGGGCAGGAGCTATGTGATATAGGTACCGGAAGGTGGAACAGATGAACAAAAATAAATGAGAAAAGAAAATAAGAATGGAATCTACAATCAATTTATTAATATTTCACTTGAAACATTTACGATGTTTATATATATATATATATATATATATATATATTTGAAGCTCCTCGTAAAAAAGTAGAGCACTGTAAATGGTAGTACTAACACAGCGTGACGTCACTTGCTTTATATGCATCATTCCTTCCCTTATACAAGTAGAATGCCTGTATGTCTCGCCGCTTTAAATGCGTTTAAATTATCATTGTTTATAAGCTATTCAGAATTGGTCGATCGGTTAGCGACGTTGGATTTGGGTTGAAAAATACTTGTAATCCAGGGTTTCGAATCGTGTGACCGGTAGTGAATAGTCATACTTCTATGCTGAGAGTCTCGATTGAAAAGAGACGAAACGTATACGTCCATCGATAAATAAACAATAACAAATATATATATATATATATATATATATATATATATATATATATCCTTCTTTTCATTTTACTTCGATTTAAGTTCTTAGATAACATTTCATTTCGATATGGGATACATAGATTTTCAAATGTTTAACTAAAGTTCTACCTTAACTCTCAAACGTTTAGTTAGTAAAAAAGTGAAGAACATTAATTTATTCTCCCTATTGACAAGTTAACTATGTCATAATATATCTGTATTGTCGTCTCTTAGGCTTACCGGATTCCAGCACAATAATTCATCATGTCTGGAAGAGTGTCCAGCTAAGTGTTGTTACATGAAGTAACATCGCTATGAAAAGGTGCACCATTCTCTCGTACATAGCCGTGGTGAGAGGATTTTATTTTAGCTTCGAATACCATGTTATTTTTAATATTTTAGCAGATTTTACTTCTCGGGTGAAGAAACCATCAGAGCAGGTTGTCCTGACAAACCCTTGTACAGAGAGACCGACGATACTCGAGGATAGTTTCAAATAGAAAAATTAAAACTTTTCTGTGAATGTGTGTATTTTCATACTGTACATTATTGTGTCCGTTCGTCTGTTAACGATGGAATTATTAAAAAGTAATCGAGGCAGAGTTGTCAGTCCCTGTTAGACTAAACGACATGTTTAAAATGCCTGAAGCGGAAGTATTGTGTCTAGTGGTATTATCCGTTGTTCTGTTCTGCTTGATAAATCTCAGGGGGTCGTTATTCTGCCGGGACCGACAAAATAGCCTCTTCCTATATATATACATATATATATATATATATATATATATATATATATATATATATATATATATATATATATATATATATATATATAGCCAGTTCTCTCCAAATATGATCTGAGGTTAAGATCGGATTCTAACTCTTCCTGATGAGATCTCAGTTTATAGTAACTGTTGATCGATAACATCGACATGCCAGTGTCGCAGATTTTGTACATGTCTGTGTAAATAAAATTATCATATATATATATATATATATACATATATATGTATATATATATACATTTATATATATACATATATATACATATATATGCATACACACATATATACATATATACATATATATATATATATATATATAATCTTCCGTATTTATACGTATGTAAATCAACATGGCTAACAGCAGTATCAGCACATACACACTTATGTACATGCAAACCGAGGTACGGTAAAATTTAGGAATAGTAGATACTTTGGGTAAGATGACGACGATCCCGCCATGCCAAGATTAAACTACAAAAAACAATAACGGCATCATCTCCATAAGCCAGGATATATATATATATATATATATATATATATATATATATATATATATAGAGAGAGAGAGAGAGAGAGAGAGAGAGAGAGAGAGAGAGAGAGAGAGGGGGATTTGGATTTTTCACTTAGAAAAAAGATCATTCAGTGAAGACCGGGATTAGTCCAATAAAAACAAGCTCGATTATACTCGATTTCAGGGTACAGAGCATTTATATGTGATTTCCTGTGAGGCTTACCAAAGCATTCCGTTCAGGAGCCCAATCAACACCACAAAAGATTTATTCATTCAAAAATTATTTATTTATCATTTTTCAAATTAAAGAGTTGTTTTTTACCTACACGTGTTTCACTACCAAGCAGATCCTTTATTATATATATATATATGTATATATATATATATATATATATATATATATATATATATATATATGTATACATATATATATTTGACCATGCTCTTTACTAATTCTACTTTAACCTTTTTAAACCCCCAGAAACCATAACTGGTAACTACAATTTAATTTGCTCTTAGCTGCCTGAAATGTTAGAAGCTCACTCATTTGATTTCTATTTTTAGAATCAACAATTTCTATACCCACTTCCCACTTAAGATTAATCCCACCCCCCAAAACCTACATCCTACCGCTCGCCCACACCCTTAACCTACCTGTCACTTTAACTTCATCCCCATACCAACCCTTCCTCCTTTTCCTTTCCCCCCCAATTCACAAAACGACTCTTTAAACTATCCCGTTCCTCATAAACCCCCTTAACCCCAAATCTTTTACAATTTTGCCTTTTTGTCTCATTCGGATTTAAACCTTGAATGAGATTCTTCTGTTGTACTTGGCCCGGAAGTACATAAAAAAATGGCCTGTCTTCCTCTTCTCAACCTCCTTTAAGTGCATCTGGACTTACCTACATTTTGAGCACTTTCTCCAATCTGCTCCCACGCAAAGAGTTTTTCTTCACATTCTACAATTTCACCGGACTTCTCTTCAACGGAAATTTACCACCCGGACAATTTGCATATCTTTTTCACGGAACTTTTCTTTTCATTCAATATGTTTTTTTTAACAAAAAGTATTTTAATAATTTTTAATAATAATAATTTTCATATTTTTCAAAATTTAAACTTTGGTTTTTTCGAAAGAACACTTATCCATCTGTATTTCTCCTCTGATGATAAGATTTCGATCTTTGAAAAGCCTTGGCTTAAGGAAAGAATAATAAACACTAGTTTATTACTGAAGGCACCTTGCATTGAACAATTGAAATTTGAAATAAATTTGGACAATCGTCGCATATTTATCACTCTTTTTTCTTCTATCTCTCTCTCTATATATATATATATATAAATATATATATATATATATATATATATATAAATACATATATGATATATATATATAAATATATATGTATATATATATAAATATATATATATATATATATATATATATAAATATATATATATATATATATATATATATAAATATATATATATATATATATTAGGGGAGGTCGATTTTGAAACTGTAAATTATCGCACTCGAAGAAAGTTGCCAAATAATGTCAAAAGTTACCACAAGAAATATTTTTCTTCAAAATTTTGTATTTATTTGAGCATTGCAACTTTAAGATCAAATAAATCGAGATTTTTTCTCACTGCCGAGATTTCACCGGCAGATGTGTCGCCTTAAATTAAACCCGGGTTTTAACAAAAAAAAGTAATACATTACTTAATAATAAATATTTTAAAGTTTATTATTATTTTTCTTAAGAAATTAAATGTACATATTCAAATTAAAAAGGAATAAAACACTATGATATTTAATGTTATATATAAATAATTATTTGTTTACATAGGCGTTTTATTTATTGGATATTTTTTATGGTATTCACCGGTTGAAAATTCATCGGGCGAATTTGACTTCCCGTGTTGATTGTCTGTTTAATTATCACACATATATATTGAATTGTCGAGCGCTGGCTTATCTAATCCTACTTTCCCGACCTTTTGTCACACCTTACCTTGTGGGAGTTAGATAAATAAAAACTAGTTCAGCCAGGGGGTTTTACCCCACCAAATAAACCGGTATCGTCCGGGCCTTTGGGTCTGGATTTACGCACGTCTATTGGGGCTTGTCCGTCCTGTGCAGTTCTAGGAGGTGCATCTCCCAGGTTTTGCCTTCCCTCTTTGGGGAGGAGTAAGTTTATTGCTTACTGTCTGAGGCGGCCCTACCGGGGAATGCCGACGAAGCTGCCCAGGCAATTTTTAAATGGCCAGAGTGCTCACCTCTCGAGCACTGGCTTTCTCATCCCACTTTCCTGACCTTTTGTCAATCTTACCTTGTTGGGGGTAGATAAATAAAATCTAGTTCAGCCAGGGGTTTTTACCCCACCAAATAAACAGGTATCGTCCGGGCCTTTGGGTCTGGATTTACGCCCGTCTATTGGGGCTTTCCGTCCTGTGCAATTCTAGGAGGTGCATCCTCCCAGGCTTTGCCTTTCCTCTTTGGGGAGGAGTAAGTTTATTGCTAACTGTCTGAGGCGCCCCTACAGGGGAATGACGACGGGGCTGCCCAGTCAATTTTTTAATGGCCAGAGTGCTCACCTCTATAGCGCAGGGTTATCTAATCCCACTTTCCTGACCTTGTGTCACATCTTACCTTGTTGGAGGTAGATAAATAAAACTATTTCAGCCAGGAGTTTTGACCCCACCTAAAATATATGTATTGGAGTTGATGGGAGAATGGATAAGGACACATTGATGTATAAGGAAATTGTGGATGAAAATAGACAGAGAATTATGAAAAAAACTAAGGGACCAGAACACCATTTAACTTTTACAAAAGAAACACCATGTGAAAGTAAATATCTGACACATAGAGTTCTTCCGAATAGTGGTGCAACAGGTGCTGTTCATGCAGATCAAGTGGTGGATGTTTTGCATGAATTCCACAGTGAGAACAGTATCAAGGCTATACTTGTTGACAACACTAATACCAACACAAGTTGCGATGGTGGAATGGTTGCAATTTTAGAAAAAAAACTTTTTAAAACTCTTCACACAATTGGTTGCTCTTTGCATCATAATGAACTACCTTTCAGAGCCCTTTTTAAAAACATAGATGGTTGCGCAAAGGGCCCTACAACATTCAGTAGCCCTCTGGGGAAATTATGCTCAAATGATTGATATGATTTACCCCAAATATCATTTTCCAAAATTGATGAAATACATGATCTTAGTTCTGACCAAAGACTCCTTTATGAATACACAGTAGGTATTTCTAGAGGTAAGGTTGACTCTAGATATGCCTCCTGGAAAATTGGTCCTTTAAACCAAGCAAGATGGTTAACTTTGGCCATCAGGCTTATGTGTTTATGGACTCGTGGTGCATACCCACAAAGGCACACAACAAAACTACACTATGTAGTAAATTTTATTGTAAATGTGTATGCCACTTTTTGGTTTGAAATTAAAAGAAATAGTAAATTCCACAATCAGTAAGTGCACATTTTTAATATGACCCAGAGGATTAAGGAGCAGCCTCAGGAAATCCAAGATATCACATTTAGAAATATACAAGGTAATACATTTTGTTTACTGCCTGAAAACTTTCTATATTCCATGGTTAAATCTGAGGAGATTGAAGTAAGAGAAGAAACTTTAAAAAGAATTTTGGCCATTAGGTAAGTAATATTTATTCATATATCTCTGACTCAATTATTTATTCCAATTTATAGAATGATTTTTAAAGATTTTATCTAATTTCACCATAATTATTAAAGCAGTACAGATCGGAATTTTTTAATAATTCAATTAATTAATTTGTTCTTTCAGGAGTGAGGAGTCAACCAGAAAAAGATTAAAAAGAATACTACCTATTAATTTTAATGCCACACATTGGACACAATTAATAGATTTAAAATTATGCGTCATTTTTGAACCACCAATGACAAAAGATTTTACTGAATCTGAACTTCGAGAATCGTTGATGAATGGAACCAAGCTTGACTTGCCAGATTTGCCCTCACATTCTCAGGGTGTGGAACGGGCAGTTAAGTTAATAACAGAAGCTTCACAAACTGTATATGGTTTTGAAGCAAGGCATCAACACATTACAGCCAAAGTTTTGAGTCAGAAATTGAGACCAGCATTTTTGTCTAAGGGGTCTTATATGGAGCAATTTGACTCTCTATATTAAGCTTCATTAAAATAGTGTTAGGTTTTTCCTTATTTCTTTGCTTGTTATATTTTCACTAATAACAGAAAAAATCATTTTTTTAGGTATTCAAATATTACTGTTTAATTCATAACGTTAAAAGGTAGTTTACAAAAGCAGATACTGAAAATGAGGGGGGGGGCAAATTTTCAATTTGAAGATTTCTTTAATTCATATCATTTTTATAAAATAAAAGGACATTCCCTGCTTTTAAATGCTAAAATTATTTGGTTTTCACACCAATATTCAAGCAAATCTTGCAAAAACGAGGAATTTTCAGTATATTCTTGTCTACGATCTTTGATACCAAACGCTCAAAAAACCGCTGAAGTTTTTGATCTAATTTTTTGCATGAGTATTTAATAGGTCTATATACAACTTTCGGAACGTGCCTTTTTTTAATATTTAAAAAAAAGTGTAAAATCGACCTACCCTAATATATATATATAAATATATATATATGTATATATATATATAAATATATATATATATATATATATATATATATAAATATATATATATATATATATATATAAATATATATATATATATGCTACTTGAGATCGCTTGTGAATTTAACATTTAGTAGAAATGTTCATTCATCGTATGAAGCCAGCTCAACCCGACTGGGGTTAACGCCATACCAGGTACAACACAGAGATTAGAGACGGGATGAGATAATAAACGTCACAACAAATCTGGGTACAGACAAATAATAGAATAAGGTGTTAGTAACTATCGCAAGACTCACAAAGTTAAACTATGTATTTAATTAAAAGCTATATGATAAATAAGTGAAATAAAATCAAGAGTGATTTCCACGGATCCTGTCTAATGAGATTAATTATCTAACAACTTTTCAAAGGCGTCAGTTTTCGATTTGTAAATGCAATATCATCGGTATTATTTCAGTGAAAGCCAGTTCCACTAGAGAGCGCACTGGACGGGTTGTAAACTCATTTAGCAGCGGAAGACATTATGGATCAGACCCAGAGTTTTGCAGGGACGATGGTGGGCATCGCGAAAACAGCTCAGCGGGACGATCAATGAAACGTTCCGGGCAGACTGGGGTGAATTTATTGCTTTCATCGGCCCGAAACGAAAGGCAATAATTCTTGCCTCTCTGGTTGAGTGAATCTATCAGTGAATAGTGGTGTTGGATTAGTCACTCTTATAATGTGCTTTTTTATGTATTATTTTATCAATAAGTCTATCTATCTATCTATCTATATATATATATATATATATATATATAGATATATATATATATATATAGAGATAGATATATATAGATATAGATAGAAATAGATATATATATATAGATAGATATATATATATATATATATAGATAGATATAGATATATATATATATATATAGATATATATATATATATATATATATATGTATCTCTCTCTCTCTCTATATATATATATATATATATATATATATATATATATATATATATATATATATATATATGGGGTAAGGTACACGCTAATTCATGAAAGTGATATGTCGTGGTGGACAAAATGTGGTAAAAATGACAAACGGAAAACAGGTTAAAGCGCAGGAGGAAAACAAAAACAAGAGATTTGACCGGTTTCGTTCATGTTGGCGAACCTCTCCAGAAAAAGTGAAGATTTAAAAATAATTTTATTTTAAGACACACACATGGGATGAGGAAAGGCTGATCCGATTGGACCATATTAGAAGACTTTAAGTGACGTTGAAATATGACAAGTGGGTGACACATTCTTCTTTGTTTCTCATTCTTCTTTTTATATATTTTTATTCATTTTCTTTTTCGTTTTCATATATATATATTTATAGTCATTTTCTAACATGTTCATGCTTCAAGTTCTTTATATCTTCAGATAATTACTCATGGTGTTTGATTGGTTGTTTTGTTTTACGGCATATACACCTATTTCGGGGTTATTTAATGCCGAATCCAATTATTTTGGTAAACGTGTTTATGCTTTAAACTGTTTAATATCTTTAAATTATTATTTATGGTGTTTTGTCTGGTTGCTTTGTTTTGTTTTACGGCACATCAACCTCCCCTCGGGTTATTTAGTGTCGAATCCGGTCATTTTGGTAAAAGTTTTTGTGCTTCAAATGTTTTATTTCTTCCAATATTTATTCATCGTTCGGTTTGATGTTTTATTTTACAGCATTTGAACCGTTTTCAGGTTATTTTATGCCGACTCAGATCATTTGCGCAAAAGTTTTTATGCTTCAAGTTCTTTATATCGTCAAATATTTATCCACGGTTTGGGTGTATTTGGGTTTTATTACGGCATATAAACAAATGGCTGGTTATTTAATGCGGAATCCGGTCATTTTGGTGAAGGTTTTTATGCTTCAAGTTCTTTATATGTTCAAATAGTTATTAATAGTGTTTGCTTTGGTTGTTTTGTAGAGAATAAATGTGGTTTATGTTTTTTAGCTTTGCAGAACATGATTGAGTTTTGCAAAGCGAAAAGAAAAAAAACAACAACATGAATGTTTTGTGCATTTTAAATCAGAAAGCCGGTATCTACAAACAGCCTGACCCGGTAGCAAAAGATAAGAACTGTTTAACATATTCTTCAGAATACAAACAATAACATGTTATGTATTCATGTTCGTCCCAACCTGGATATAATCAAAACAATTGTAGTCGTATTCCAAACGCAATTTTTTCTCTATACTCATTCCCTACATCTCATTAGCACCTAGCTTATATTTCCTCTTTACTATCCTGATATTTCGAAACCCGCGAGGTAATCTCGTTACAGAAATGTATTAAAGTGAACGACACGAAACCAAACTGAATAATTAGCATATTAAAAGAAAAGGTACAACCCCTCGATTCAAACGTCATACAAAAAATACAAGGAAGAAAACAGTGACATAGATCTTAGAATAGGGGTGCATGGTTAAAAATAGGTTACACTACTTAAAAGAAGAGTACAGTGTTAACAGTAAAGCCACACAGCTTAAAATAAGTTCACATGTTTAGAACGTAAGTTACGAAGTTCAGAAATCTAAAGAAAGGTAAAAGGCTATCAGAAGCGGTAATTTTCTATCAGGAACTAAACAATTCTATGTCAAACGAGATAGAATCAATCTGAAGAGAGTGCGTTGTATTCTATAAAGGATTCTAACACTGCTCACGTGACAAGTCATAGTCCGCGAAACGTGCTTCTTAAACATCACTCATTATACTGATGAAGCCCTAGAAGTTCGCTTAATATCTATAACTGTTCTTGGACATTGTACAACTTCTCTTCCCCGGTGACGGTCTTACTTCACTAATCAAAGCGAAGCAGCCGAAACGATGTATTAAAATTATTACTGTGTCGCCGACAGTAATCGAATCAAACGTACCTGTGTGTGCAATGACGAGAAACATTATTCCAACTTCTTAATTATTAATTAAGCCAAAAATAATTAATATTCGTAAGGAAACCTGTTTGCAATCATCTTAACTGGCACGGAGTTAAGAATTGAGACGTCCTGCTGTTAATTAAATTGGACTGGTTGTTCTTAGGATGCGGTCACTTCATTTGTGCGGTTGGCGATGGGAATGCTATTACAAAAATAAGCGTGACAGACAAACGAAATGATAAACAGACTGCAACTGTCACATATAAAAAATGCTAAATGCTATGTCAAACCGAAGTGTGACAGACTACCAGCCTTTTTGTAAATATGCATTGACTCATCTTAGTTTAGATACGTCCATACCAACTAAACGTTTAGCGATACAAATACTGTTTTAAATGCAAGCGTTACAGACAGACGCACGACCGATAAAAAGATAACGGTTCTATTTGATGCGTGGACGCATTAAAATGTTATTCAAACTTCAGCATGGCCGACCGAACAATCGACGGAAACTATATCTAACAATAACTCAAGATTTAGGTCTGGATGAAAAAAATCCTACTGACATAATTATATATATATATATATATATATATATATATATATATATATATATATATATATATATATATGAGAAAGGAAGGATGAGAGTAATCCGACATAATCGGAAATGAAAAAGGAAAAACCCAGAGATGTTTTTTTTTATATATTCATCAACGTTTCGTCTTCATTTGTAAGACTTCCTCAGAATGATGATTTTAAGAAAAATGTCATGCAAGTACATCGAAATATTGGGTTGACATGATGGGTTGATGATCTTTTTCTAAAACTATGATACTACCTACATACCAAAGGCACAGAGTTTCTCCCTTCCATCCTCATTCCCCAGACCCTCAAAATCCATGCTACACCTCACCACGACAAAAACCTCAGCACCTCCTCCCCTGTCTCCCACCCTAAGACAAATTAACTAACACTCCCACCCTCCCCTTTTCCACTCACAGCTATCCACATTCATTTCACTCTCTGCCACAGATTTCTCTTAGCCCGAACCTTGGTTCTGCGCTCTTAGTAGTCACGGCTACTACTTCTTCTCATCAACCCATCATGTCAACCCAATATTTCGATGTACTTGCATGAAATTTATCTTAAAATTATCATCCTGAGGAAGTCTTACAAATAAAAACGAAACGTTGATGAATATATAAAAAAAAACATCTCTTGGTTTTTCCTTTTTCATTTCCCATATATATATATATATATATATATATATATATATATATATATATATATATTATATGAAGCTTCTCGTAAAAAAGTAAAGCACTGTAAATGGTAGTATTAACACAGGATGACGTCACTTGCTTTATATGCATCATTCCTTCCCTTACAGAAGTAGAATGGCTGTACGTCTCGCCGCTTTAAATGTGTGTAAATTATCATTGTTTATAAGCTATTCAGAATTGGCCGATCGGTTGAAAAATACTTGTAATCCAGGGTTTCGAATCGTGTGACCGGTAGTGAATAGTCATACTTCTATGCTGATGAGTCTCGATTGAAAAGAGACGAAACGTATACGTCCATAGATATAAACAATAACAAAGGTTTATATATATATATATATATATATATATATATATATATATATATATATATATGTACTAGCATGCCCAACGTTGCTCGGAATTAAATGAGGATAGCTTCTATTTACATTTTCACTCGGCTCACAACACAATATTACCTTTGTATACTGCCATCTCCGCTCGTTTCGTAATATAGTAGGAAATGAGACTTTCTTTACAAAATCAGATAGACGTATTTGCGGTTTTATTGGGGGTTCTTCTCCCAGGGATACCTTTGAAGTAGTGGCACGTAGATATTCGGCATATAGAAGGTAATATATATAGAAGGTAACCTAGAGATTCGGTACCACTTCCATTGTCTTCCCCGATGTATGTGTTAAATATTATATAATTGTAATCAACATATCCTATATTACAAGTTTTAGACAAGGTTCGCTCCCCTATAACGTTACTAGGTTATAATGTAATTTAGAGATTCTTTCTTTCATAGCTTTTTTCTATAAAACTGTATGCATATGATATACAATTAATTAAAATAGGATATATTTGAAGTGTTAAAAGGGTTATGCGCTCATATCCCCTTACAGTGTACACTTAGAGATTCGAGAACACTTCCATTGTCTTCCTCGATAAATTTAACATGAGATACACTTTTAGATTGTATGTAGATTATCTAACCTTTTGTTTTATAAAGAACACATAAACATCACACAAACACCCAGAAACACACAATTATATTATTGATTTATATTAAGTGAATGAAAAATAAATTGAAGAATTGAAATTCTTAAAATGCGCCATTTCAAAAATGAAAATGTAATTTCACACTTACGCATAGCAGACCGAACAACCGATTGGAACGTCTTTAACAGAAATTCAAGATTTAGGTCGACCTTCCAATATTCGACTGACATCATTTTATATATAGCTATAGATGTTTAATATCTTTTTGATTTAGTGTTAGTGTATTAAAATATTAATCAAACAATAGAATGCGCAATTTAACAGAAATTCAAGATTTAGGTCGACCTACCAATATTCGACTGACATCAGTTTATATATAGCTATAGATGTTTAATATCTTTTTGATTTATTGTTAGTGTATTAAAATATTAATCAAACAATAGAATGCGCAATTTAACAGAAATTCAAGATTTAGGTCGACCTACCAATATTCGACTGACATCAGTTTATATATAGCTATAGATGTTTAATATCTTTTTGATTTAGTGTTAGTGTATTAAAATATTAATCAAACAATAGAATGCGCAATTTAACAGAAATTCAAGATTTAGGTCGACCTACCAATATTCGACTGACATCATATATATATATATATATATAGCTATAGATGTTTAATATCTTTTTGATTTATTGTTAGTGTATTAATATATTAATCAAACAATAGAAATTCTAGAAATGCGCAATTAAAGAATGAAAATGTGATTCTATTCTGAAGCATTTACTAATAACACATCACTAAATTAGTCCCGCAATTAATGACTAAAATCCATATGACTTTTACAAAGTACTTACCTTTCATACGGAAAGTGTTACCATTTGAGCCCAATCGGAAGATGTATTATAATGAGGTATTTGAACAGTGAATTCATGAAGACCAGTAGGCCAACGAGTCAAACGAGCTGGAACAAAGGAAGCAGGGAATAAATAATAAATTTCGTAAAAGCTGTGAGTCAACCTTGATTGTTATGCAGTTATGATCAATTATTATTTAAAGCAAACAAATGCGAAAAAAAACATCAATAAGAATCTAAGAATATTCGAGTTTGTGGGAAATCATGGCGGCTCAATAAAAGATTATGAGAAATTAATCTCTAAAGACGCGCCAAGTAGCATTTCATAGAATATTGTTGCTAATCCAACAGTATTATTGTTTGGAAGAACAGTTTATCTAAGCCATGCATAGCTTATCTATTTTCTAACGATTCATTTACAGAAATAAAACAAAATATATACACATTTCAGTGTTAAAACAAAAATCTATGTGTCTCTTATTTATTTTCAAAGAAATATTTTTCAAAGGAATTTTTTTATAAAAAATAAATAGTTTGGATTACAGTGATGCTTCTGTTGCAAGTTTTCAAGACAATGGAAAAATCTGAATTTCGTATGTTCATAAAGCATTGGTAAAATTGATGCGAAAATATACAATGCCTTGATAAGTTTTCTTCGGTCGCTTACCCGTTAGAAACCACGATAAATACGTGATATGCTGACATTAAACGACGTTGTACAGACAGCAATCATGCACAAATGCTCAGATTGAAAAAAATCGTCAGTTGTCCCGGAAAACATAAAAACAGTCTACAAACTGTTTTTTGGGCAATCATAAATTAAAGTTGTGTGATATAACAGAGGGCTTGAAGATATCAGAAGCTAGTGTATTCACTCTTTTTTATGAAGATTTGTTCACAAAAAACCGTGTTTAAATTGGTTGCCGCGTTTGCTTACAGTCGATCAACAACAAAAACTCATCGACTATTCACAGCGTAGTCTGCAATAATTTAAACGCAACATAAAATGGAGGTTTGCATTAATATGTAATAATGGATGAAACAGAGAGCCGTCTCTTTACTCCAAAGTCAAATCCGCAGTTAGCTGAGTGGACAACATAAGATTAAAGCCGTGTAGAGCGACCGAAGACGCAAACATCAGCAGGCAAGGTTTTTCCCCTCCGTATTATGGTATGCACAAGGTATTTTGTCTGTCGATTACCTTAACAAATGAATGGTCATCAATAGCGAATATAATATAGTATTATTGGTGTATTTGAAGAAAAATATCGCCCAAAACGGCCACAAATTAAAAAAAACAGTGATATACAACCACGAAAATGTCTTGTGTCACACGTTGATTAGAAAGATGGACTACATGGATTTAACTTCAAATTGCTTCCACACTGACTGTATTCTAAAGAATTGGCCCATAGCGACTACGGGTTTTTTTGGACGGGGGGACCTCAAAAGAATGCACCAGGGAAAAGGATTTGGTGTCAATGACGAATGATATCGGAAACTGGGGTGTATTTTCAATCTAAAGTCAAATCTTTCTACAAAAAAATTTACATTTGTAAGAGAAGCATTGGAATACAGGCTAACACTATGTTGATGAATAAAGTCGAATTCGCTATTTAATCAAATTGGCCCGGGACGTATTGAGCGATGTATTTAGTCACCATTTACCAAGGCCAAAACGCCACTCGAGTTTCTGGGTTAATGGATGTCAGTTGGATGATGTGAAATAGTATGAGAGGAGTAGGACAACATTGGGTTGAATGGTTAAGATTGTTTGACTTAAGAGAACGACTGAACACGTCCATAAATTATGTTTATGATTCGACTTCTCTAATCGGTGGATAACAACGTTAAGTAATCGATTATATATTATACATTCCGCCATTGTTATATATTATACATTCCGTCTTCTTTTTTAATTTTTGGACGCATACGAACGTCATACATTGAAAAAACAAATTCCCCCCTCCCACACAAGATAGAGAAAACATTATGGGAGTGATAAATTCAAGTGAAGAATCAACTTTGACCGATCTTGAATGGAAATTTCAAAAATATCTCCACGTCTGCGATTCATGACGAACATGCAGACATCGACAATAAGAGTATTGATTTACTCCTCTCCATGAGTTAGGCACAAGGCCAGTTTTTATCTTTCTCCCACAAGTAAGATGTGACCCAAGGTCGGGTCGGGGAAGTGGGGTTTAAAAATTGCCTGGGCAGCCCCGTCGGCATTCCCTGGTAGGGGCGCCTCAGGCAGTAAGCAATAAACTTACTCCTTCCCAAAGAGGGGAGGCGAAGCCTGGGAGGGTGGACCTCCTAGAACTGCACAGGACAGACCCATAGACCGGCGTAAATCAAGCCCCGAATGCAAAGACAATACCAGTATATGGGCTGCAGTATCCATCGGAACAGACTCTACACTTTGATCTTAGCCAAAAGGCGAACAATAAGAGTATAATGATGCCCTTGTTCCTGAATTAGTACGACCGTTATCAGCTGTTCCTATTTAAGTGAAGAGTTCATTTCGGATAATCTTTTTCTCCTTTAATTAGCCAGGGAATTTAGTTTCTGGTAAAACGATGTCAGTAGAAAATATAATATGATGAGGCACATTTTAATAAACACTTTTTGCGTGTTTCAACAATTAGTTAAAGGTGACATACGAAAAATGCCTTTGACTCAATTAAGTATATATATATATATATATATATATATATATATATATATATATATATATGTGTGTGTGTGTGTGTGTTATTGAATATGACAGACAGGTTATGTCTAGATATTATTGTGTGGATCGTTTTTATTTGACGAATCTGAGTATTTGTTCTGGTCGGGAATTGGTTGATGAATCTGCCATAACACATACAATTATTGTTGAATACGACAGACAGCCTATGTCTGGACATCCTTGTGTGTATCCTTTCCATTAGCTGAATCAGGGTCTTTGTTTCGGTGGGGAATTGGCCTATGTATCTGCCATAACTATATGTGGCCAAGTACTTTCAGGCCCATTATTAGAGTCGTTGTACATCGAAACCAAAAATAACATAACTAATTTTAACACTAGTGATAACATTCTAAATTTTTATACTTATAACTTTAGTTCTGTATTAATAATAAAATTCCCGCCAAAACTACCTATTAATATCAGCATTAACACAATAGTATTTATCGGATTCTCATGATGATGGACACCGATGGGCCTGAAAGTGCTTTGGACACCTATAGTTATGGCAGATACATAGGCCAATTCCCCACCGAAACACAGACCCTGATTCGGCTAATGGAAAGGATACACACAAGAATGTCCAGACATAAGCTGTCTGTCGTATTCAACAACACTTGTATTACAGAGAAAATGCTGTCAATATATATATATATATATATATATATATATATAGAGAGAGAGAGAGAGAGAGAGAGAGAGAGACAGAGAAAGAGATAGATAGATAGATAGATAGATAGATAGATAGATAGATATGAAGAGACTAGAGTAGATAGATAGATAGATATGAAGAGACTAGAGTAGATAGATAGATAGATAGATAGATAGATAGATAGATAGATAGATAGATAGATATGTTAATGTATTTTTATGTAATTGTATTTATTGGTGATTTCAGCGTTCGTTGTTTTAGCTTCTTACTATTTCGATTGTTTCACTTCCTAATTGATAAAGATGCAGAAAATTGAATTATTAGATCCCTTTGATTTCATAGAACGTATTTATATTTCGTTAATATATATATATATATATATATATATATATATATATATATATATATAGTTTTATGAATGTTATACGTACATTTATACGTAATTCATTGTTTTAAAAATTTTTTTAACAATTTTAAGAAGTTGTGTAAATTCACAAACAAAGACATCTGATATATTTCTCGATATAATGTTCATTTCTTTTTAAATTCTTCTCAAAAACAAAACTTTTGTAATTCTGCAACTTAGAAATATATGAACAGGATGTTTTAAAATTTGTTCTACCTAGGAATTATTTGATCAAGAATAGAAATAAAGCAAGTAAAAATTATGTATATAGAATGTGGCAGCTGCTCCCTACAAAATTTACTAACGGTTTTTACTGTTCTTTCCTCAGTTTAAGGACTTAAATTGTCATATTGAAGGATGACCCCCTCACGCGATTGAAGGCTTCTTAGTTTGTTCTTTATCTCTTTTTGCAATTTCAAATGGAGTTGACAGATGCACTTTACCGGAAGAAAATCGATGGTAACCGTCTGTTCCATGTTCGAGAATAATGTTACCGTGAATTCCTTTACTTGTTGCCGTTTCTCCATTTTGAGTGTCAGTTTTATTTTTTAGCATAAAAATATGTTTTTTGCTTAAAACATGCGTCTCTAATAAAGAAATTAAACTTGTCTTGCAAATAAATTCACAGTATAAAAATATGTTTTTTTGCTTAAAACATGCTTCTCTCTACAAACGAATCTTTCTTGCAAACAAATTCACAGACACTAGAAATTTGATGAGAAACATCTGTTCGCTGTGCGAGAATTCCGTTCGATTTGTTGCTATTTCGAGGAACATGAAACGAGTATTCCTATTGAAACCATTTCAAACAAATCCGATTTTAGAATTATGGAATCGAATTCTGAGATAATGTTATTTCGGAACTTGTGTAGTTTACGGGCCGGGCTGAAATAATAATGTTATAAAATTTAGAAACGCATTCTTACCATAGAGAGAGAGAGAGAGAGAGTTTATTAACTACTAGCAGGAAAAATCGCGTGTGTAACATCTTTATATTCAAACTTCTATTTATCTCCCTCTCTCTATAGCCGTCTCTTTATCTTTCTACCTTTCTCTTTCCTGGTTGCCCCATTCAACCCGTACTTTCTCCCTTAGCATTTTGCGAAAGCTGTCTCTTCTCCACCATTTCTCTTCCCTTGCCCAGGGCCAAAGTATGACATATTTTTATAAAAAGTACCATCTCCGCCCCGGTGTGCATACTAAATACGTACCTATCGCCGTCCCGATGCGCATACTATATACGTACCTATCGCTGTACGGTGTGCATACTATATACGTACCTATCGCCGCACCGGTGTGCATACTATATACGTACCTATCGCCGCCCCGGTGTGCATACTATATACGTACCTACCGCCGTCCCGGTGCTCATACTATATACGTACCTATCACCGCCCCGGTGCACATACTTTATACGCACCTATCGCCGCCCCGGTGTGCAAACAATATAAGTACCTATCGCCGCTCTGGTGTGCATACTATATACGTACCTATCACCGCCCGGTGTGCATACTATATACGTACTTATCGCCGTCCCGGTGCGAATACTATATACGTACCTAGCCCCATCCCGGTGCACATACTGTATACGCACCTATCGCCGCCCCGGTGTTCAAACTATATACGTACCTATCGCCGCTCTGGTGCGCATACTATATACGTACCTATCGCCACCTCGGTGCACATACTATATACGTACCTATCGCCGCAGTTATTTTATATTTTTAAAGATTAACTTGATTTACTGAATGTCTCATAAATTCAAAGTTAGCTCCTAACGTCCAATGTCTAATGCGACTTAATTATGTGGGGCTGCACTAACGTTCAGTAACAAAAACATGTGAAGATGTTGATTAATTACAGTAATGATATGATGATGATCTACTTTATTTCGTTGATATATATGGACTTTTCCAGACACTATGTATAGAGGAGATTAGAACGAAGGCTAGGAGCAGTCTCGGAGTTGTCTTTCTGTTACATACTATTCTTTACCTTTGTAACTGCACACTCTTGTAAATAAATCGCCGTGTTGCTTTATTTATTAGAGGTATTTAAAGTTCACAACACTGGCGACGAGGATTAACATTAACTGGACTTATGTTATACACAACACTGGCAACGAAAAGTAGTACTTATGTCAGATACAACATAACCATTACTACAACTGGAATGTTTTAAATGACTTAGGTAGCATGGTCGAAAAAATTGTTAATTACAACAATTCAGAGATAAGGTAGGACGAAAAAAGATTTTAAATCAAGGTGTTGAACTGTAAATAACGAAAAAAGACAACTCAAAAAAAGACATGTCATATATTTTTCGTTGTTTATATTTTAATCTGAAACACTTATATGAGTCTGAACGAGCTTATTTCTTTGCATCTCACAAGGAGGTTACGAATTGTTAGTCCAGTGAGAAAAGACACAACCGGATAATACATATATATATATATATATATATATATATATATATATATATATATATATATATATATATATATAAGAAAATTAATTCTCCAATACAATTAGATAAACACACGAAAGATAATGTGCCTCCTAAACCGTGTTTTGTTGCCGGCAATTACATTGACACAAATATTGTCCATATTAAATTTATGAAAGTATT